>VYXC01004914.1:498379-624152 GCA_013397175.1 Platysteira castanea | reverse complement strand
ATACCAGCTTGAGATTGAGATTTCAGCAGTGTTCATTCTGGCTCTTGCACCTCTACCAGTGAAGTCAAAGGTGTTAACAATCCTCTTGTAGAGATGCATGGGCCACAGAGGAGGCTGATCCTTTTCTAAAACTTGTGTTCCCTGTGCACAGGAATGAAAAGCAGTTAAGAACCTAATTTTCTCACTGAGGAAGCCTGAGAGGATTTTTACTATGCTGTAGCACAGTTCTGCTGCATTTTTACACTAATGCTGTTTTGCCTATAATTTCATTCTAGGTTCACAAGCAAAAATAATTGTCTCAGACTATTTTAGCTTTTTTTTTTTTTTTAAATCTCTGAATGAATTTATTTCAACCATCTTTAAATACCTGCTCCTTTAAAGAAAAGAGAAACTAAAAGTACAAGAACCCCGAAAAAAAATGAGCTGATTAGGCCTTGTCTCATTGTCTGGACTGTTGGGATTTGGGAGAGGGTTTGTTTGGTGTTTGGGTTTTTTTAAGAGAGAGAAAGCAAAGCATTGTGTACATGTTTAATAAAACTTATAGACTTACACCCTCGTAAATGCTGACAGTTCTGTAAAATGTCTTCTACCTCATGTCATTCCATTTGCTTCTATATTGCACGCAGGGACAAGTTTTCTTAAGGCACTATGCACCAGCCAACAAAGACCTGAAACCCTCCAGAGATGGGATTTAAGTTCATGCTGAACTTGGAATGTAGCAAACTTTATGTGGACATCATCAAACTCTGTGAGAAACAGCACCATATGGTGGAGCAAACTGCTCTGCTGTCCCTAAGGATGCACTATGAGGTAGGAGTGTGTCTCCCTCCTGAACAGCTGCATTTTTTTCCCCAGTGTTTCACCAGTCACTGATAATCTTGCTGTTTAGTGTGTACCTGTAAAGGACGGATAAGCAGGGAAGCATGTAGTTCTACTACATTTTTAATCTCTTTGGGCACTGTTTTCCCCTGAGAGAATGGAGAAATATCTTTTGTCTCCTCAAGGCTTGGTTCTGTCTCCTGCAGAGGCTGCACTCCTGGGACACGGTGCTCTCCAGTGCTGTCATGGGTGTGACTGGTGATGACCATTTGAATACTTGAAGTGCATGGTTCAGGTCTACCTAAGCTCTCTGAGATCAGATAGAATTAGAGTACTAAATGGCACAGTTCCCAGACCTAACTTAATAATCCTGGAAATATTACAATTTTCTGTTATTGCATGTACTTGTGTCTTTGAGTAACAGAATGTACCTGAGATACTAGGCTAAATAATGCTAGAAATATTAATGCCTTAAAGCCAGTTGTAAAGACCATCAGAGATGATCATAAGCATTCCCAGTTATTACAAATTACATCTGATGCTTGCAGTTTATTCTGTAGTGAAATAATTTTCTGAGCAGAGAAATTCCTCAAGAATGTTTCTTCCAAGAAAGTAATGGATTTCAAATACTAGGATAGTTTTTATTTAATTCACTGTCTTCCATTTTATCTTTCTCATTTCTCACTTACTACTTCTAAATTTCCTGATCTAAGATGAGCGTGTACTGAAGCCCAATAGTGACCTGTCAGCTTGTGGCTGTCTTTGGAGGTTTTGAATTCACACTGTTGGTAGGTTACTTAAAAGCCTGTTACAAATGTCTTGGCTGTCCATGCTTTAACAAGATCTGTTTTATTTCTGACAGTTGTTGAGATACCTGACAGAGATTTTCCACAAATCTCTGTCAAGCTGCCAAACCTGTGTATTCCTGTCCATTCTGTGGGTGAGCAATAAATGCTGTGAGTCACTTGAAGCTACAGAGCAGCACGGCTGTGTTTAGGCATCTTAAGCAGAAAACATGCTCTGTTGTTAATAACTGATTTATAATTGATTTTTCTTTTAAAGCTACTTCCTTATTTTTGCAGCTTGCATCAAAAACTGGTAAATAACATGATAAGATTTTTGTATTGTAAATATCCATCCTCCTAGCTGTGCAAGAACATTGGACTATTGATTTTTATCCCTTCTGCCCTCTTTCATGTGGTTTTTATTAGACCCACAGCTAAGCCTTCTATCAAATATAATAATCCTTCTGCAAATTCTAACTTAGGCTTTAAAACAATCCTTGGCGAAGAGTGACTTGTGTATTATACTACAAAGTACCTATAAAAATTCTCCCAATGGTGGGACTTTTATGTCTGAATAAAGATTTATCTTGCATCTAGATGGAACAAAATCTCAAATCTTTGTACTTGTGTGGAGTATTGTTGTTGAAGAGGATTTTTTCACTCTTCAGAAATAATAGTAAGGTGTTACTGAAGTAGTTGCATTGTTCCAAAGGAAAAACGTCTTTAGTAGTCCTTAACACTGAAAGAAAACTGTAGGTACACTGTTCCATTACCTGCAAGTTAATATGTATCCTGCAGTGAAGAGTAGTTTGCAAATAATTGAAAATATTTAAAACTTGAATCTTCTGACTATAATGCTCTGCCTGTCTCTATGTCTATTATTTATAGTGAAGGTGTCTTCTATTTAACAAGTAGTTTGCATGTAAATAGAAGAAAACCAGCTTATCAGAGAATCTTAATGTTGTCCCAGTTGCTTTGTTTTAAAATGATTCCAGTGATCCTTTTTCTAGCATGTCTGTTGCACACAGCTTAGAATGTTACATACATACATACATATATATATATCCCTTCACTACTGTGTATAAAAACCTACTTCAGTTACATTTTTACTGCAGCAAATAGGAAATTAAATAATACATCTGCAACAACATAATCTTTAAGATAGGGGCACTATTCATCACAGTTGAAGTCCAACTTGTGGATATCTTATTTTTCACTCAGCACTGAGACAGGTGACAATTTGCACATTTCTGGCCAAATGGCGCGTTTAAATGTTTTAAGAACTGTCAGCCTGTACAAATGTGGAAAATGAAATGCTGAAAAACTCTAGAGAATTGCTAATGGCATGTACAGACTTTCACCTTCGCTTCAGTTCAAATTTTTCCAGGTCAGGAGCAACTGAAAGTTTGTACCACCTGATAGTTTTTTCTGTGCATCTGATATACAACTAGGAGGAAGGGATTGGAGAAAGTTGCTGTTGTTAACATGAACTCAGCAATATCATGGTGGGTCTGCAGACTTCTCTAGGAGTGGAATAAGCTTGGAGACTGAACTCCTGCTCTTGTCAATAGTTTGGCCACTTGAGACCACAGCAGCTTTCATAAAAGCTATGAAAAATGTCTAGAAAAATGTCTGTCACACCCATCTGGAGGAGTATTTGCATGGTGGTTTGTATATTAGTTAAGAGTAGAAAAAGCAGTGTCACTCTAGCTTATTTTATTCCTAGCCTTACTAAATATATCCTATCAGAATGAGGTTCACTTTTCCATCATTTTCGTACCCAGAATGTTACCATTTCAGCAGAAGTAGCAGGAGATCTGCATGACTAATACGGGAAAGTGCCCTGTAAGTCAGCACATAGAGCCAAAACAAGGATCACCAAGACACTCTGGGTAAAAACATCATTTAGAGCCCTGATGGAAAACCATCAGTCATTCCCCAGAAAGCCTGTTAACTTTGACTCAAAATTCTATGAGAGAAGCTTGCTGTATTTAGTACCTTTTGGTGTCCACATGCCTAAAGCCCTCATAGTGTTCACTGAGGTGTGTAAACACTGTTGTGACCAGTTTAATACAATCTTCACAATGTGATTTGCCCAGGGTTGCCCGTTAAATCAGTGACACACACAAGTGGATGGAGAAATCAGGAGTCCTGTGTCCTATTCATTAAATCTTCCTTCCATGAGGACTTAATGGTTATAATCTGAGCTGTGTAATTAATATTTTGCAGCAGGCCAGCCATGTGATACACTGATAGTGGCTAACCTTGCCAGTCAAGAGGAGGAGTTTCATGCTAAACGTGGAGGGTCTGTGTTCATTTCCCTTGGACGGGTGTGCAGAGAAACAGAGAAAGCAGTATTTGTAAGTTAGATGGGACACATTCAGGTTTTACAAGCAAGCTGTCACTAAAGACACTCAGTAGACTTTTTAAAAGTGCAAATATTCTTTTACCATTGTGTCAGAACAAGTTTTAGTACATTGTCACGCTTGAAGGTCAGTATTCTTGTGGTACCGTCTATCATGTTAGCTTCCAGAACCAGATGCTCAAGGCAGAAATCCGTTAGGAACAGTCCGGGTCTGGAGTGTTCAGGACAGCAAAAGCTTTCATTACAGTGAGAGACACTGAAAATGTGGTCAATGAGCGTGTTGCTGACAGCGGCTGCAGTGAATGGCCTCATGCATAGGGCAGGACATAATTGCTGGACAGGACTTGGTGGCACATAATGTTGTGCCTCCCTGAAACAGCAGGATTTAATTTCCCTTGTGGAACTGAGGAAGCAGCCAAGTCGTTATTTCTTCATCTTACAAATGTGTGTTAGGTCTCTGCACTCTTCTGCTGTTGACAAAGGACTCAGATATTTTGGCTTAACTACAACTAAAGTGTGAGAACAACAAAAGACAACAACTAATTAGTATTCTTTTGACTGCGGTTCTGAAGGAATGGAGCTGTATTCTCAGCTCCTTCTTAAGCTCCAATGGAGATTAAAAGAAGACAATGACTATGAGAGAGGAGAGAAAAAAGAGAAATGGAAACAAGGCGGATCCAGACTATTTCTTCACAATGCAAATTTATGCAAAATAAAGCTTGGAGAGAGACCTGCATTGAACCTACTCCGTCTTTGCAGATTTCTTCCATGGCTTTTGCACAGGCTCTCGCTCTTTGCTTGGAGAAAAGCTGTTGTCCAGTTCCTTTTTCTGGGCTGGTTTGAGGAGCTGAAAGTCCCATTGCACAGCAGCACAAGGAACATGGATGCCATATCATGCAGTGCAAGATCCCAGTGGGATTAGCAACTTGCTGCAAGAGCATGTTCTGTAGAATGAATAAGTTATACCTACTTAAAAATGTAATGCAGACCAACGCTTTTAGTTTGTAAAAGCAGAGTTCAGATTCACATCTGCCTGTGGCTGCATTACGTTGTGTGGCTGGCACTGACACAACTGCTGAGCTTAACCCCAGCAAGGTGCCTGACCTTGGCACTGGAGGGCAGCTCATACAAACTGTGGAGTTACTGGCTTTTTTCTTGGGGTTTTGTGTTAAAGGGACGTAGCAATCAAAGCGTCCATGCCCATTACAGCTGGAAACAGACAGTTCTTTCTTGTCCAAGTTGTTTCTCTTAAAAGAAATTGGGTGGACAGGAGAGAAACATCTCTTTGGCTTCTCCAGTAATGAAGACAACTTCTTCCTTGCTGGTAGGGGTTATAGCAGCTGTAAAGCTTTTTCAGTTTCTGCTGAAATTTGAACAAGTTACAACAGCTGTCAACAGGCTGAAGACTTCAGAATGCAATTGATTCTACTGTAGTTTAATGAAGTTCAGCTAAGGCCTAGGAAAGATGTAAAGTCCACCTACTCTGCCTGTGCTACCTCAGACCATTTGTTCTTTTACTTTATTTCTAAACCAAAAAATACTCATTCATCATGTGCAGGATGACTTTTTCTCTGCTAGTCCACCATTTTGGACTGAAACATCAGAAAGTGTAACACATTTTAGATGCATTTCTCTTTCATTTACCTTAGCAAGATTACCAAACCCTTAGAAGAAATCAAGAAGTCTTTGCCTACAAATGGTGTCATCTGGGATAAAATCCACACCATATTCAGTCACCTCAAATTTTTACAAACATATACGGTCCTTGACAATATTCCTTTCTGTATGTTCTTTCCCTAATTCCCTGAACAAATAAACCAGGCAATCAACTAGAGGTTTAAGACTTTATTATCATTATTATTAGGAGAGCTGACTCAAGAAAAACATACATGAGTTTGACTTCATCAACACCTACATTTTACTGAAGTACCGCAAGACATTAGTGAAGCTTTGTGTTTAGCAGGCATTCTACTTGTAAGGCTTGAAAGAGGCATATTGCCCTTATTTTGTTCTTTTGGTCATATTTTAATCCTTTGAAATCCTTTTTCTAAGTCTTTTCTGGGGAAGAATTAAATGCTTGACTACTTTGTGACTACTTTTGTTTTTGTAAAGTCTTTGGTGGATCATTTCTTTTGACAGTTTTGGATTTTACTTACGGTTGTTGAAGGGCATCGGGATTCACTCTGGGCTAGGGGATGTGTGATGGGTGGCCCATCAGTCCTGGCTGACTGGCAGACTGACAGTAATATTGGTCTGCAGTAGCTGTCACAGATCTGTGTAGGTTATCGTGACTTCTGTGGATCAGCCCCTCCTAGTCCCAATATCACCCTGAATATCTCCTTGATACAGAAGAATCAGAATAGTTTGAGGACATTAAAGAGCAAACTGCCTGAAGAGACTGAGTAGCATACAAGTGATTAACGAAATTACGTATTTGGCACTACTGGCATTATTTTTCAGATGATGTATTCAGGAGGAAGTAAATCAGTAATGGGATTTAAGAAGCATAAAAGGAGGTTTCAGTATAATGAATTATATTCAGAAAGGTGATACCAAATATCTATAGATACACCAGGGAGGATTTTTGTGTGAAGCACAAATAGCATACTCAGATTTTTAACTCTGTTGAGTACTGGATTGGTGCAGTATCAGTTGAAGATGGCATTAGTGCTTTGCATTACTCATCATTCACCCTGTGTCTGCAGGGAACTGGGTAAGTTTCCCCACTGTGTAAGAGACAGCAGGACTTCATTAGTCCTTTGATGGCTGCTTGAAGAAGCTGATAATGTTATAGGACCTGAAATTATAAATCTCATTCCTCACCAAATTTCCAGATTGTTTTATTGAAGCAAACAGCACCAATGGGCAGTCTTCAAACTAGTACGCCCACATGTTCAGTGGTGCTGCAGAATGTACTATTTATATTTCATTAAACTCTTTGTGGCCCCACTTGCGATGGGGTGATTTGAAGTTTCAAAGTTTCCATTTTTTAATTGAAATATCTGCCCATGCAAAATTGGTTTGAATATAACTGTCTTCCCATTGACTAGAGGAGAAGGGTAAAATGCTTGCCTGGTATCATTTTACCATGGGTTAATTTCACATAAGGAAGATAAACCAGTTTTATTTTATGAGAGCAGTCTGGTACTTGGTTTTGAAGAAGCTCTTGTGACAGTCCCAGAGCTTTTGTAAGAGAGGCTGATTGAACATTTTGGTTTACACTGAACAGTTTAGGAACAGGTTTGCTTATGCCATTGTTGGCATCAGTTTTACTGAGCTAGAGTAGGAGTTCTCCTCATGGTCGTTACTGCTTTTGCTTAATTGAAAGAAACTGAAAACATACCTTTTCATTAGACCAATATTAAGCTGCAGTTTTGTTAAGGGAAAAGAACATTAAATAGGCATCGAATTATTAGCACTGACATAATCGTGATCTAAGTACATGCATATGTTTGTAAACACACAAAACCTTAAACTGAAATGGCTCTGTCATTTTTCCTTTTACTTACCGTAAAATGAGGGGAAACTCATGAGGTAACTACCACACACTAATTTATACACAGCAGCTTTTAAAGGTTGATCAAGTGTCTGAAATTACCTGTGTGCTTGAGTCAGGTAGAAGTTTCCCTTGAGTATTGTCTGACAGATTTCTTAATGCTCAAGTTTTTAAACAGACGAAAGGAGTGTTAAATAGCTAGAAGTGTTTTATGAGATGCCCTGGGGGAACCTTCTTACACATAACTTTGCTTGAATTTGATGTGCTGGAGTTGCTTTTTAAATTGTGTAGGTTTTGTGTTTGGTTCAATTCTGGTAGCTGTAACCTCCTGCCTTAGCAGTGCTCTCTGTGTCTCACAGGGAGTAGTGGCCAAAGGTGAGTTCACTGGGCATCTTGCTGTTTCCTGATAACTTATCTGAAATGTTAGGGACATATTCCAGGAGATTTCATCTTTTTCCTTTATGACGATGATTAGTTTTCTGGATTTATCTCTTAATTTGCCATGCTACCAATTTCTGTTTCTTAAAATAATCATTCTGTTGCAATGCTTCTAATTTCAGTGATTATACAGCTCGTCTGTGTACAAAAGCCGTGGCAAAATTCCAAACTAAGGAATCTTCAATTTGAAGTGCCAGAGTTAGTACAGAATAGCATATTCCTGGTCAATGTTACTGAGCAGACAGCCTCTCCATTTTGGCCTCCAGATCATGAACTTCTTGTCTGGCAATTGAGCTGTGGTTTCTTTTAATCTAGTTCTAGTAGCATGGCATGTTTCCCTTGAAAAAGGAGGAGAAGGTAGCTTGTTGGAGACATGGCATAGAGCTTTTTAGCCCAGCAAAGAGTTTGTACCCCATGACACCAAAGGAAACACAAAACTGTTACGTCTTAACCAGGATGCTTTAGCAAGTGAAAAAACAGCTTGACATTGCTAAATATGAGTGAGAGGTGGGTGTGTTATGATTTCTGGGGACTCTTAAGTGAGTTCTACTAAAACCTATGTATTTTAAAATATGTATAATTAGAAATAGTCATCTTTTCCACTTGGACAGAGGGCAAGTACATTTTTCTTTCAAAACAACATTCTGTTTTGACTTTTGGAGAAGTATTGAAGAAGCCCTGCAGCTTGCTACACAAATCAATGCCAATGGTAATACAGCTGGCTGGTTTGGACTTTAGTTTTTCCCTGCCCCTAGATTTACAGTGTAAAAAACCTGTGAAAATCTGGGGTCTTTTTCCCTGGCAACTCAAATTAAAATGTGTAGAAGAAACTGAATTGAACCTGAAGTAGAATTTGTATTGAAGGACAAGATTTCATTCCATAACTTAAAAGAAGCAGCACAGAAGAATCGGCCATACAGTTTTGCACAACAATATAATTATTACCACATTAAATTGCTCCAGAACATTGTATTAACATCTGAATTTTGAGTGCCTGTTGTTTATTTCCTTCAGTTAATGGCAAAATTTAAGAGGCAAAATTCGCTTTCCTGTTGCTCTTGCCACTATCCTGCTATTTGGTATAGTTTTGACCTGCAACAACTAATTATAGTTCTTTAAGGACATTTAGGAATTCTTCTTCCAAGATTTTGTTGTTTGCATTTCCCCCAGAATGTCAAGTATAACCTTGTGAGGATAGTTTGACATTTCTGCAGCTGCACTCCATCCCAGTATATTTTGCTCACGACCAGATTTAGTAAATTTCCTATGTTCTTTATCCAGAAAGAGAATAGATTTATTGGAAGTAATTAGTTTGTTTTAAATCATGGCTACTTATCACTCTTACCTTTGTCATCATGGAGAGTGTTTGTAGTTTTTGTTATCTAAATATTTGTGGCATTCCTCTAGTAATTGTACATGCCAGCATTTACAGCTGCTCTCCATTAAAATGAGCCTAACTGCTCTGCAGCTACTTTTTCATCATTTAAGAAAAATTAGCTTGTGATTTGGAAGGGTGCTCAAGTCATTTGGCATCCTAGCAAGTGTGTCGTGTGTCTCTTTGGATACTCCGGAGTGTCAGTGGAGAAACATTCGGTGTGTTAGCAAGGATATGTCTGCTGGATGACAGGCTGCATTAAGCAGAGGAAGGAGGGCTGCGTTTCTACTGCTCCCTGCCCTGCTGATCATAAGTGCACCTAAGAAGTGTGGGATCTCATGGATGGTGGGATGTCTGTTGTCTGCATAACTAAAACATAAAGTTGAGCTGATTCAGACTTTCCGACTTACCAGGGTTTTTTCCCCATGTAGCTGTCTGCTCATTATCAGTACAGAGTAAAGAATGCCCAGCAAACACAGCCAGTTCTGTGAATTTCAGCTTTACTGCAAAGGGAAGTAAATCTGGGAGAGGCATTGTAAAGGATTAGCAGTGGAGTGTATTGCAGTTATAAATAGTCACCAGAGTTCATGATTGTGAGCTGCATTTACACACCTTTCCTCCCAGTGACAGAAATAAATTGAAAGGTGACAGGAAGGTGATGGATGAAGAATTGATGGATGCAACTGTCCTCTCTTGGCTTCTTTAAAAAAAGGGAAAGCACTGTTTTGCATTACTGTCATGCACAAAACCAGTACCTTTCCTGAGGACCATGGAAAAGGTAGCACAGAATTCAGCTTTGTATTTGCAGTCCTGGAGCTTAGGGGGTCAGTCACTGCTTCATTAGTTCATGTGTAGGAGTGATAATTCAGGGCAGAAAGCAGATTAGCTTCTATTAATTACTGTAAATCCCTTACAGCATCTTCTCTGGTGGAATTAATAAGCAATTAGTTGCTGCTGGAAGCTACTGGGATTTCAAATATATAAAAAAGTAGTGATGAGTCAGAACTGTATCACATTAGCTTTATATGAATGTTGAGGTTGAGGATGACCATGAAATTATGACAGTGACAGAATATCACAAGCCATCTAGACAACTGCCATTTCAGACTGGTGTTTGTAAGATCTGAAATATTTTTAATTCTCCTTAATTCCTATTCAGGACCAGTACTGAGGGGATGATTTCGTATTCAAGGGCGTGTTTCTCAGCTGTCTGCTGGAACGGTTTTGCTGAATGACTTATTTGGGCTAATGTAATTAAGCTTCTATCCGAGCCAAGCCCATACCTGTGTAAGTGTGCTGCAGTGCTCCTGGGCACGCTGTCCTTGCTTTCGGTGCACACAGATGGCAGGGCAGGGCTGGGGCTGCATCCCCAAGCAGCTTTGTGGAGCACAAGCAGGGCCCTACAAGCAGCAGTTGACGCCGAGGGTCTGCTGATTACAAAATGCTTTTGACAAGAAAATTGAAAATGTTAACGTGGTGTAATGCTCTGAAAGCAGATACTCCATCTTAGGTGCACATTCAAAATTTCAGGCTCAAGGAGGGAAGGCTGAAGGGGATCTTTCTGCTCTCTTAGATATCTAAAGGGAGGGTATGGATAAGACAGGAACAGAGTCATCTTAGTGTTGCATGATAGCAGGACAAGAAGCGGAAGTCACAAGTTGCAAAAAGGGAATATGCAATTAAATTTCATGGACAAAAGTTTCAGAACAGATTGCCGGAGAGGCTGTGGAGCTCAGCTGGCAAAGCCCTGAGCAACCTAAACTGGTGGTGGTGGCACTGGGAGAGGATGAGAGACCCTTCTGACCTAAATTGTCGTCCTAGGCTACCTTCACAAGTCCTCGCGTGGTGTGCTTCATGAAGAGGTTGCTTCAGACTGGATTTGTTGGTTAACATTGTAAGGTTTTAGTTTGAGCAGAGAGAAATCCAGTGCAGGCAGACTGTGTTGCTCTGTGATGCAAATCAAAGTGCTGTAAGCAGAGGCAGGCAGAGAATTCACTTCCAAACCATATATTTTCATTTTTAAGAGGACTTTGGTTTTTTTTTAACTCTCCCTTATGCATTTTGTCAGGAACATCCAGCATGAACTGGATAAGTAGCTCTTACACAGGCTCAGATCTATTGTTTAAAATGAATCACAGGTGAAAAACTGTTGTTGCAGAACCACTCTGTGTAACAGTCTGGAAGAGCCAGCAGTCTGCAGCAGATTGGATAAGCTCCAGCTTGCTTCTCCTACTCATATGTTTTCATGGTCTCTGGTGCTGTGATAGATTTTTGGTTTCTGAGATTTGAGTTTAGCTTAGATTTACTTAACTGCTGGAACAATGACATGTGGTTGTGTGGTGAGGCTTGCAGCTGAGTAATGCAGATAAAAGGCTTATCTCTCTTCTAGAATGTTGTTCAACAATTTTAAAAGTTACTTCTAATTTCAAATGGAAACAATACAGAGAGGATTATCTTTGTCTTAACAAATGCAATAGAACAGTAGAATTTATATGCAAAGGCATCCAGGCTGAAACTCTTACTTGTACCTCAAAGGTGCGTGCAGTGTAAGGATATTGACATACAGTTCAATTTTCTTCTTCATTCTGGCCCAAATATCTGCTCTTTAGACTTTTAATTTCATCTGTCTCCTATTTTGTTTTCATTCTCATTTTGCTTTTTCCTTTGCACACACAATTTTCTTAGACCCTGTCCCCAGCTATGTCCTTTACCTGCCTATCCTGCAGGTCTTTCCTCCCTTCCCTTCCTTATTTCTTTTTTGTAACCTTTTTTCTGATATCTTCTCTGCCATCCTCAGCATTAGTCATGCACAATCCCACTTTCATTTCTACCCTTAGTTATTGTTATACTAGTGTTAATTGTGTATTCCCTTTTTTATTCAATTTTCAAGCACAGAAGGACATGATTTTGCTTCTGCAGAAAAGTCCCCAGCAGTTCTCTGAAATGGCTCTTTGCCAACAATAATGATCATACAGACCCCAGGCCTCCCACCTCCAGGGTAGCACTGAAACAGGAACAAGCTCCCACCTCCAGGGTAGCACTGAAACAGGAACAAGCTCCTAATTGGGTGCAGATCCTGGAGGTCTGCAGAAATTTAGAGATCTTTGGAGCAAACGGTGAAGTTTGGGTTGTTGGGCTTTCCTGAGCATGCCCTTGCCACTCAGAAAAGCTCTGTACTAATGCCTCTGTAGGCTTTCTCTTGTGCCTGTCAAGGGTGACTTGTTCCAGGGTTACCTTTCCTTTCCAAAGCAGGTTTCTCTTTCTTGTCACCTCCGATTAGTGTGATATGAAAAGATGTTTCTTCAGTCTTCTGTCTGACACTGATTGATACTGGTCAATGGCAGCCTCTTGAAAGTTTCATTGCCCAGCTTCATTTTCGCACATTAACTTAGTTCTGCAAATCCCTACTTCCCCTGCCCCCCCCAATTTTTTCCTTATCTGATACTTTTTGCTTGGAGCAGTTATCTACATGACAGATCAGCAGTAGACCTTAAATGAGTTACAGCTTTGACTCCTGAACCTGGTGCTTAGAAATATGGAAGCAGAGAGGCACAGCGTGTTCAGCTCCTGGTTTTCTGGCTGGTGTTACAGCCATGGTGTGGGCTGAGGCAGTGTCGGGTCCAGAGCCAGCACAGTGATATTGAAAGGTGCTGGAATTCCATCATCAGCAGTGCTTGTCATCTTCTTTGTGAGTTATATGGCTTTCTATGCTGGAAAACCTTCTAGCTTTTGACTTGAATTTCACATATTAAAAGGAGAAATTGAAGAAATGTTTTATTTCCCAAGTTGCCTTTCTTTTTTACAGTAAAATCAATGATGGAGTGAGCACAATCTACCTGCCTTTTTCCTCTGCTGTCTGCCAATGATGCATCAAGTAATAGGGGATGAATTTAAGAGCAGCTCATGGTGGCATCCAGCCAGCTCAATGAGAGAGGCTGCCTGCAGAGTTCTGTTGCTAATGAAATGGCCCATTTCATTGATATTGCATTGGTGTATTGGTATTGATCAGCACTGGTGTGTGTTTCTGGGGCTTATTGCACAGAAAGGGTCACAGGGAAGGAAACAAGCTTTACACTGTGGTGGATTGACCTTGGTGTCCACCCAAGCCACTCTGTTGCTTCCCCTCCTCAGCTGACAGGGAAGAAAATGTAACAAAAGGCTCATGGGTCGAGATAAGGAGTGGGAGAGGTCACTCAGCAATTACCGTCATGGGCAAAACTGACTTGACTAGGGAAAAAATTATTTCAATTTATTGCCAAACAAATCAGAGTAGGGTAATAAGAGATAAATTTTAAAAACAGCTTCTCCCCATCTATCTGTTCTTCACTTCTGATTTTTCTACCTCCTCCTACCCAGTCGTGCAGGGGGATGGGGAATGGGGGTTGTGGTCAGTTCCTCATGTGTTGTCTCTGCCCTCCTTTCTCCTCAAGGGGAGGATTCCTCACATCCTTCCTTTGCTCCAGTGGGGGGTCCCTCCACAGGAGACAGTCCTCCATGAACTTCTCCATGTGAGTCCTTCCATGGGCTACAGTTCTTCATGAACTGCTCCAGCCTGGGTCTCTCACAGGGAGTGCAGTCCTTCAGGAACAGGCTGCTCCAGCCTGTGGATCCTGTGGGTTCCCTGTGGTGACCCCTGGGTGTCATAAGTCACCTGCAAACCTACTCCAGCATGGGCTCCTCTCTCCATCAGACTATCGGTCCTTTCAGGAGCCTGTTCCAGTGTGGTCTTTGGGCATCCAGCCTCCTTTGGGCATCCAGCTGCTCTGGCATGGGATCCCACATGGGCTGCAGATGGATCTCTGTTCCCCCATGGAGCTCCATGGGCTGCAGGGGCACAGCTGCCTCACCATGGCCTTCACCATGGGCTGCAGGGGGATCTCTGCTCCAGTGTCTGAGGCGCATCCTGTCCCTCCTTCTGCACTGACCTTGGGGTCTGCAGGGCTGTTGTTCTCCCATATTATCACTCCTCTCTGTCAGCTGAAATTGTGCAGATTTTTTCCTCCTCCTTAACTGTGTGATCCCAGAGGTGCAGCCACTGTCTTGGAGCTGGCTGCCATTGACTCCACTAGACACAGGGGAAGCTTCCCACAGAAGTCACCCCTGTAGCCCACAGCTACCAAAACCTGGCCATGCAAGCCACATGTACCCCCAGTACATGTACACCACACACATGTATAGCCAGTACACCTGGGGTTTGCATCTTGGACTTTGCTATAAGGGCTGAAGCAGCGTAAGAAGTTGTGAGACAGGGATGAGCTAAATGCAGGTCTCTTATGACAGGCAGTGACAACTCCTAATGTTCATATCAAGTGAAGTGCTGAGTACAAGGAGAGTAGTGGTGGCATAGAGGAAGGTGCAGGGCAAGCAAGTGACCCTTGTGTGCTATAAACGAAGGAGCTGAGGGGAAGCAGTGACACCGAGTGTCTCAATACTGTTATGCCTGTATTGTTGTAAGTAACTGGCAGGAATGGTGCATTTCTGTGCTTAGAATCAGTAAATGGAAGCTCACTGTACTGCAGGACTGCAACGCATGTCATCACCCTGGAAAATTTCTTTGAGAAGCCCTTTGTCCCTGTCTCAGTTGTGTCTTGCCCGTGAAAGACAAGTGCAAGGTCATAAGGGTTGTTCCATAGTCCTGTGCCTGATAGAGGAGATAAGCCTTGTAGAAATTGTTCCTTCTTTGTAGAAAAGCAACTAAAAATGTATTGACAGCGTGTAGCAGCACACTGAGTGTCTTCCAAGACAAGGGACTTGGTCATCTTCGTCCTCAAATGAGACTTAAACTGCAGAAGCTACAGATAAAGAGAAATGGAATGCTTGGAAGTACTGGTGACTGTTTTAGTGGCTGCTACCCAGGCAGAAGAGTTAGATCCATAAACTCAGAGTTCAAAGAGTTACTCATTTATTACAGAATTCAGCAAGTTATTGGGTAAAATAGAAAAAGGTCACACAATACTCGGGATATTGAATCCAATTTATACAGCTGATAAAAAGCAAGGAAAATAGGACCTCACTGTAGAACTTAACCAATAAATCTATTCTGAGAGACAGAGCAGGAGCCACAGGAGTTTTGTTGCTGAGAGTCACTGGATTTGGTACATGGAAATTAGAGGGATTCTGCTCTCACTGCTATCACGTGACAAAAATCTGTCTTTCATGTAGGTAAAATAAGGCTGTGCTTTGTAGTATTTCTGTGTAATGATGGGCTCCCTGCTTCTCTTTACTCTGCTGTGTTTGAACTAGTTATAATTAGCAGTGACACACATTTGGCAGGCAGTGGTGGGCAGGTGGCCATGCCACTTAGCAGAACTGGAGCTTAGGAAGCAGTGAGTGCTGGCCTAGCCCTTCTCTGCCAGCTCAGGTGTAGCAGCTGCCCCTGCTGAAACCCTCGCTCCCCCAGCATCTGATTTTTGTGTGTGAATTGTATTGGTGAGCCTGACTTTGTATCTTTTTTTATAGTATGTGATGATGACTCTCCAATAACATTCAGCACATCTCTATTTGAGCAAAACCAGGCTTTGGGAAGACAATAGCTGTGTCATGATGTACAGAGGAGTTTATCAGCTGGTCTAGTACTATTTTCGTGATGTCCCTCATTGACTCCAGTACTTCTTGTTGCCATGCAGTTTTATTAAAGGGCAGTAGGGAACATTATAATTTATTAAATCCAGTACTAGTCAAATTTGAATAAACTTTAGTTAATTATAAATTCACTTGGAAACCTGATGTGATGTAAAACAGTCCCCCTGTACACAATTCCCCTTCCTCTGTTGTTAAGTGTTTTTCCTACTAGTCTGGTTTTCCTGAAGAACAGCCTCTCATTTTTCCATTATTTTAACTTTCCAAGGTAGCTCCCTTGTATTTTCAGACTGGTGATTCAAAATAAAGACTAAAATTCCAGGAATTATTTCAAATATCTGAGGCAGTCCCTGTCTATCTTCCCCCCTTACTTGAGCAAGCACTAAATGTTAAATTATAATAATAAATGTTAAAGGGAAAAATGTCACAAAAGAAATAATTTGGTCACAAATTAAGACATCTCATGTCACAATGAACTGCAAGGTGGTTTCATTTGGATCTCCTCCTCAGCATTGCCAAATGTAAATATCGAAATACCAAAAGTCTGATTGCACAGGGTGTGTTAATGTCTTGAAAATAATTTTAGAGCTTTGTTTCATTTGCATTTGCTATCATAATTTTGATTTCTTTGCCATTGGCTACAGTCCAATTGTGTTTCAGGTAGCTTTCATGAAATATGATGGCTGAATGCAAACTCTAGTTTCAGTGAAAAGCTGAGTTTTTTATGCAACTCCAGCACCTGGGGCTTTTTTAGAATCCAGTTTGCCCAAGATAGGGATTTTTATTTTTATAGCTTCAGCTAGAAGTTGAGTATTTCTGTTTGTTTTGTCTCCATAGTTGAGCTGATCTTCAGCGCAAGAAGGAAAAGAGAAAGTTGAAGGTAGGAATAATCATATTGGCAGCACTTAAATGGACTTGCAGAGGCCATAGGGGAAGTTTATTCCTTTCCATGTGCCAGTGTTAAGTTCTCACTTTCCGAAGAACATTTTTGTTTTTTTTTTAATTCTTAGTGCTATTTTGAGAGCAGTGGGGTTTCTTTGGTTTGGATTTGGTTTTGGGTCTTTTTTTATAGGACAATTATGACCTGCAAATTTTGCTTTTCCAAAAATATTTTGGTTTTTTTAATCTGGTCATTTCATGATGTCCAGATAAATGACATCTGTAACTCTCCCCTTGTCCACTGCCATGGTCACTCCACCACAGAAGGCCACTAGGCTGGTCAGGCAGGACTTGCCCTTGGTGAAGCCGTGCTGGCTGTCTCGAATCACCTTCCTGTCCTCCATGTGCCTTAGCAGAGCTTCTCATAGGATTTGTTCCAGGATCTTCCCAGGCACAGAGCTGAGGCTGATAGATCAGTGTTCCTGGGTTCCTCCTTTCTACCCATTTTAAATGTAGATACAGTGTTTCCCTTTTTCCAAGGACTTTACCTGGTGGCCATGACTTCTCAGTTACCGTGGAGAGTGGCTTGGCAACTACATCAACCAGTTCCCTAGGACTCTGGGATACCTCTTGTCAGGTTCCATAGAACTACATGTATTCAGGTTCCTCAAGTGAGAACAAACCTGATCTCCTCTTACAGTGGGAAGAACGTTGCTCCTCCAGCTCCTGTCTTGTGGTCCCTAAACTGTAGAGAACTGTACAGAAAACTGGTAGAAAATGTCATACAGAACATCAGGAGCTCTTATTGTCACATGTAAAATGGAAACTAACCTGTATTCATCGCTTGGCTTTGGTTGCATCTAAGAAAATGCCTCTTATGGTTATGGCACAAGCCACAATCATTCTGAATAAAATACTTTGGAAAGACTGTTTAGAAAAAATCCTCCCACAGATTATCATACATGCATAACAAAACTCACCTTCTGAGCCTGTGCTTTTTTTATCTTGTGATGACTCTGAACCTGTGTACAGTGCATCCAATGTGACCATATGTTATATTATTGGGTCCTAAAAAGGTTATCCTTGAGATGAAGTACTTTAAGCAGCAATAATGAATGATGGGAAACAAATGCACTAAATAAATAAATGGGGTTGTAACAAAATTGTCATGCCACATCCATATGTGTGTATCTATGTGAATTAAAAGGAAAGAAATAAGTAAACATGACATCCTAGCATCCAAAGTTTGTGCCAGATGTTTATTCTTGGAATCAAGTCCTACACGAATCAAGAAAAGCTGTTGAGTTTAATTAAAAGTTGATTCTGATCTACTTAGCTTGATCTCATGCTCAGTAGAGAGCTCATCAAGCAAAGACTACATCTGTGAAAGTAGGAAAACCTCTGTTGTGTTGTCTTCAGTATGTAGTTCCCAGTATTTAATTCCCACTGCACCTAATGAAGTAGAGGAAAAGAATAGGTCCGATTTTAGTTTTCTCCAATTCCTACTTGGTATCCAAGGAATTCTCTGTGCTGCAGAATACAAATTCTCTAATCCCCAGAAATGAGAAGTTAGGAAGCCCTTGCTGGAGCAGCGAGGGAGCTGTTGTATGCCTGATACCACACACTCAGCCATTTTGGCTAGAAAAGGAAATTTCAGGGCTGATCTACAGACTGGTGTTGCAAATGGGGAACGCTGATGTGCTGCCGTACAAATGAGAGTGATAGTGAGGTCTGCTCTTCATGATTCACATTATTGGTGTTTTGCGATCATTACCATTCTTTCCTCTGGAGAGAGACTCCAAAAATCAGATTAGAGCTGTCGAAAGTGAATGGGAGTGATGGCAAATTTGGAAGTTTTCCAGGAAGAGAAATCGTTATGGACCACAGCATATGGGACTTACTGTAGTGTGATGTTTGTATCTTACATTTCATAGAATCATTCAGTGGTTTGGGTTGGAAGGGACATTAAAGACGATCTAGTTCCAACCCCTCTGCCATTGGCAGGGACACTTTCCACTAGACCAGGTTCCTCAAAGCCCCATCAACTCTGCATCAAGGACACGGAAACTTCTAGGTGGTGCAGAAATTTTTACAATATGTACTGAAATGGAAAATTCTTATCTTTAATTTCACAGAAGAGGAAACAATGAGTTATTGGAAGGTTTCTGCTCCTTGGTCTGACTGCGGCAGAGCTAGAAAGAAGGCATGGGTTGCCTGTTCCAGTTTTCCTCTTTGAAGTACTCAAAATCTGCAAGGGAACTTTGAGACAAAGATAAGAGGGCAGTAGGTATTTGAGAGCAAATGAAAGTTGAGCAGGTATAGTGTAGGTCAAGATACACAAGTATCTGACTGTTCACAGGTCAGGTGGGTAGATACCTAGTTTGTGGTACTGTTCTTAAAATTACAAGGTTGGGTAGTGGGAATGAGAAAAATTTTTACGGTTTTCAGCGATCTCACCTAAAACAATGGTCTCCAAAGTAGATAGGCAAATACTAAACTGATTTAAAAAATTGCAAGATCAGTATCTCCCCTATGAAATACAGCAACATCCACTGGAGTCAGTTCTCGCTAAAAGGCAAGGTTATTTTCTTTGATATCGAGGGCTCAGCTCCCAGAGACAGGGAGTTACTTTCGGGAGGGCTGTGCAGGTGTGGGAGAGTTTCTTTCAGTCACCTAAAATGACCTCCTTTGACAATCCCACTTCTTATGGTGAAAGTGCCAGAACAAATATGCCTAAATTAGATGCAGGGATGTATTTCAAACAATGCTCATTCACAAATGCTGCCTGGTTTGTTCGATGTGCCATTTGTCACAGCAAATATGCAGGATGGCAGGAAACAGCTTGCTGTGAGTTTCTTCCCTGCTTAAATGGCTTGTTGAGCTGATAATTAATAAGCAACAGGACATTAGGTTTATTGTAACTTTACTGGATGGATGGTTAAACACTAGAGGTAGTCAGAAAGTACAGGAAATGTCTTACCTCTCTAGACTTGCTGCATCTGTAGGAATTACAGCCACTGATGTATGGAGTAGAGCACTCCCTAAGAACTGTAGTATGCACATGAATTATTTCTGTGTGGAAATTCTACATGGGGTTCTTAAGGTATTCCTGTTTTCTTCAGCTGAACACCAGGTACAATAGTATAGTGTGGTCTTAAAATCAAAGTAAGAGAAATTTGGGCTAAATAGCAGTCATATGTGGTTTCGGTGGATGCATATCCATTGACATGCACTTAAACGGAAACAACGGGTCAGGACTACACAGAGATTAAAGTATTGCCTGCTAAATCCTTAAAAACTAAAAGCTTATAAAATATCCTCAAAGTTTCCTTTACTAATTCTGCTCAAATCTGTTTCTGTTTAGATGTGATGCTCCAGGGAGGTTCAGGGTCTCCTGCACATATGCCAAATGCACAGTGTAGGCAGTAGTACAAGGCAGGCTTGTGTTCAGCAGGACAGGAGGCTGACATGCAATGCATATCCTGTGGGCTAGGTCCTGCCACACACAGCTGGGTGCTGGGGAGGGCTGCTGAGCACCGTGCTGCTGTGAACGTGTCCTCCAGGAAGATGATGGGGAGCAGGTGCTGCTGACTTACAAGCTGATGAGAGTGCGGATGCTCATCATAAGCAGCTGGCTATGAGTAACACTGCTGCACAGGAAGCTTTTCTGTGCCTGTGGCTGTCTTTCTTAGCAGCTTCTGTTCTTGTTTTCTCTTAAGGTCAGCTCTTCTGTTAAGGTGATCAAAGTGCGTCTTCAAGACAGGAATGAGAAAAGCTCAGGGCGATGAGCACATTGATCGCGCACGCGCCTCCCGCTTGCGGATGGCAGCGCTGGGCCTGTGCTTTAACAGTGGACTGCATCTGTGATTCCCTGAGGTGCTGACGAACCCACCTGCTCGTCAGAGCTCGCTCCAGTGTGCACATAGGTGATTGCTCATACAGTCTGTGCAGTGGGGCTGCCTCGCGTTCCAGAACCAAAGTAAAGCTGGGACTCAGGGCATTGCCTTGTCCATCTCTTTTTGTCACTGCACTGCAGCTTGTGGGAGCAAGTTCTAAGTGTTGTCCCCACTGAAAGTGCAGTTCTAGAGTCTAAAGGTGTGTAAATACAGAAGACCTGTTAAAGCTACGACACTCTGCACCTATTGTAAAGTTTCTTTTTGCTGCTAGAGACATGTGAAAGAACTTGAAGTATTTTCAGTCCTTTATGAACAATACTCACTCCTAAGCTTCTGCTGGGGCATGGAATAGAAAGGGCACAGCTGCATATTGAAGGCCTTTCTCAGTTCATGCTTACTTAATGTGTATTGTTGTGAGCATCACTAAGCAGTAATGAAATTTTTGCATTTGAACTGTTTAGTTCTTTGAAGAGGCACTTTTTAGTTCATCTTTAAAAGCTTGAGGACATTTCTTCATGGTAGTCTGCTAATGCAAGGACAGTGCTAACAGGTTGCTTCTAAAAGCTTGTCATGTTTATTTATCTACTTGATGGAAGTGAGCTCTCCAAAAGCTTCTCTACGGGGGCTGCAGTGTAGGAGGAGTGAGTAAGGAACAGCAGTGAAAGAGCTGCATGATCAATCAGATAGGACAGTTGCAACGCTTCATTCTCTCTGCTTTGGCGAGCACCAACTGCTTGGCTTCTTGGAGGCGCCTTCAGAGCAATGGCAGATGCTTTGGCCTGGGTGCAAACAGCAAGGTTCATAGCAGTTAGGAGGTAACAGCCTGGAATTTCCTTCCTCCTGAGAGGCAGTGGGCACTCTTTCACTTCAAATGGACAATTAATGGCTGGTGTCCTGTGCTGGACTTGTCCTAATCCAGCAAAGTCTTTCTTGGAAACCAGAGCAGGACAGGAAGTGGTTTTCTTGCCTTAGGGAGGTATTGAGTCTCCAAAAATTTTCTGTCAGTATGGGTTAAAACCAGTCAAAAAGCAGTTCATTTTCCTGATCTGTCAGATAGGGTCCAGGGAGGTGTGTTTGCCTCGGATTTAAATTTCATTTTGATTTGAATTTTTTAAATTGAAAAATAAAATCTTAGCTTGCATTTCAAAACAAACATTTGTGGACAGGACTTACTTTTTTATCCTGATGTAGGAAATAGTAAAAGGTCACTGGGATTTTTTTTCTAATGAGAGACCACACACAGAAGGTTTGTATAAATTTGGCTCCCCCTGTTTAGAGTTGCAGCCTCAGTATGAGAGTATATTTTGGGTGAGGAAAGTTCTCAGCTCATTACTAGTAAGTAAATACCTTGTGTAGAATACCAGGACATTTCAGTGATCTCCTACTGGAACATATTTGCACATGTTAAGTTTGAATGTTTTGCACTGTACGTTCAGCATCAGATTCTCCAAAGGGAGAGAAGTTCAGTCAGGATTGCAAAGAATTAGAAGTCCTGGATGAAGACAGTAGACTGCAAAACCACCAGGTCACCTGCAGTTCTCCAATTGCAGTTCTTCAGCAATCTTTGTCTCTTTAACCACTGGCAACCAATTCAGTGTTTTACTCCTGGTTGCATGCAGTCTGTAGCAAAATGTACCAATTTCTAATAGCTCTGTAGAAGGCATAAGATTAGACATTGGTCCAGTCATAGGTATATAGTGTAATGTAAATATATCTGTTTATAATTGGTTTCTTACTGTCTCATGTTTGGAAATTATGCACGTGGCTGGTGAGTGTTTCCACTCTGTGCCTCCAGCTCTGACTCAAATAACTGGATGAATTCTTACCTGCTTAAGGCATTAAACAATTATCTGACGAGGAAGGATTTCAGCAGGGCTGAAGCTCACTGCACTCTCCCTGATTCTTACATCTTGTTATCCTCACTTTGCTAATTTTCTGGCAGACAGATGTGTTCTTCTGTTGCTGTCTGCATACAAATATTTAATTAAAACAGGAAGTGGTAATGCTTCTCAGAGGCAGCTGTTGTCCTCATCTCCAAATGCAAAGTGTCAGTTTAATAATAGCTTCAAAATGCTGAAAACTAAGCGGTGACCTGGTCAGTAAGTCCATGCTGGCATCTGGTGTGTGTGCAAGGAAAGACCACGAGCAGTGTCTGTCCATCAGTGCGTTTGGCAGCGCGGCTGGCTGCAGCCTGCCTCGGGTCACACAGCAGCAGCCAGAGCTGTGCCTGCTGGAGAGCAGGGTGTTTGTTCATGGAGGAGTCAGGCTTTCAGAGAGACAAAGAACTTGGGGATGCTGCAAAGCTGGACAGACTTTTAAAAGCAGAGGAGCTGTGATCACTCAGTAGTGAAGACAGGGGACAAAATCAGTCTGATGGCTCTGCTGCAGCCCTCAGCTGCCCGCCAGGCCCCTTTGATGAATCATCACGCTCATCAGCATCGTGGTGCTAACTGGCACCCAAGTGCAGTTTTCCTTTACCAGAAAGCAGCGCACCGAAAACTGTCGCTAAAAACTTTTTTTTTGGATGCAGCAGAAGCACTTTTGTTGTGTTAGGGCAACAGCACAGTGCTGACTCCTGCCTTTCTCATTAGAATGTCCTGGGAAAGGTTAATGAACAGCTTCCTTGGCTTGTTCATGCGACAAGCATGCAGGCAGGATATTCAGAAGTAGGATATTTTTAAAAAAAAAACCCTACATGGTGTATTTTTTAAATAATGAGACCCATTTCTCTGAGTTATAATCAAAACTTGGTATATTTAGATATGAAAAGGTTTTGTATAATTATCACAGAAAATACTGAAAATATACAGATGGAGAGAGGAAAAGCATTGAGGGGAAGAATTCCTTCAGTATTGTCTTCCTGCTTTGATCTTGGATTTTTTGATGTTAAGAAATGTGTCAGTTAAAAGCAGGAATTCCCTAGAAAATGTATATATACATTTCATTAACTTGCCAGCAGGTGAACAAGAGGCATAGCCAGAAAATGAGTTGCCAGTTCACTGTATAATCTGTTGGTTTTACCAGAATAAAAACAGTGATTTAGAAGAATGTTAGTCCTTTTCAGGACAATATGTTCCATGCTGCATGCTTAATAAAAAAGTAAAACTGAAAGGAAAAAGTAAATTGAGAGAGAGAGAAAAACCCACACTCATTGAGGAGTAAGAGGCAAGTATATGGAAGTCAGTTTCATAATTCCTGTTTGTCATTTTCATACATCGTGTTGAAGGAAAAGTAATTAAAGTAATTGAAGTTATTTCTCTTGAACTGGCATATATTAAAATCCCCTTGAATATGAAATGAATGTGGTTAATATAATAAAAAGATCTCTTTTATTCTGTCTCTTGCTTTATCACTTCACCCTGCTGTTGAGTGCTTGCAAATTTTTTTTTCTTAATGTAGTAATGAACACACAAAACATTTGTTACAGTTCTTCCTTTAAAATATAGAGAGCAAGAGAGAGCAAGACTATTTCACTTTTCAGGTTTGCTGGGCATGTTTTAAAGTCAGTAAACGTGGTCAAATGCTCTATTATAACAGAGTGTGTTTAGCTGTTCAGGTTTAGAAGAAAATCTCCACTTGCAGGTGTGTGCATACACGTGCACGCACTTGAGTGAATCTGGTATTATGACAGATTAGATGCAGCATCTGATTTGGAGTCCACTAATGAGAAAGCAGCTCCATCTTGTTCTTTCAACTGCTGTTTGTGATGAGATCTCATTCCAGTAATACTGATTAGTATCAGGTAGACTTTCCCTTTAAGAACTGGAGAGCATCCCTGGCTTATTCCTTACAAAAATAGCCAGTAGTTGGTAATGAGCTTTCGCACAAGCTCATGAGGAAAAAAGAAAGAAAAATTCTTGATCCAGCTGCTTCTTTTTGTTTCTTCTCCATTATCTGATTGAAATTCACAGCACAGTTTTGCCTAGGGAATGCACCTCTCTCACTTTTGCTCCCACCATTTCTTCAGTAGTTCATTTCTAATGGTGTTATTGAAACTCACAGTTTAAATAGATGAACTAAATTAATAAAAAGCTTAACATTGCCAGTGCATAATAACTAGTGATCAGTACAGTACCTTGCTCCTCAAACAAGACAGAAGATCTATTATTCTATTTACACAATAGATTTTTAAGAAATCAGCTTCAAGACAAGTAACCCCTTGATTTGATGCTGGAAAAAGAGGAAAAAATTCTAATACTGATTGTCTGTATTTGCTGCCATACTTAAAAATTTCCATTCTACAAAAGCTCTACTCTTATACATGGCTTTAAAGTGTCTGTGAAAATTAAGCATTAGGACAACCCTGCCTCCAGCAAATATTTTAATAAAAGTGCCTTAAGAGAATGAGAACAGCTGGGATATTTTATCCTTTTATAATCCTTTCAAATCCATGTAATTTCTCTTCAGCGAGGCAATTTAACTACCAGTGTTCTATGAAGTTTGATATTCGAGTCACAGAATTGACTGGTTGCAGTAGTATTTATTGGTTGCCTCTATTTATTATAAACAGAATTCTCCAGATTTGCTTCAGACTTTCTGTCTGACATGGTAAATCACAATTTTGGAAATTAAATGCTAAGATTCAGATTTCTAGCTAAACTTTTCTTAAAAGGCAGTTTTTGTGCAGAGACTACATTAAATTATATGAGTTTGGTCAAAGGAACATATGCAGTAAGGCATTGATTGCAGAGATCCACTCATTACTGAAGCAAATAGTCTTAACTAGGTTTTATTAAAAATATTTTGAAGCTGTGTTCTTAGAAGTTATGAATGTCTGAGTGCTTTGTTTCAATTCTTCGGCTGTTTAATCAAAATATAATCATGGGGTTTAAACAAGCTAAACAGGACGTTTCTCTGCATAAGTGAATATCGTGCATCACCTCCTAGAAGACAGATAGGATAAACAGGTTGTATTTTATCATATTTACACATTTTCACTGAAAAAGAGCTTCTCTTTGAAATGATTTTATGAAAAACCTTCAGCTGTTTTTGAAAGAAAAACTGAACAATCACACAAAAAAGATAGAAGATGATGATGATCATTGTTGTTGTTGTAAAGTGTGACAGGAGATGACTTTGAGGGGATTTCCAGCAGCGCAGAAGAGCTTGACAGATATCTAAGGCCTTCAGAAAGCCTGGCCCATACTGAGTCCTTTAGCACTGAGCTCTTGCACTCTGCCAGTTTTCCTTTCAAAGAATCATTGAATGGTTTGAGTTGGAAGGGACCTTAAAAACCGTGTAGTTCCAACCCCTCTGCCATGGGACACTTCCCACTAGACCAGGCTGCTCAGAGCTCCATCCAGCCTGGCCTTGAACAGCCCCAAGGATGGGACATCCACAGCTTCTCTGGGCAACCTGTTCCAGTGCCTCACCACCCTTCTAGGGAAGAATTTCTTCCTACTATCTAATCTGCACCTGCCCTCTTTCATTAAAGGAAAGCCATTCCCCCTTATCCTGTACCTCTCTGTCTGCCCTTGTAAATAGTCTCCTTCTTTCTTGTAGGCTCCCTTCAGGTACTGGAAGGCCACAGTTAGGTCAACCCAAAGCCTTTTCTTTTCCAGGCTGAGCAACCCCAATTCTCCCAGCCTTTCCTTGTATGAGAGGTGCTCTACTACATTGTAGTACCTACACTGTAGGTACTTTGTAAGTGATAAGAGGAAGATGAAGAACACCAATTTTAGATTCACATTGTGTTTCTAACTTCTAGCTACTTAAAAAAAAATCTTCCTGCCTATTTTCTGAGAAAATAGAAACTGAAAATTAGTTAGGACAAAACTTCCTCATTTTCATTGTCAATATAAAAAATACTTGCATTTCTTTAGAGAAAAACACTTTGAACAGGGCGTGAATTCACTTAGATACTTCTATCACATTATTTACTGCATTATTATAGAACTTGAATTGGCATCCACAGCTACAGCTCTTACTTATTCCATTTCTACATCCGCATAAAATCATCACCTTTTAACTTATTAAACTTTACAGCATGATTCACTAATGCAGTATTTCTTACATAAATTACTTCCATAGATTACCGAAAAAATGAGGTGCTCAGTAAATTCTTACTTCTTACTAAATTTTAAACAAGTTTGTTTAAAAGGCAAAATGCATTAAAACATGATTTACATGGTAAAATCTATTTTAAAATTAATTCCTTCACCTCCATGCAATCATGGATGCAGCTGTTAGAGGGAGTAGTTCTTTGAATGGATCTTTCCTCTGGCCAGCGGTGCCCCAGCTCCCAAGTCCAACCCTTCATTGTGCCACAGCATTTACATCAGCAAGTGCTGGTGTCCACTGGTTTTGCTCCATTGGCATCTCTGGTCCTAAGTCTGAATTGCTCCTCCTCTCAGTCTCCTTCCACTGCTCTGTATAAGCCTTTCACTCCATTACACCTTGTGCTGCCTGCACCTCATCTTTCTCCTTTCGAAGATCCTTCACATCTACCATGGAAGCAAATTCCAGTAACATTCTCTGGCTGCCTTCTGCCAATGGATGTACATCTTATACATGTTCCTTGTCCATTTGGACGCTCTTTCTACATCCACATGATACTAAGTTTTACACACAACAAACAATTGCTCAATTAGGTACAGCATCTGAAAGATTTTTACAGGGATATTGGCGAGATAAGGAGGAGGCCCTCAGGGAAGCTGGTGCAAGTCTCCCGACAGGGAGTACTTACACCGGAACTGCTGACAGGTCATCCTGACAGAGGAGCATTTTATATTCCCCGAGTCTTTTATTGCAGCATATGTGGGGTCTGTAAAATTCTTTGATGTTGAAGCTATGTTTAAATGCTGGGCCTTTATTGTCTCGAATCTTTTGGGTTAAGAGTTTTGGTGGACATGGGGAGGCTGGGTTTTGTTAAGCTTTCTGTTTTATCTTCTTCACACATGGTCTCCCGCTGCACAGACTTGGCTTAAAATTATAAAATGCAGAATTAAGTATTAAAGAGGATTTTGGAAAGGTCAGTGGGTGACTGATGAACAATCTGGACTTAGCATGTAAAATCACATGGAAGAAAAAATCCTCCTAATGTGAAACTGGAAGGACTCCTCTTCCTTACCCTGCTCTAGCATGCCATGTGGCAGACTGAGGACTCGCCCTCCCTAGGTGGAGGCTGAACTAATGCATACCTGAATTCACAAAACTAACAGAAAGTATCTCTTTTTCTCAGAAACAGAAAGTAAAGTTTCCATTTTGACTGTTACAGTATTATTGTCATGTAAAGTTGTGGGAAACAATCTTGGGTAGAAGTTGCTTTGTATGCAATTTTGTGATAATTCCTGAAAAGAGCCTTTTCCTTTGCTATGAGCCATCTTTTAGTTCTGTCTGTGTTTCCAGAGCTGTTTGTGTCAATGTATTTCTGTGCTCAGCAAAACCTCAAAAGCCTGGAGCTGCTCATTTAAGAGAGTCTGATGGTGATTGCTCCTGCCACCTCCAGAGATCTTTTAAAGTGGAAAGAAGATTGGAAAGATCAGAGGGTAAAAATTAGGTTTTAATGGTAATTCCAAGAGCGCATTGGAAAAGTAGATCTGAGGCACTCTGTTGTTTTTAGCTGGATTGTGTGTTTTGCACACAGAATGAAGGGAAGGCGTGGCTCACAATACTGTGTGTGGTTGGTTTTTCGAGGCTGTCCAGTCTTCTCCACTGCTATTTTCTAGTCAGTGACTGATTCATGCAGTAAAGAAAATTCCAAAAAAGGCTACAGATTTTGATTCTTGAAGAATTTTTTTTGTTGGTTTGGTTCTTTTTCCAAATCAAAAGTACCTCAAACTCCTGAAACATATTCACTAAGGCAAAACCTCATTTTGCCATTCCTGAATGGCCAGGAAAGTCAAGGAGTGAGACTTCTAATGCATCTCACTGACTCAGTGAGTCCTTCTTAGGCATCCTGGGACAGCCTTCCCTTTTGCCATATGAAAAAACATCACCAGACCTTTTAGAAATCCAGTGTCTTTCAAATCTTCTCCAGTGGGGTGAGCTCAAGGAGAACTGTGAGCAGTTCCCCACCTACTAGTTAAAGACAGGTAGTGAACAAGAACTGAGAGGCAGAATAACTTTGAAAGAATATGTTTAACTTAAATATGTCTATACATTTGAACCCTAAGCACTTACTCCTGCTGAAATAAGACTGCATACTCTTTAGTTTTTCCAACAGTGATATTAGAAAACTGAATAACAACGTTAACATTTCTGTATTATAATAATCCTTAAAACAATTTTGAATTGATGTATTAGTATGGTTAGGAGTACCTCACATTTTTTGATACAATACCATTAATTGTTTATTTGCTTTTTGTTTCTTTTTTTTAGTTTTTATTTCTCCTTTCCCTCAGGCCAATTCCTAGAAGAAATTACTCAGACAAATCACTTCAGGCATCTACAAATATGGGGCTGAAGTACATACAGCCAGGCTGGCAGGTTTTTTTGAAAGCCTAGAGGCAAAACTTGACATTTGGTTGGAGATGAGGAAAAGGAGAAGGGAAGTATGGGGAGCACTTCAGATTTGTGCCCCAGAGGTGAGGAACAATTGCTTCTGTCAGCATTTGGCTTTTCATCATGTGGGAGTTGACCACTCTTTTTTTACTCAAATTCCTGCTGAAGTTAACAAGGACAGTTGTGTTCTTTTGATATGTAAATGTTATTTAGGTTTTTTATGGAATCTGATCTGAGACTGTGTCAGGATGCAGGACAGAGCTCTAATGCTGGTGTGTGCTGTGACTTCTTTGCACCCTTCTGTCTTGCTCGTTAGTGCTTGCAGGTCATGCTCTGTGGTCTAGGCAGTGATGGCCTGGAGCAGACACCACTGCGCTTCCCCGGGAGCTAAACTGGACTATAAAGGTTCCTCTGACTTTGTCCTGTTCTCTCTCTGGTTTTGGGGAAGAAGAAATCTTTGCCTGGGAGGCACACTTTGCTGGTCTGCTCACATCCTGTGCTTGGTGGTCAGCTTTGCGTATAATGGTGATAATTAATGGTAAAAGAGCATGCAGCAGAGCTTGGCAAGTTTTGGAGAAGAGCAGTGGGGATGGTGAAAGGGTGAGATGATTTCCATTCACAGCATGATCCTGCAGATAGGTACGTTTGTAGCTGAAAGGTAACCAAATGCTGCAGTGAGAAAGTCAATAGATGGAGAAATTACGGCAAAATTTGTTCAAGTGAAATTTGCCGATTCAGAGCAGACACAAGTGCCACCTTTTGTTTTCTAAATGCTTTTCATGAAAGTTAGGAGATCTAACACGTTCCAGAAGTCTGGTAGTTATTTGTTAAACAAATTAATTTGACAGAAGTATTTTGATCTGTCTGTGCAAAGTTGTGTCTTCTCTTTTTCACTGAAGTCAACAAAAGGTGCTGTTTTGTCCTNTTTTTCCAAATCAAAAGTACCTCAAACTCCTGAAACATACTCACTAAGGCAAAACCTCATTTTGCCATTCCTGAATGGCCAGGAAAGTCAAGGAGTGAGACTTCTAATGCATCTCACTGACTCAGTGAGTCCTTCTTAGGCATCCTGGGACAGCCTTCCCTTTTGCCATATGAAAAAACATCACCAGACCTTTTAGAAATCCAGTGTCTTTCAAATCTTCTCCAGTGGGGTGAGCTCAAGGAGAACTGTGAGCAGTTCCCCACCTACTAGTTAAAGACAGGTAGTGAACAAGAACTGAGAGGCAGAATAACTTTGAAAGAATATGTTTAACTTAAATATGTCTATACATTTGAACCCTAAGCACTTACTCCTGCTGAAATAAGACTGCATACTCTTTAGTTTTTCCAACAGTGATATTAGAAAACTGAATAACAATGTTAACATTTCTGTATTATAATAATCCTTAAAACAATTTTGAATTGATGTATTAGTATGGTTAGGAGTACCTCACATTTTTTGATACAATACCATTAATTGTTTATTTGCTTTTTGTTTCTTTTTTTTAGTTTTTATTTCTCGTTTCCCTCAGGCCAATTCCTAGAAGAAATTACTCAGACAAATCACTTCAGGCATCTACAAATATGGGGCTGAAGTACATACAGCCAGGCTGGCAGGTTTTTTTGAAAGCCTAGAGACAAAACTTGACATTTGGTTGGAGATGAGGAAAAGGAGAAGGGAAGTATGGGGAGCACTTCAGATTTGTGCCCCAGAGGTGAGGAACAATTGCTTCTGTCAGCATTTGGCTTTTCATCATGTGGGTGTTGACCACTCTTTTTTTACTCAAATTCCTGCTGAAGTTAACAAGGACAGTTGTGTTCTTTTGATATGTAAATGTTATTTAGGTTTTTTATGGAATCTGATCTGAGACTGTGTCAGGATGCAGGACAGAGCTCTAATGCTGGTGTGTGCTGTGACTTCTTTGCACCCTTTCTGTCTTGCTTGTTAGTGCTTGCAGGTCATGCTCTGTGGTCTAGGCAGTGATGTGGCCTGGAGAAGACGCCACTGTGCTTTCCTGGGAGCTAAACTGGACTATAAAGGTTCCTCTGGCTTTGTCCTGTTCTCTCTCTGGTTTTGGGGAAGAAGAAATCTTTGCCTGGGAGGCACACTTTGCTGGTCTGCTCACATCCTGTGCTTGGTGGTCAGCTTTGCGTATAATGGTGATAATTAATGGTAAAAGAGCATGCAGCAGAGCTTGGCAAGTTTTGGAGAAGAGCAGTGGGGATGGTGAAAGGGTGAGATGATTTCCATTCACAGCATGATCCTNACTTTGTCCTGTTCTCTCTCTGGTTTTGGGGAAGAAGAAATCTTTGCCTGGGAGGCACACTTTGCTGGTCTGCTCACATCCTGTGCTTGGTGGTCAGCTTTGCGTATAATGGTGATAATTAATGGTAAAAGAGCATGCAGCAGAGCTTGGCAAGTTTTGGAGAAGAGCAGTGGGGATGGTGAAAGGGTGAGATGATTTCCATTCACAGCATGATCCTGCAGATAGGTAAGTTTGTAGCTGAAAGGTAACCAAATGCTGCAGTGAGAAAGTCAATAGATGGAGAAATTACGGCAAAATTTGTTCAAGTGAAATTTGCCCATTCAGAGCAGACACAAGTGCCACCTTTTGTTTTCTAAATGCTTTTCATGAAAGTTAGGAGATCTAACACGTTCCAGAAGTCTGGTAGTTATTTGTTAAACAAATTAATTTGACAGAAGTATTTTGATCTGTCTGTGCAAAGTTGTGTCTTCTCTTTTTCACTGAAGTCAACAAAAGGTGCTGTTTTGTCCTCTATGCCAACTGTTTTACTAGAGAGATACATAATTTTAATACTCAAGTGTCACTGTTTACTAAAATATTGACTGTACTCCTTTTCTCAGATGGGATGGTATGGGGGATAGTTTGCAGGGTGGGGCAGGGGAGGATTGGGACAGAAGCTTCTGTCATGTATTCATAAATGTGAAGTACCAGAATAACTGTTGCAAGCAAATAGTGTATTTCCAAGGTGAGGTAGGCATCAATATTTCAGCTACTTTCAAGCCAAGTCCCTCCAATTATTGAGTGCTCAGCTCCCAGCTGAGTTGCTGGGAGTGGTTGTCACTGTACAACAAAGAGCATCATACCCTGGCAACCCAGTCCTATTTCCTTGAAAATTGGTAGCAAAATCCCCACTATTTTGTCAGTACTAGATTTAAATGTCTGAATCTTCTTTTGCTAGGTAAACTCATTTTCTACAAAGACCAAAGGATTGCAATCTGAGCCTTATTATGTCAAATGAAAATTTTAGTGGGAGCTTATCCTAGATACGTTAAACCTTCCATTTACTGCAGTCGTCCTTGTTTCTTTCACGTACGCTGTCATAGCCTTAGAAAGCACCGTCAAGGTGTTGCTTTTAAGAAACCTTCTCCAAGCTGTGAGGCTGTCTCACAGAAAGCTAATTTGGGTAAGCCGCATGCTGAATTTTACACAGCCTGCTTTCAATACACTTGCTGCTCTGTGCTGGCCTGAAGATCTGTTGTCTGACTCCAAAAATGAGTCCAAGTTTTGTCACATCAACTCTCTGCAGGAAGTTGCTGTTTTCAGCTATTGAGCTGCTTCAACTTGTGTAGTGGCAGTTGTGTCTTTTATCCCATAAACAGTTCAATGCCAACCTTTTATTCTGGGTCATGCTGCAAAACAAAGCAAACAAAGAGAAAAATCTGAAGGAGCCCAAAGTTATTTTTTACTTGATAGCAGCATGACAGTGCTTCCTGGGGGACAGTACTAATGGCTCCCCTTGGTGTAAGGGACAGGGGCCCTGGTTAGAGGGAGAGCCATTGTGTTTAATTAGGTATGTAATTAAGCTCTGGTCCATGCATTCAGGAGAGGTTATCCCTGAGGGATGCAAAGTAACCTAAAGATGCCAAATTTTTCAAGGACTAATGGTTTCCTAAAGAATGTTTCGAGTGGGTCTGGGATTCCTTTGGAGGACCACTCTTCAAAAAGGCTAAAACCATGAAGGGATTTCTGCTAGAGCCCAGCTGATGCTTGGTTCTGTGTCACTTCACATGCTTGGGGCCATACCTATGCAGAGGGCACCTTGCACGTACAGGAATGCCCGCAGGCCGTACCACCAGGACACCTCACACAAAATCCATGCCTTGTACTATTTCAATAAAGCTCTTCCTTGGGTTGAAACAGTATATAATGGCATGAATATGTTTGTAACTTTTACCAGCAAAATTATCTAAAACAGAGGTTGAACCTTTTTATACTGTTATCTGTGTGCAGCCTAGTCATAAGGAGCACAGAGTTTTGCTAGGGCATTTGATACCATCTCTCTGCTTTATGCTGAACATAAATGGTGTCCTAATCACAGCAACCACAGTTAAAGGTTTTTCCTAGTAGCAGCAAGATGATTCTGTTGTTTCTAAGACATCCTTTCCAATGAGCCTGATGATGACACATGGAGCTCTGGGCACATCTCTGTAGGAGATAACCTTTTAATGATACAGTAAACATTAAATTTGCAATAACCTGATAATAAAAATTTTACATCATGGTGCTGTTTCTGAATAAAGAAAAAAATTAAATAGCACCTGTGTTTATTTCAGTAAAACCTTTGTTGCACCTAGCAATAGTAGACAAAATTGCTCAAAAATGTCTCACAACACATGTTCTTAAAAACCTGGTTTGTCAAAAATTGTCACTCCTGAAGAGAGAGCAAATGAGCATGATTTCTTCTCCTAACTTCATTTGAATCTCCTTTGGTCACTTTAGGGTTACAGTAGATTGCCAGGTTTCTGAGCAGCAAAATATGGCAATAGATGTGTGTATCCTCTTGTTGACCTGTATTGTATTTTTGACCTAAACATTTGAAGAATTTTGTGATTCCAGTTGCTTTACAAGTTGCAAAGAGAAACAAAGGGATAGGGAGAAGTAGTAAGTCAGTAGCAGAACTGGGAGTAGATCTTGGCTCATGTGCCTGATGTCAGTCCGTAGTAATTCACGTTCATTGCTCCTTGTGGTGTGCTTTTCCACAGCCCTCCAAATTCTTTGGGGTTTGTGAGTGGAACTCAATAAGCACAGAATGATGAGCAAGAAGTGGTCATGAAGCAGAAACAGTAGTGTTAGAAGATCCTTTCAGTGCATTGTTTTTTGTGCTTCTTGAGCTGACTGTAAAGTCTTCTGTGGCAACAGTGCATGAAAAATCCACTGTATTGTATACAAAAGAGATTGCCATGAACTAGTGATGTCTCAATTTGTTTGACCTATGCCAGGTTTAGAAAGGTCAAGTCCTTGTTTAAAAAGTCCTGATCACTCACTAATGTGAAGGTGTCTCCTTTTCGTTGGGATAAGCATTGCTGATCTGTCTCTCACTGAAGCTGGCTCCTGCAGCGCAGTCAAACACACAAGGTTTGTCTCGTTAAGTAGCAGTATTGCTGATGAAAGGTTGTGAGATGAGGACAGGAGAAGCTAGGAGATACCTTGTGCATTTACTTGCTCTGACAGTTTAGAAGAATTGTCAAAATGCATCTTGTGAGATGAAGCAGCTCATTTGGTTCCATCCCCCTTTCTTCCCTCCAGGATTGTCTGTCTTAGTGTGTCTGTCGTGCATAGGTTAGGGGTCCTTTATGATGCTCTTGTTTTTATTTGTGTGGTCTTTTTCTTCCTCTGAAAATCTGCCCACTGCTCAGGAAATGTGAAATAGTGAGATGTTCTTCCCATGGTCTGGGCTCTTGATGCCTCCTGGGGAATGCTAAAGACAATCTGGAAGCATTTGTAAGGATGTAGTTTCTGCCAGTTGTGGGCCATACTGGAAAGTCTGATTTACTTCAAGCAGTTACTGGATAGAAACCAAATGTAGTCTGTGGGGCAGGGAAAGGACCTCTCCCTTCCATTCTGCTGCAGGAGAGTGTGCAAGCTGTGAGGTTACAGAAAATCCTGGGGTGTTTCTGTAGTGACTCTAACTGAGTCACAGAGCAGCTTCCAAAGGAGGCAAAGAGTTGAGCATCAGGGCAGCTCCAGAGGGAGCCTCCAGCTGAAGTTTCCTGGGGAGAAGCATGTTTCCCTTTGGGAATCTGGTCCCATATAATTACTACCCTATCAATGCAATATGCTTTGTTGCTACAACATGGTGTGCAGGTGCTGCTATGAGCATGGCTACTAACAAAGTGAAAAAACAAAGGAGACCCTCACAGACCCAGATGTCACATCTTAGAATGCTGAGTCTTCAGCATGATTCTGGAAAAATAGGGAGTATTTTAGGATTTTTTTGTCTTGCTTGCACTTTGCACTTTCTGTATCTTCCCACTGTCTGTGGTGTTACATAAAGTGTGTATGATTTTGTCTCAGTGCAGGCACAGTGGTGTAACCAACTGCACATGTCTGCCTGCAGTAACCTTCCTGTACTTGAGTTACCAGGGTAAGTGCTGACCCATCAGCTCTCTTGAAACTGAGACCATGGCAGTGCTGTGCTTGGCCAAGGACACACAGTTTATGAGCATTTTAATCACTGAAGTTAATTACATCAAGACCTTGTATTACATGTAGTACTTTGATAAATTCGTACTGGGTTTGAGATGACAGAAATTACTTCCATGACAGTTCATAGATGATTCCAAATTAATGTATAGTCTGATTAGATCTCCATTAATCAAAGACAGTGGTTATTTTGTTGAAAATGTTGACATTTACTTAAGACTTTTTACAGAACTTTTCTGCCATTATGTGAGTTCTCCAGGAGTAATTTAATTAATAATTCAATTCAGCTTTATGTACTGCTGCCTTCATCAAAGAAGTTGGCTACTGACAGCACTTGTATTTAATATTCTGTTAAGCCTGATTGAGATACGAGATTAAGTCCACTTATGTCTCCAAGAGGAAGGCAATAAAATTTTTCTGCATTAATGAGATGGCAGCTATAATTAGGCTGCTGGTCAACCTGTGCCAAGCCTACAACTCCTCACTGTAGACTATCTTAAGTCTTCAGACTGAAACAAAACTGGCATCATTAGCTCCGAAAAAAGGCTCAAAAGACTGGACCTGTTTTTATCTGGTAAAGGCCACCCTAGTTAGTCCTAACTTGATATTACAAATGGATCATTTTTGGAGGTCTCTTTTGCCACGTGACCTTTGGTATCCATTCTGCGTGTATGGGATGCATGTATGCACCAAAGGCACGAGGCAAGCTGAGCTGGATGTTGTCCCTGCTGAGGCACGCTCAGGTTCTTGTGTTGACATAAAAGCTTTCTTTGCTTTTGTGACTAAAAATAACCAATTCAGATTCGAAAATATATACTGTTATTGAATCTTCCTTACAGTCTACTTTTCTAAAAAAAAGTATTTTTTTTAAAAGAGTACTTGAATGTTTTAGTCTCTCATAACGTACTTGATTAAGATCATTTATCATCTAAGGTAGCATATAGTGCCCGTTCTTTGCCCATATTCTAAGTGGACTGTTAGATCAGTATTGATGAGCTGAGGAAGTCCCTTATGTCTCCTTTTTTAGTGAAGAGATAATTTTATTTTTAAATCTGTGAGTTTCATTCTTGCTTCCCATGTTTTCTGTTGCTGTTCCCCTAGCTGGGTTCTCAGTTCACCTGTGACATCTCTTCCTTTTTACTGGAGATTGGCTTGATCACTTAAACACTTCAGTTTTTCGTAGTCTTTGTCTAGAATGATGCCAATGCATTTGAGTCACCCTTCTGCTTTTGTCCTTCTTTGTACTTCCATTTATTGTGTTTAAGGCCTCCAGTAGCAGATCAAAATGGAGACACAAATGGTGCCACAGCTTCTCAAGTATTCTACCTAACAATTATAACATCTGTTGTAGTTTGGTGTCCTAGGTGGGTAAGGTTTTAAAACAAATTAAGCTACATCACTCTCTGCAGAATAAAAGAATATTTTATTATTATAGTTATTATATAAGCCATAGAAGATACTGGGACTTCAGCAAAAGGGAAAGTAGAGATGTTAGTAAATTGATAATGACCTTGGTCCATCTGCCAGGGTAATTTTTCTGCCTTGATAATTGAAATGTATTCAAATGTGATTGAAAGGTCATCAAGGATGCAAGTCAAGGACTTAAGCACAGTTTCTGAGCAAAACATTAAGTATTGTCTTTGACTTTTATGAACGGCTGAAGGACTCTGCCAAATGGTAAATTTTGCTTATTTAATCAGGCTTCTTTGTTACAACAAACTTTGACTGCAGCTGAGCTCTTCACTTGAGGCCAGTACGCGCTGAAACACTGAAGGACAGACGAAGGTCTTTTATCCACAGTTATCTTGCAGTTCTGCAGAAAAGTGAACAGAGGGAGATCCCAGTGCAAAGTAATTCTTCAAAGGGGAAAAAGGACTTATCAAGAGCATGATCCATATGATGAGTACAGTGTGAGCAGATGTGAAGGGTGCTAAAACTTGTGTTGGAAAATTTGATCCAAAAACCAGAACTTTCAAAATCTATCCTGGATGTGCCAGTATCTATTCAAAAGATTTTTTGAAAGGAATTAGTAAGGTGATCTATGGTGGCTGGACAACCAGATTGTGCATTTAAGATTTTCAAATAGGGAAAAGAATGAGTAAAACAAACTGATACTTTTCTTTTTAAATGTCCATTTCCTGTGCAAAAATCAGCTGCATTCAGTGACCATGCATAAAATTTGAGAAGCTCTTCCATTTCATCCAGAATATTTACTTCAGCATGAGGCATTGATTTTTAGTAATAATTCATGTAGAACCAGTAGAAGAGCCAACTGAAAATAAAGGAGAAGGGAAGAAAATGAACTCTCTGTCCTCTCTGTTAGGTATGCTAATTATTGCCAAAGAAATTGGCATTACTCTCCTTGTCAAGATCAGGAGTGATACTGCCTTCAGAAGAAAAACAGCCTATTTCAGCAGGGTGAGCCATATACCCTGTCCCCCTGCCCCCACCCCCACAAAAGAAAATGAATCTTTTGGTTCTTCTGCAGGTAATTGGGGTAAATTATGGGCACCCTGCACTCTATCCTTCTTCAAAGCTAGCTTTGCCCATGCCCAGCCAGCCTCTGTAGCCACTGTGCTCTCTTGATTGGACATCTTGGTATTTTAGGGATGTGGGGGATGAGGATGTGGGGAAGTGTTGTTTTGACATATAGTGATTGTAAGCAAAGATACTTGATCACGGTTTGGGCCTGCTCGAGATGCAGCATTCATTAATTAGCCCAAATGTATCTGTAAAATGACTAATCCATGTAGCCACACTGTTGTACCTGAACTATGGTCTGAAATCGGATCAGATCCAGTTCTGTTCTGTTGGATCCTCTGAGCTGATGTGAGGGTGCCTGGATTAATTAATTATTCTGGCTGTGCGGCTGATCCCATAAAGGCAGCGCGCACCACACACGCTGGGGAGAGATTTGCAGAGATGATTGTTTAGCAGAGACTGTACATATGGAAATTTGTTCTCATTTCTTCCTTTGTGCTATCCCATTTACAAATGGAAATGACTGCTTCGTAGCCAGTTCTCGTTATATTTCTCTCCCATGAGATGTGAAATTAGCATTAGGAGAAATCCCGCGGTGGTTGGGAGTGCAGCCCCAGGCTCTGCTGTCGAGGCTGCCCCACCAGGAGTGGGGAGCAGGGAGTCAGTGAGGCTGGCAGGATTCTGCCCTCTCCAGCATGTCTCAGTCAGGGACAGAAGAGGAAGAGGAAACTAGTTGAACAGTACAGAGTTCTGGTTTTGAGCAAGATATGTATATTGGCATTATTAACAGTCATGTTAAAGATTTGCAGCACTGCTTTTATTACACTGAATAGCAGAGCCCAGGTGGGACAGAGAGTGTAACAGTTGTGCCATCAGACCACGCTCCTTCCTAATTTTAGTGGGCCACAGAAGCACATGGAAGGATTATATCTCATTGCACTAAACTGCACTTTGTTAAATAAAGCAATATAAGTATAGGCAAAAACTTTCTGGCAAGGCATAGTTGCAGTTTTATGTAATAGAAAGGTTGTGAGGGTTTTTTCCTTCTAGGAAAGGGAATATGCTGGTAAAGATGTAACAAATTTTAAAGACGGGGGTTTATGAGATGTTTTTGCAGTTGCAGACTTGTTTCTGTATATGCTTTGCTACACCAGTGCAGCCATCTTACCTGAGGGGAACATTGTGAGTGATGCCCTTCAGCAGCTGCTCAGGAAGCTTGCTTAAAACAGGGAAGCAAGGAGAACAGCTAGGCTGTTACAAGATTTAAATCTTTCCATGTACATTCCTCTAAGTCACCTACAAGGCAAAGAAGGGTTGTATCCCTCAGTGTCAGCTTGGGTTGACAGAATGGTTTTGATTTCTGTGACCACACTGGTAGGTAACTCATTCAGATTTGTGCTAATCGGACTTCCTCCCCTTGGGTGGCTGCTTACTGGCCTGAGACCAGATCCCAAGAAAGCAGAGCAGGGCTTAGAAAATGAGGTCCCGGTCCTTGGAAGTGCTGGCAGATTTTGCATGTTGATACAGCTGCCTGGGTGTTTCTAATCTGTGTTTTCTGACACAAGTGATGAATGGTTTACCAGCTTTTGCTTCAGATGACCTCTGTGCTTACACAGCTCACCCAGGCAGGCTTGTATCTTCAGGTACTCTCTGAGGTCTGTGTTGGCCAGTTCACACAGACAGCAGAGAATAAGGTATTCCCTCCCCCAACTCAAAAGTAGATGTACTCTTGAATTCCAACATGTGTTTTCTGAGAATATACGAGCAAATTGTCTAATTTTGTCCTTGAAGTCGATTAAATATTGACATCATTCAAGGAATTTTAATTTTTTTTCCCTTTGTTTCAATTGGTCTTGATGATGGACTAACACAGACTTGTTTTCCTCCAAAAATTAAAATGAATTTACTCTTATCCACAAATTATCTATGGGCTATCCGCAAGCTATTCTGTGGGCTGCAGCAGGGTCAGGTCAGCTTGCGCAGGTGAGAAGTGAAACAACTGTTCTATCAAAAACTGGTCAACTGGGGTCAATCCTGTATGGCCTTTTGCTCTAGAGAACTTGTGTGCAACAATTCCATGTAATGGGATATGCCACCAGTGGGATGATGATGGTTTGCTGTCAAGGTTTTCTGTTGGCTTATGGCCACCTTTGGCACCACTGTATTTCCAGGGCTGCCTCCCTAAATCTGCATCAGCCCTTTTCTTTGCCCTTTGGTGACGCTGTGAAAACAAGATGCAAGCAGAAGGGGAGTAACTTCATACAGCCAGCCTGAGACCAGCAGTGTTCAAAATCCCTTAGTCCTGCATCGATTGCTACGGCTCAGTAAACGACTGCAAGATTGCCTGGTTACCTTATCTGGGCACTTCCTTCCCTCAGGATATTTGTATTTCTGTTAAGTGAGAACCCAGCTCAATGACCCCACTTGTAATGCTAGCTTTACACTGATAATAGCAATTATCAGAATGCAGTGTTCATGTAAATTAACGTTGTACCCTCAGCCCTTCTCTTACTGCATTAAGCTCTAGCAGTTAATATAATTTTTATCCACAGAGCATTTCAGATACGAGAGCTCTGCGATAAGGAGTTGTAGTTTGTTTGTTTCCAGCGTAGCTGGTTGTAAATTTGAAACTTGTTAAATATGTCACGGTGTCTGCTTTTTTTCTTATTCTTAAAGCTGTAGAGACAAGACAGCACCATGGAATAGCTGCAATGGTCTTGGAATATGAGTGGTTTTGAGGATGACAAGGAAAATGGCAGATTAAAAAATGGGTTGCAGGTAGGAAGGGGATTGTGAATAATTAATCCTTAGATCATTCTTCATATTTAAAAACTAATTATTTTACAGTCATTTAAGCATCTTATATTCATGACCATTTCAGGGTACCTTAGCCAACAATCACGCTGGGGAAATAAATTATAGTGCTTCACCTTTTTACCCAAATGTTTGCTTGCTGGTGATTGATGGCACGTGTCTGAACCCCTGGTTTAAATCCTCTTCCTTTGTGAGTATATAGCCTTGATTTCTCGATAGCTCCCCCACAATAAAAGGCAAGAGAAGGAGCTTCATTGTATGTGAGAAGCCTGACACACAAACCTAAATCCAAGAACCCCAGTTAGACTGGTACAGAAATCTTCCTGAAATTTGAAGCTCTAGCAGAGGGGAAGTTAATTCACCTTTCTGCTCAGCATGTCTTTCTATATATAACATGGGCATCTCTCTGCTCAGTGAGAGGCAGATGCTCACCTCAGGATCCTGCTAGGCAACAGCAGCGTTCCCAGCTCTGCCTTTGGGACATTCATGTTCTCCTGGGGAGTTAACTCTTCATTCTCCTGTTCCATCTTAAAACTGTAACAAAAGGAGGCTCCTGGCTCTGGTGTTTTCATTGGTATATGTAACACTCAGCTGATAATTACAACTGAAAACTGCCCTAAAATCTTTGCAAGTCTCATCTTTAGATACTTGTTCACACCATATTTAAGGCGATTCTGTTGGGAATAACTGAGTAGACATTTAATGATAAATACAGTACTGTCCTAAGCCAGATATGTTACTATAAAATGTTTTCTTTGCACAACACTTCATAGAGGTAGCTTTTTTGCCTTGCTTCTGGGTGAAGATGCATCTTTGTTTGCAATAATGCTTTTAGAAGCTTTTGTCTCTGTTCTAAAAATAAATGAGCATTAAGATTTCCTATTTTGTGGGCTTTGATTTCATTTTAGATATGTGTAGCTCTCAATTTAAGATATGGGAGGGGAGGGAAGGTTGATTTAGAGATTCACCCCTTCATAATCTGAAAACTAAAGCTAGTTGGTTGGGATTTTTTCCTTTCCCATTAGCAGTTTTGGCAGGAAGATTCCGACAGGCAGTTTTCATCAGTCTTCCTTACTGTTAATTCAAATTCAGCAGTAGCACGAATACAGTTCTTTTGATTTTAGTTAAATTACTCCAGAGTCAACTTGATATGCATGAGACCACAATTACTGCCTAAAATATCAGGCTTTTTCCACTGACTAGCTCTGCTGGGAAAACTAGTAGAGGGTGAAGATTTATTTTTAAACATGAAGCAGAAAGCATAACTCCTGTGAATTTTTGTGCTTTTCACAAGGGTTAGAAGTAAAAATGCTTAAGGTAGGATAATACCACAAAAACACACCAAGAAATATAGAGTGAAGTTATCCTGTTCATATCATGTGATACATATGGGGGAAATAATTCTTCTCATCTACATTGTGCAGCATCTGGAGAGCTGGTAGTGGTCATGGTTAGTTAGCACTAAATGAGGTTCTAGCTCCAAGGATGAAACAGAGAATCCATGCAGGCAGGCATATCTTGTATGGATACCTGCATCCACAGAGCATTTACCAGCAAACAGCACGGCATGGTGGTTGTGGAGGTTTTTTATTTTGTTTTTGGTTTTCTTATTTCATATACATACTTAGCGTCAGCATCATCACTGAATTGTGTTGAGGGGTGCTTTATAAAAACTATAGGGTAGGCCAATCTTTCAAGTTCTACCTATGAATTTGTTTATTTGCATCTTATCTAATTAACAGAAAAAAGTGTGGTCAGCAACCTTAGCCCTGGCATAGGTTAAATTGGTATCTTGTTGCTTAAGAAAGTCTTTGTCAGCACACACCTTTCTTCAGTGCCATCAAGCATAAAAAAAAAATCATTTTAGCTATGGTAAAGCCTGGTTCCATGCACAGTAAGAACACAGGAAAGCCACAACTTTTGTGACCTCTGTCTACTAAATCCAACCTGTTTGTGTTATGAAAACACTAAGAGCTTTGGCTTTTTGCTTTCAGTAATGCTTATCTGAATGAGTTGTGGTCATCCTGTGTTGCAGCTGATGGTCTTGGACTGTTACCTCTCCATTTTCAGTTTTTCACAGCAGTGATAAGTACTCAGAAAGCCACAGATGTAAGCATTCTTCAGGATGATATGATTTAAAATTCACATAAGTAGACTACTATGTTCCACATTTGTTAGTGCCTTTTGCTGGAAACTGCTTCATGTGTACTGAAGAGGAAGATTTTGTGGTTGCTGCCAGTGTACCTGGCTGATGTTCAGGTCTAGACCTGGAAGCTTAGAATTTTGTCCTTCTCAGTCATGTTCCCAGATGCTACATGGGACAGATCTGAGTTATCCTTAGAGCATTTCCCTGGGTTTCCTTTGAAATACCACCTATTGTAGAGTAATACTTTTTATTAATATTTGGACCTTTTCCATACCCACCAGCTAAAGTGTCTTCAATGCCTGGAAATCTATAGGAATAGGTCAGGTCAGCCTCACCTAATCTGCCAAGCTGGTTCCCCTTGGCAGAGCTCCTCTGCTCCCAAAGTGCACAGTGGATGGAGGGGAAAACTGTGGGAGCTGTTAGCTGAGGGCTCATCCTGGGACAAGGTGGCATCTTGAATTTACAGACCCTGTGACTCTGTGTGCTGCTTTCCATGGGGTGGGAGGATGGAGATGCCCAGCTGGGACTTGGAGGCCTGGGTGTTTGCTGGCAGAATTTATTGCCTGTCCTTTGACACGGGTGCGATGTGGAGGCTGAAAGTAGCAGCAAAAAAACCTGCTCTGAATCAGGCTAGGGCTTTGCTACAACACAGCTGAAAAGAGATAGAGTTTTCTTTTCCAAATATCTGAGGACTAATTGGGTATCAAACTGCACTGTGTTTGTAACACATGCTGTGTGACATTCCCTGCTGTAATGGTCAGACAGGTCCACCTGGAAGTGACAAAAAGACATTAAATTAAAATTAAGAAATGCAGAGTTTATCTAGCCCAGCCTTTGAAAATGCTTCAAATGTTGAGCTAGATAATAGGTTTCTTTCAAGAAATCTTTAGTTTGGAATGTGTTCTTTCTTCTGAAGGAGTGGTAGTTTACTGATCCTCTGAGTATGTTAGTAACTGTAGGTAAGAGACGTCTTGGTTTCAAATGCTGGTTTGCTTTGGCTTTTTATTATGCTTGACAGACTGGTGCCTGTTCCTCCTCCTTCTCACCATTGTGTCTCTTTAATTCCACTTTACAGAGGAGTTGCTTCAGTGTCTTGTCACATTTGAACTTTGTTTAAGAATAAATTTTCCTGAGTGCTACGCCTTACAGCAACTTAGGTACTTCCAAATCAAAGTCAGAGTAGATGCATGCTCCTGAAGCCAAGCTTTTCAGGGAGATTACTTCTTCTGACTTCAATTGATTTAATAACTACTGTGCACTTGAAGACTTCTGAGGACCGTGCAGCCAAGGCATGGCTAAAAATAACGTTTAGGTCCAAGAGCCACTAAGGCAGTTTTGGAAAATGCATAATGTAACTACAGCCCCTTTCTCTTACACCTCACAAGCTGGAAGGAACAAAGGACTGTTTTCTAGTGTTTTGATGATGACTGAAACCTGCCCAAAACATTGCTGGTGTGATTCTTTTTCATTACTGTGGGTGATGAGGAAATTTGAAAGAGCTTCCCCCTGCATACATGGTTAAATGTTGGTTCAAATTATTTGAATTGAAAGCTTAGTTTTACACCATTCCTATCAAAATCCAGTGTGTGTTAGAAACATGGCCTTTTCTAGTCGTTTGCAAAGTATCCAGAAATACTTTGGAGTGGGGGATAGGAAGTTGAAAGGAAGGAGTAACTCTAAAAGCTGTTCCTGTAGCAGCAAGTTTGTATCAATTCTGTCTTGATCATGGAAGGAAGACAAGTCTCCTGCTCATTAGGCTTAAAGCTGAGTTCATAATACACCAAAATGCGGTTTTAACCAGCAAGACTCCTGGAAGGTCCATGAGCTATGTTGGACAGAGCAGTGTCTCAGACCTTGCTAGGACTGAAGACTTCTCTGGGAGGAGGTTGTGTGATAAATGGATCAAGTGCTGCTGCTACCTCTCTACAAAATTTGCACTTCTCCTCACAAAGGAGCTTGTGTTTGATGTTTTGTGGAGCAGCATACCTCACCATAAGCAGAGAATTTGGTTGTGATTCTCACCTAGTGTTCCTTTGTTAAAAGTGATATCCAGCTGTTTTAAAAGACGTTTGTGCAGGCAAAACTCACAAATATTGTGGATTTTCAAACAGCATATGCATTAGTCCTTGTATCTACAAATAGCATGTGTTAATGAATACATTCATCTTTCTGTGAAAAAAACCAAAATTATGAAAATCTGAATAGTCCCATGAAACTTGGCCTTCAAGCCCAAAATCTAGTTACTGAAACCAGTCAAGAAACTGTAAGATTTAAGGTGGTATGTGACATGGTTTTGAATAGACAGACTTAACTCAGTCATTTCCTCACAGCCTAGTGCTTGATCTGAAACCAATAATGTTTTAAAGAGTACATTCTATGTATGACTTTATTATAGAGAGAGACTGATCTAGAATGCAGGCATGTACCCTTCCAAGCAGAGTTTGGAGAGTGGTACAGCATAGGAGAAGGGGCAGTGGTTTAGAGGGATAAGGTCAAGCTGAGGAGTCACAAAAAAGAAGAGCCCCCTGAATGGTGTCTGAGAGTAGGAGCAGAGTGAGAGTCAACAAAAGGCCTGAGGGATGAATGTACCTTACAATGCTGGCCCAGGGTAAAAGGAGGAAATTTCCTTGGAACTGTGGATCTGAGGCCATCGGTACTGTTTGGTTGCTTGGGTTTACAAGGAGAAACTGTTGAAGCCGGAAAAAGGCTCCTGTGACCTTACCTTGCAAGAGAACAGTTCGTGCTGCTGTTTGATTATGGAGGTCACCTACAAGGAAAACACATGCTGGGCAGAATTTGAAATTGCACCCATGCTGGATTAGCATTATTTCAGGTGTCCTTCCCTAAATCATCACCTTCTGGAGACCAAGTCCTTTAGACTTTTCAACAGCTTTATTGTATATCCAGTCCAAAAATACAAGAGATGAGTGAAAACAGTGTAAAGGTCCCCTGCTTGCTTCAGGCTGTCCTTGGGCTGCTTCTCAGGTGTGGGTGCACCTGTGCAAATCTGCCTTGAATGGGCTGGAGCTAATCTGGGATTGCCAAGGAGCAGAACATGGTGCCTTTGCTTCACTCACATGCATTTCCCCACACCCGCCAGCACTACCCATGGTTCCAGTACGGCAAGAAAGGGCAAGGCAGAGGTGCCCCCCTATCCCTGCTTGGAGCTGCCTCCTAGCTGTGCAGCAAGAAATGCTTTGGGATTTGTGCAGCACCTCCTACAGGAACTGTAGAAAGATCAAATTTTTTAAAATCCCCTTTTCCTTTGCCCATATTTGGGTCACTTTGTCTTCTGCCTTCCTTCTCACCTTCATTACGTCAGGAGGAGAGGATGTGCTGAATGCCACCCCTGACACCCGTTACTGTACAGGACAGACTCCCTGTATCCCAGGACGATTACCACAAGCCTGATTATAGTGGTTAAAAAACCTATGAACCCAGCTTCTGGGCACCACGGAGGAATCTTATCAGGAATCTAAGACATCTAGAAAAGATGTCCAGTACATAGCTATGTATTCTGACAAGGTATCTAATACACTGGTTGGGGAGAGCAAGCAAGTCAGGCTACGGTTGGCACATTTTCTGTGTGCCAGAGCTTTACAGTATTTAAAAATGCAAAACATGTAACTAGCAAATTTCCAAAGTGCCCCTAAAACAGAAGAACAATTCCAGACTCAGTCCTATTTTAATTTTCTGGCTGTGTCTGTATAAAGCAGCCACCACAATATTGCTGCCAGAAGAGGTATGTTTTTATTACATCTATTGACATACTTTCACATGCAATTTTAGCAGAGACAAAGCACAGCTGGGCTTTAGCTTGCTATTGAAGGTGAAACCCAATCTGCAATAGCCTAATTTCACTGAAATAAAAACAAGACTTTTATGGTTAAAAATCCCTTTGGAGATACCTCAGCAAATTTGTTTTGTGAAACAAATAATTAAACAAAAGTATAATTTTGCTTCAAGGTGTTGTGAAGACAAGGGATTAATATTTGTAAATGTCTCCATGAAAATCAGTCAGGTTACAGGACTGTATTTCACCACAAAGCAAGGCCAGAATAATTAGAGGTTCATGAAACAAACACAGTTATTCATAGCAGGGGGAAGCAACTTCTTCTGAACCTGTCCCAGGATGAAGTGTGACAGTGCCCAGCTCTTGGAGCACAGAGGAGGGGTCCCAGCACATGCCATCCCCAGAAGTGCAGGACTGAGTCTGGGGCTGTGAGTTCTGCTGAGGGCAGGGTATTGAGCCAAGGCTCAGCTGGATGTGAGCACAATTAAACTGTTTCCTAACTGGGATTAGCTTGGAGCCTGGACAAAGCCAGCCTGCAAAGCACCTTGTAAATATACCTTCAGAAAGAGCTCTTCCTGGAGAGTATCATGTTGTGTAGAGGTTACAGCTTCTCTCCATCCCTTCTTCCAGGCCAAAGGGGAATCTCATGTCTGCCAGCAGGTTCCTTTAGACCGGAGTTTTCCCCAAGGGGGCAGCTTTTCTTTCAGAAGCAGGTGTTGATAGTTCAAGGACAGCATACAGAAAACCAGTCATGCACATAACCAAAATTTTTATGTCAACAATGACAACAAAAAAAGCCTTTAAAAAAACCCTCAAATATTTTTCTCTCTGTCCCCTTTCTCCAGACAACACACACTGAAAAGCATCAAGGCCTAGCGCTGAGGATTTCAAGCTGTAACATCTAAATTTCATAAATTCTAGAGAAAGGAGGAGAATGGACAAAGGGAACAGAGGTGTCAGGAAAGGTATGAAGGAAAACAAAATAATTTTCTTCATTACAGATTTTTCAAATTATTTACCACTCCACTGGAAAGCAATAGACCTTTTGGCTTGTGACCTCCTGCTTACTGCTATTTGCTGTGATAAGTACTAGTGAAAAGATGGTGACTTTTGCTTAAAAGAATTTGTAAAATTAATGAAACATCATTTCCCCAGCAAAGGTTTTATATATTGGAAGAGTCTTTTTAGTTAAAAAACAACCTGGGCATCAGGCAAATCAGGCAGAGAGGTCTGTCTGTTCTTCACCATTAGCTGTTAGTGAGCTGTAGAGGATATATCAGGCTTTACACCTAGCTGCAGGATATCCAAAACAACCTTAATCAGAGATTACCCCAGACTCCTTTTACAGAACAGGTAACTGGACTTGTTCAGATTTTTAATAATCTTTGTTGTGGCTACGCATCCCTCTGTGCCTAGGAAGCACCATAGCCAGCTTAAAGCATCAGGGGTCACTGGGGCAATCTGCTTGATAGACAAACCCACTACAAAGGAGAGGATCAAAATAGATCTTTGTAATTTGACAGGAATAAATCTGGTCCAATTCCCTGAAAATGAGAAAGACAAGGACTGCCAGGGGGTCAGGCAACCCTGAAGCTTAGACAGTTTTCCTTTTCAAATTTTGTGGGTTGACTCTACTTACTTAGGAGACTGAATTGCTAATAAAATTAATTAGAAGCGTCATAAGTTGGTCATCCCAAGAGTATTTCTACTTGAAGCAGTCATTAATTATTCTGACTAGGATTGTCTGTCTTTTCTATTTATAGGCTGGCCATGGGCGACACTGACTGTTCTCGGGTTCCTGTACTGCTATTCTCATGTTGGAATTGAATGGGAGCAGAAGTGTGCTGCGCATTAGGAACGATGCAAACAATTATTCTTAAGGCAGGTTGATGGTTTTTCTACACTGGATATTCCATTTGCACAAGGGTGAGCCAGACCAAGTCTGCAGTCCATATATGAAAACCAAAAGCTCATTTAATTGATTCTGGATTGCAAATGCAGGAATTGAACTGCAGAAACACTGATGGGCTACGGCCGGGGGTGGGGAGAATTGATGAAGCAATTTGAATTATCTTATTTTTGTAAAACAGCATCTCTGTGATTCTATGTACATTAGAAAGATGCATCTCAGAATAGGTATTTTATATATGTTGAGATTGTTTTCATGTTTTGCTGCCTATTTTGAGATGTTGAAGAAAAAAAATTCTACCTTGGAGAATTCAAAAAGCCCAATCTGTCACAGATGGTGTCCAGGGGCATATAGGGCTGTGTCCTGCACTTAACACTATTCCATGAAGGGCACGGTGCTCATCAGTTCTTCTTGATTGCTTTCTAATGTAAGCTAGATCATTTTGTATTCTCACTGACTGGAGTAGTTCTGCCTTAAGCTACTTTTCCACCTACTGTAGCAAAGCCTGCTTTTTCTTTTTAATGTCTTTATTTAAAATTTTGCCTTTAAAATAACACCTTTTTGGTAACCTTAGAAGTGGTTTTGTTTCTTTAAAAAGAAAGAGTAGGGAGGCAGGTCTTTTCTTAAGGAATAGCTTTCCTTTTAAATCAAATATGCTCTTAAAGCTCCTTGGGCTTTAAGTGCTCTCTGCCTTGTCTTAGAGTTAAAGCATAAAATACTACCATTATTCTGGGGCTAATACCACCTTCAGAGTGTTCAGCCTGCCTCTTGTATTGTTCTGTTACAAAAGGAGATATCCCCAATCTGGGTGCATGGTAAATCTGTTCAGTCTGCTTCATTCTCTGGTGTCCAAGCAATCAGCTCCTGCAATACATTGCAGACACCCTGGGAGGAACTTTTTAGGATCTTTAGGAAAAAACAGAATGGTCCAATACAGTGACACCATTAGCTGGAGCTCCATGTCCTTTGCCCACAGCCAGAGCTGTTACAGCAGCATCTTTGCCCAAAGATTGTCCAGAGCTGGGAAGGTCATGCCTGCAGGTGCCCAGGTTGCAGGAGTGCTTCAGCATACGCTGCTTTCTGAGGGAAGGAAAGACCCTTCCCCTGTCTGGTACTGTGGGTTTCTCCTACACTGTTCTGTTTTAAACTGGTGTTGAAGAGCAGCCAGAAGACCTTTAGTCTTTCTAAAGTTAGACATTCCCCCTAGGCATGGTCAAAAGGCCACGAGTTCTGGGGAGGACTTCTTCCAAACGCAGCTTCCTCCACCCAAAGCATGTCAAATGCCCCTGGCAGACATTTCAGCCTGTTCAAAGCATGTTCCATGCCCCTGGCAGACATTTCAGCCTGTTCGGAGTTGGTATCCTACTGTCCATCACTCCTGGAGCTTCAGCCAAGTCTGATATAACTTATCCCTTTCAACAAGAAATTCAGTTCCTGAGACTAGGCTTCTGCTTATCGCCTGCATTTCTGATATCTCTGCTGCTCACAACTATGGCAGCCTTCTTGTTACCCTCCGCTTACTCCTGAAGAAATAAGGGCAGAGGCTTCAGCTCTCTATCCATCCAGAGAAAAGCCCATCTCTTGCTGTTTCAAAGCAGAAGCTCCAGCCTTTCATGTTGAGTCCCCCAGCTCCCCCGCCATGAGAATGCCATGATTTCCCCTGGAAGCCATTTCTAGGAGACACCATGGCCTGTTGAAAGTAACTTACCTTGCGTGCTGCCTGGCCAGAGATGTGGCCCTCCTGACTGACTAGATGATGATTGCAGGCCACTCAGCCACAGACTATATGGCTTTAAGCCTCTGAATTTACTAAAGGGACCCAAGATTGGCCTCCATTTTGGGGCAGCACTGAGCTAAGGGCAAGAACTTTCTCAAACTTTGCTCAAACTTTGTAATTAGCTGGAATTAGCATTAGAGCAAAAAGTAGTGAATCTGTTCTTCAGTCTTATCGATTACCATTATTAAATGAACCAAGGAGCTACTGAGTGATTGGATTCCAATTTGTATGAATGCAGAACTTCCGGCTCCAATATGGAAATGACCCTGAAGGTCATAGAGAGCAAGCTTATTTCTGAACTAAAATTGTTTTCTTGTGGTTTTTTTAGTGCTTTAAATATATTTCATAATTTTGTATCTTTCTCTGTTTCTATGAATAAAGCTGAAATGGACTGTTGGCTTGAGAACTGTGTCTTGGAAAACTATGGCCTTGTATAAGAAAAATCAGTGCTCCACTGTGGTGGAGAAACACTAATATGCACTGGAAGCCTGCAGGATGGGTGCAGTGCAGACTGGTCACTTTTATCCCTGTTGTGCACTGCATGGAACACGCATTCCCTAACGATGTGAGTGTAAAAAGGAAATAAGCCTTTTGTAGCTGGGTTAAGGAGAGACTTTAGCATGTGAAGCTTTTGGAAGAGCAACATGCACATAAAATGATGCTTCCCACTCACAAAGCTCCTTCTCAGTCCTGCTTATACTGCAGCTGTCAGCACGGGGCATGTTCAGTCAGCCAACACACAGCTCTATGCCTGAAGCACTTCAAACTTGGTATTCAGTTACGCCTTCAGCTTGGAGACACATTCCTCAGCATGGCCTGAGATGTGACTCTTCATGTGGCACCTGATGCAATTGTGTGGTAGCCCAAAGTGCCATCCTCCAAGTAAGCCCTCTGTGGCAGTCCTAGAGACGTGGGAGTTTGCGGAGACCTGGAAGAGACTGGAGTAGCCATGCCACTTGCCAAAGGAAAAAAATAGGTGAGGCATGTGTGAGAGACTCCCAAACACCGAGAAAAAGCTAGCTAAGGGGTGTTGGAAACAGGTGGCCAAAGTAAAAGGAAAGATGCTGGCCATTTTGGAGCAAAGGGGAGCACTTCTAGTTGGGGGCAGGGGGAACAGGAGACAACAAGTACTGCTCAGAGACCCTAAGAGTCACAAAAGTGCAATGGCAAAAACACCCCCCAAGGTGCTGGCTCTGAAAACGAGCGGGACGGCTACATGGTGACTACTAACAAGAGTTTGCAAGTGATTTTGAAAAGCTGCCTAAGTGACTAGCAAGCATAGTGTATAGTGATATATGGCTTTCATGGCCACCACAGAGCTGTAGTGAAGTCTCTTGCACACACACACGCACACACACACAGACATACCCTTGCTCTAGCCCCTCCTTGGCTAGCAGAGCCATTGTCATTACTGGGTAAGATTATGCTAAGTGGCTCTTTCTTTAATTCTGCATTGATTAGAGGGTGAGCAAGGCTTTGCTCACCTATCTCTTTCACGTCTGAGAGCTAAAAGCAGCTTAGCTGGAATAGCCAGCTTACCACAAGTCAGAAGAAAACCAGCTTAACTGAAAACCTGCAGCAATTTTGTTATTAGTCACAGCAATAACGAAGGGCCTGTCCTTCTCTTGCACACCCACCTAATTTCCTTTGTCACCACTAACCCCTGAGCCAGTCACAGTTTACACTTGCTGAGGGGAGAGCGTTTCCTTCCTCTGGCTTGGCAGCAGGATTGTCCTCAAGGAGCTGTGATGAGCGAGAAGATTGCTATGCATGGTCTGTCACAACTTCTCCTCACAGTGCTCTACAGTTTCCCTGCCTTCCACAAGTAGTGCAGCCCATTATTGCTTTCCAAAATAACTCCCAGCACACGGCCACTTGTTAGTCAAGGCATATATTTTAATCCAGTAGGGACAGCTGAAATACTGCTTGATGCCAAGCCTGTGTGAAGAACACTGTGCCTGCTACACCTTTGAGGAAGAAGGGAAATCTGCATTACAATAGATAATTTCTTGTATTATGTGACCTCTGAGAGCGACCCTCTCTGATGGGTCCCCACGGACGCCGGGGGTGTTCTATGCACATGCACTGAATTCAACAGCCCAGCCAGCAGCTGCTTGTGGAGCGGTTCTTCCATTAGTTGCATGTAAAAGGAAATAAAAATAAAGACAATTTGGTGTTTTTTATTCTCTGCTTCATGCAAATGCAATCACATCCAGCACAGGTCCTGCCAGAGCATCTGAGAATGAGTCCCAGCTGCCTGTGGCACCGGTCACCTACGCCTGACCTACGGATGGACAATGTGGCTCAGACATCCCCAGCCTGGGGGACAAGCACTCACAGCTCCAAGCTTGAGAGGCTTTCACAGATACCAACAATGCCCAGGAGGACAGGAAGAGGAAAATTCTAATGGATATGACACACTTTAGACACTGCACAAGAGACAGAGCTGAAGGGTGTCAAGGCTCAACTTTGAGGTAGCCTCGGCACCGCTCCCTTTAGTTCCCACAAGCTTTAGCAACAGAAGTGAACTGCTCCAAGAGGAAAAAGGTGTGTGCATGCTGTACCCAGTAGAGATAATGCCAGGATTAAAACTATGTTCAAAAATCTCCTCATTCCTTATGCTGGGAATCACAAAGATCTGGGTGAGCACAAATTAAGCTAACATCAGGATCTAACAGGCAAATTTTGACCACAAACTAGGCTGCACCACCTTTCTTAATATCCAGGGGCAGCTCAATGTGTAAATAGCCTTAGGCAGCTGCATATCAGCACCTTTCAGGAATAGAACAAATTAAATGGCCTACCTTGGCCTGTGCCTTCCCCAGCAGTGGTCAGACTGCAGGAAACAGAAATGCATTCTATCCACAGGGATTTAAGAAAAGCTTTATATATGGTTGGGTAGCTGAAGTGAATCATTGCAGACAGGTGCATCAGCCAGCCACTGAAAAATTAAAGTTTACTGAAGAAGTAGCACAGAAATATAACTTCAGTTATGACCTGTGACATTTAAATTGTATTGGCACTCCCTCTAAAGCTGATCTTTCTTGACAAAATTAATTAATTTTTATGGACCATAGAATTTTCATCCCTGCACTAGCGCATTTGAGTGTCCAAAATTAGGTGGCAAAAATAGAAGAACTGGAAATGATACTAGAAGACCAGAAACAGCTACACTGTTCATAAGTTAATTAAAAAGCAAATCAGGGAAAAAATTAAGGTCCAGTTGATTTTTTTTTTTCAGACTGCTACTGGAAGGGTTAAGGTTGCTTTAGGGGCTCAGGTATTATGGGAGGATTATCTTATAGTAAGCCACAATTCAGAGATGAAAATAAGCATTTGTGAGACAGTTCTTGAAGTGATGGTGCTACTAATTTATAGTTATGTGTTTCTTTATGTGTGTTTCTTCTTGTGGTAATAGTTTTGTGCTGAGGTGGTAATTCATGATGAAATTACAGGCTGATAACTTGCATTTGGTCATATATTTGCTCCAGGCAGCTTCAGTGACCTCTCCACTGCCTTTCCCCAGCTCTTGGCATCCTGTCTCAAGGCTACCCTTGGATCCAACGCTGTTGAGCCACACTTCACACACCACTGCTGGTGCCATCTGCCCAACCTTCACTCAGGTTATTCTCAGAGTTCCTCAATTTGATCAAATCCTGCCAAACATCACTTGGTAAAAATAAGAGACCTACAAAGGGTCTGAAAACATCCTGCTTGCCTTGAACAGTTACACCACTAACCACTGACACCATGAACAACTGCAAGTTGGGTATGAGGCCTGACATAGGTGTAAGGCTTTAAAAGGCATGACAGCCATTCAAAATAAAATAGCACACTGCTTTTGGAGTACTTGGGGGCTCTTAGTTCATGCTGGTTGAGGAAATTTCTATCTTAAGAAAAATGACATTTTCATAATAATAATGTTTCCAAGCTAAATCTTTAAAACTTTAGGGCTGCTGGCAGTAACACAAGGGCACTCAACTGACACTGGCAGAGCCATCTGAGTCAAGTATCTCACAGCTCCTTCCAGCAGGCGAATGGTTACTCAGAGGGCTACAGCCCTTTAGAAACTCCAGCTGAAGGAGCCTCCTGGGCAGTCATTCCCATTTGCCCTTGTGCCAGTGTTGTGCTTCCCCTTCCTGCTCCCTACTGTCTACCCCCTTGGTGAGTGCAGCTCACAAACCCACCCTCTCGTGCTTCATGTTCCAAGGCTTTCCCTGGATGCTTACCTGAGGCACAGATAGGTTTCCTCCATAACTGATTTTCTTGGGCAAAGGAAATGCAGCTGATTCAAGCCACAAAAACAGGTATCCAGGGCTCTACTTTGGCTGCTTCTATTTGCTGCTTCTGCTTGCTACTGTGACCTTAGACTTCTCCCCGGACTACACTGAGGTCAGAGCAACCAGCCTGCAACCTTTCAGCACACCTGGCCATAGCTGCTCTATTTGCTGCTCACAAATGAGAGGTGCCCACCGCCATTGTACAGAGCTATTTACGATTTGTGTTGGCAGAATTGTAATTTCATGCAGCATTTCATGCACAGTTCCTGTACACTTCCCTAAAGGATGCTTTTTCCAACTTAGCTTTCAGCTGAGTGGCTTTACTTTATATTTTTGTCTCACCACTTCCACCTAGCCAGGCTCAACATGGTTGCATGTACAGTGTTATCATTCTAAAGGAAAACAAAAATAGAGACTTTATTTTGACTTGGGGCTCCATACAGATTATTGTAGCTTTCTTTCCAGTACTCACACTGTGTTCAATACATTTTCCTGTTATGGTTAGTTCTTCTAAAATACCTCCTGCTTAACTGTAAAACTCACCAGAAAAGATTGCTGGAGAGCTTTGAAAGCAATCTATTTCTCCTCTCTAAGCCCTGCTTGCAGGGAGCCATTTCTTGCTGAGCTGTCTTGGTCCCGTTGCTGAGCGCACAGTAGCTCCCAGGCTTAACAGCACACTCCCTGTGCTACTGCTGCTTAGCAATTCCCCCCATGGCAGCCCCTGATGAAGAAGAGGCCATAATCTTCCTTTTATAGAAAATCCACATGTGTAATAGATACTTCAGCACAGTTTTTTTCTCCCCCCAGTTGTGTAAGCTGGGAGATTGGGAATGTGGAAGGAAATTCCAGTGGAAAAGCACAGCCCCCTCTGATTTGCACATACAAACCAGTGACATTTGCAGGGGCTCTGTGTCCCCCCAGGTAGAATTAACAGCAAAGGCCATACTTTATTCTCATTCCTCATCCACCTGAACAGAAACATCTTCAAGAAAATCTCTACAAGTGAGCAAAGCTTAAAAAGAACCAAAACCTCGTCAAGGTTTCTCAGTCACTCCTGCCTCCGTAAGTCCTTAAAAGTGAGGCTGCAGGGAGAAGGCTTCGGAATTGGTAATGATGGATGGAGCTGCCAAAGTTAAGCTTGTTTTAAACCTACACCTGTGCCATTTAAGCTGTGGGGCAGCTTAAATTTGAATTTGGCTGTGCTATGTAAGGACTTGAACTCAATTAGGAAAGGGGGAGCAGGAATGGAAAAGGAAAGGAAAAAAAAGCAAAAAGACAAGACTTGAGCATATGTATTTACAGATACAGCTGTGCACAAGCATCTTGGTGTCTACTTCTGACAGACTTCAGGAGTTCACTTTCCTTAATGCCTTCTTTGGATTTCTCACAGGTTTTTAGTCATCCTGTCTTTCAAGAACAGGACAGGTTATTTCCCCCAGCTGCCACATACCAACATGGAAGTTGTGGTGAATTAGAATGAAAGAAGCACAGACTCAAATCTTCTAGGTGAAAAATACTTGTATTGGCTGAGATTCTTTATATGTGTGTTGCAATTAAACCTGTGACACCACTGGCAGCAATAAATACCATAGTAACACAGCATCTTTCCCAGCATTTTCTGGTTGGATACACAGCCTTACTAATCAGCCTAACACACAGACCAGAAGGCAAACACAGAGAGCAGCTCATCAGCCAAGGTTTCCTCAGCCTCAGTGTTGGGGCACAGCGGCAGCTTCTCATGGGGAAAGGGCTCAGTGCTCTCCCTGAGTTTTGGGGGGCTCTCCCGAGCATTGCCCTACACCAGGCACACACTGCTAGGACACGCTGGACAGGAGGAGTTTTGATGTTCCCTTCGTGCTGGGGGAACGTATAAAACCCACTGCTATTGCACACATGTGTGCGGGGGAGGGATTTGCTGCAGTTCAGTCCCACTGGCTCTCACAGCACAGAAGAGCTGTTTATGCTGGTTGTCTTTACTCCATTGCAAAAAGCACCAGAGACAGGGTGCTTCTGACTTTAACACAGATACTAAAATGCACCACAGGGCAACTAAAGAACCTCCATTACCAAATGCAGAATTTAAAGCTGGGTAGGCAGCACTCACGTTCCCACAAGCCGATGCACTGCGGACTGCGCCCAGGAGTCCCTGCTGCTGCCCCGGGACCACACACTATTTCTGAGAAAAATCACAAGCCACAGGGCACTCCCTGTGCTCTAGAAACCTTCTGTCCCTGCTGTGAATGCACTTCCAGGAGGGAATGAGGAGCAGGGGCTGGTGCAGGTGGGCCTGAGGCTGCTCACAGCTGCTGGGGCTGCTGCTGCCCAGCTGAGCCCAAGCCTGATGGGCAGCATGCAGAACATCAGCCTCTGCAATCTGGCACGTAGATCTGGGCAAAAAGAACCGTAGTTAATTACCTTTGGTTTGAAATGCTGTGGGGCTGCTGAGGGGAGGGAAATTCTGATGGGGAACATTGTGTGGCCAATGCTAACCCTCCTGCACTCACTGAAGCTTGGAGCACTGCCAGGGAGGCTGTGAAGAATGCAAGAGCAAAGAAAATAATAAAGAATTCAGAAAATGAGCACAACAGCCTCCAGAGACGTCAAAAAAAAAAAAAAACCACCCAAAAAACCAAAACAAAAAAAAAAGCAAAAAAGTACATGCCTTCACTATGGTAATTTTCCCTTTGCTAGTAAGTGTAAGGACACTGTATAACATCATGCAGAAGAAAGCTGGATTTTCACACTGGGCAGAGAAACAATGCGAGTGACGAGAGATCCTGTCACACCACATACGACAGTGGATGCAGAAATGGTGTTAAAAATAGCTCCTCATTGTGCTCCTTGGCTGCTCTCCGTACAGTTCCGCCCCAGCTCGGCAGTCTGAAAGCTTATGCTTTATTGCTGTTCTTTTGGAGATGAGACTGACAATCCCATGGAGTGTCTTAATACAGGTGACAGCCACATTCACCAGACCCTTGAGAGGATGAAGAATGAACCACAAAAATGGCTGCAAAGCTCACGGGGCCCAGGCTAATAACCTGAAGACTAAAACTTTGTATAAACTTCCAGCGTGGCTTCTGGCCTGCAGGAATGACTGTGATCCTGTCACATAATGTCCATCCTGACCTGAAAGGATCTCCCATTCCCATGACCTTTGGTTACTGATTCCTTTGCTGAGGTAGCCAACAAAATAACATTCATTGCTGCCTGTTGCAGCAGTGTCACTGCCAGGTGACACACTGCCAGGGGCTTCCTCTGTGGGGTTTGTCTTTGTGTAAGTCCATGGTGAGGTCACTTTCTTCTGCAGCAGATGACAAGACAGTAGAAGCTTCTTTGATCTCTGGTTCCCATGAGTTTTGTAAAAGTTCTCAGATACTGCAGCAGTGAACACAGTCTAAAACACAGACCAGCTACAGACATGTGTGCCCTCAGGATATGGGATGATCATTTCAGGTCACAGCCAGTCCTCTGGTGATCTCTTTTTGCTCAGCAGATATCTCGGCTAGACTGAGGTCCACAGCAGAGGACACTGCCTGGGGTGTCAGGATATTCACTTTACAGAGCACCTGAGTTCAGGGTACAGTGAGCCTGGACATGTGAATCCCTTTGCACTGATACACAGCAGAAAGAAATCTGAAAAAACAACCTGACTCATTTACAATCAAGGCAGTAATATCCCACTGCTCCACTGATAACACTTGAGATACAAACCAACAGCAACAAAACTGCTAGCCAGAAGTTCCAGAGGGTAATTTAAAACCACCTTGTTGATCTTATGAGCACATATTCAACACAGAGAAAAGCACACCAAAGCAACTGTAATGTATAAAATAGTTTATTACTATAATAAATAAAATTAAACTTTTTTTTACAAATATTATTTGTGCTTGTTTAAAAATGTTGACTAGGGATATCATTAATGGAGGTGGCTGCATTTGTATCTGAAACATTCCCAGACAGTGCGTATACATACGTACATACACACACTGTCTATCTACTGGCAGCTGCTTTGCTGACCACAAAAATAGTATCTACTTATTCTCTGTTTCTAGTCATGCTTCATTGAACAAAGTGACAAATGCAAAGAAAAAGAACTGAGAGTATTTGGTGGAATTCTGAAAGGATAAAAACAAGTGAAGTACATTGAAAAGCGCCAAAGCAACTGCATTAACTGCATATCAATCAAGTGTCCATGCAGTGGTGGCTAAATATTGAAACGCAGACAGGTCTCCAACAGATGTACAAATATTGATTGTATGTAGGTACAATAATATAACACATTCATTAGAAAACTTGGTATTTCTTTATATAGCAGTTCATCCTGATACAAGATTATTGAACTTCTTTCATCTACAGCTAAAATGATTCTTTTTCTATGTTAGTGGTCACAGATTTAGTGGGAAGAAGAAAAAAACCCATGAGCCTTTCAGAACAGTTAGTGAAAACCCCGAACTGTTTTGCTAATATTAGGCATTTGGATCCAGTTACAGAGATGTTCTGGGATTACACATCAAATATGTTTACACAACACTCAACAATCAGCTTGAAACAAATTACAGTTGCAGGTAATTCACATTAGCTTTGTCAATCTGTAAAAAAAGTCTCTGAAACAAACACTTCTGCAATATGACGGGCTGGCTATCTGATATACAAAAGTGTTTAGACAATAGCTATGTCTCTTTGTTTTATGAGGGGAGAGGGCAATTGGAGTAATTCGTTATCCTAATAAGAAGGCAATAAGTGGAGAAAGAAATGTGATTACCAGCAAGTGATTTCCATTAGATTTAGAAAGCTAATCAAAGTGCTTCATCTTTAGGCAACACTGTAAATACTACAGAACATTAAGAAGGAAGAAGAATGGAATCACAGTTTGAATTATATCACTTATGAAAGGGTCTTAAGGCTAAATGCTGGATATATCTTATTGCAAAAAAAGCTTTATTTTTATTTAATTGAATCAATGCTTCCCACAACAATGTGGTCAAAATGATGTCAGATTGGAGGATACAGTATCCTACTGTGCCTCACCTCAAATTTCTGGAGCCTCCCCTGCATGGGACTCCCTCTAAAAGGTTTGTCTTGATGTATCAAAAGTGCAGCTAAAACACAGACTTTGTTATTGCCAATACACCCACAGGAGACTATGTGGAAATGAAAAATTCAGTAGAAGATGCTTTTTACCACCTAACACCAGGACAAGAAAGCAGAGGTGCAGCAACCATGTGTTATGCTGCCCTTGAGAAGAAGGATAGGCTCAGCACCTTTGAGACAACCCCTGGTACCAGAAAAAAATAAATCCACCTATTCCACCATCTCTCTTGCAGAAAAAGCCATGAGAAACACTACCAGGGCAGCTTGGCTTCAGAGATACTGTGAGCAACAAACACCAGCTTATGAGCCTTATCCCCACCGACTAGGATACAGCACTTTTCCAATTTCACTGGGATTTCTCTTTCCTGACTACCATGATCCTCACCAGATATTCTCTCAGTCACACTGTTTACCAGACTCACAGTATGAAGTTGAGGCCAGCTAGAAAAACCAAAAGTCATGGCCTTAAACGTTCAACAGTTAACAAACAAGACAATAACAGGACACTCAGTGGATGTCTACTGGGAAGATTTAAGCTCCCTTCTTGGACTGGAATCAATAAGGAATGTGCTTTTACTTAACAGAAATGCAATCCATAGACTTATCTATACATAGATATTATATATATATATATGTGTGTATGTACACGCATCTGCACAAGTGTAATCATACACGTTGTTGTTTATATAGTAAAGACAAATTATGTAGTAATTTTTTTTCACAGATTGGTTAAGAGTGATTGAAAACATATCACCAGATAGTCACAGTAAGTATCTTGTTCAGTTCATTAAAGGGCAGTACTGTAGAAACAGAACATCGCCTTCGAAGCTGTTAAACAGAGTGTTCGCTGGGACTCAGGGCAGAACTGTGGAAGAGATTTAAAGGAAGAATGGTGTTTTCAAAAGTATACTTGTAATACCAGACAGAAGTAAATGTATCTGAACAAGGCAGGGGTGAGGGCTGGGGTTTGCTTTATTAATCGTTTTTTATGTGCTGCATATTTGTATTCTTTCTAACCATTTAAGCGTGAACTTTCAGAAGTTCCCATTTGACCAAATCATAATACAGGTTCCTTCTCTCAACTACCTTCTTTTGACTGAAATTTAATTGCACCATATAGTCAAAATGGAACACATCATCTCTTTTAGAATGATGCAGGTCATCTAGCAGGTTGGTAAATGGCAGAAGCACTATGCCAGAACACAGCTAAAACTGAGGCTTTGGGTTTTGTTTGTGTTTTTTCTTTTTACTATGTACAAGCATTTGCTTGTAAAGGGGCAGAGTCTTATATTCAGAGATCCCTCATTTCTAAGCTGGAAAATAATTTAAGTGAAAAGCCTTAACCAACGTGTAGAGAGGAACAAGAGAAAAAGGAAAAGTTGCCAAATAAAATCAAAGAACAAATAACAGTTGTGGTGGGTCCACATGCCATCCAGCCATAGGCATCTGTGTAAGGCTCAGTGGAGAAAGATTTGTAACACAGGAGCTTTCAGCCACTCCTTAAAGGAAAGGTGCTGCATTGGCAGAGCCTGGGCACCACAGCACAGGTCCAGATTAGTCCAGGGTTCAAAGGAGTGGGCATGGATTTGTTCATTTTTTAGCCACTCAGTAGTCCAAGGAATCCAAACACCAAAGCTCATCCAAGAAAGCATTGTTTTTCAAATTCTCTTACAACAAATACAGGTTGCTGAGGGATGATGCACTCTCCAGTTTTAGTGCCGGACAGTTCATAAAATTGGGCCTAATCTGAGTTACGGCTGTACAGGTCTGAGTGACACTGACTGCTGTCAGGGCTCATCTGGAGCACACACCCCGAAGGTGTCATTGTAAGGAGCAGAGTTTCTCTGCAGTTTCATGACCATAACAAAATTAAATTTGGCTGTAATCTTCAAAGACATTAAATTTTAAGTGGAATTCAGGAGTGTGTTACAATCTTTGAAGGCTTTACAAATAATAAATGCCTTTTAAAGGCCATTGTAAGAGCCTGAAATAAGCCTTAGAAAAGGACTGGGTGCTGCACCCACCCACTGTTATACAGGGTGGGGAAGAGTTTGGTAACATTCTGAGCATCAGGCTATACAAGGAGCATCCCCAGAAAATGGGGACTTGTCTACCTTTGTTCACAGGCCTGGGTTATTATTACAATTAGGGGGCTTCTAGGGCTGGTTGTGCTGGGATTCCACACTGGGCAATCAGCAGCAGCAGAATAACCTTTAACATATCCCTGAGGGCACACAAAAATATCACTGAGAAACATCAATTCAGTATCAGCAACAAAGGGACAGGTAACCTGCAACTGCACGTTTAATTTTAGGTCTGCACTGCAGTTCTGGAGACACTAGGCACATACTTGGGAGGTTGTAAACACTTCCTCCCTTGTCCACCTGGGATAAGCTCATGTCCATATTTATCCAACTGCAAGTAAATGGGTGACACTTTCTCAAAGGACTTGCTAAGACTTTCAGCCTTTCAAAAATTTTATGAAGAAAAGTGCCATGAACATCATGCTGGTGAGGAATTTGCCTGGATCAGGAAACTGACTCCAAGGCAGTCTCTAAAAACTTGCTGGAACGTTTGGAAATCAATTACAAATCCTTGTGTATCAGTACACCTGGGATTTACTTTGGTGGTATTTAACTGTGTAAGAAGACTAGAAAGAAAAAAAATCATGACAGAGTTTCTCACAGGAGCTGTGGATGGATGGGTTTCTGTGGCAGACATGCCATTGCTGCTGCAGGTACCTGCTGCCACTTACAGTGATTAGAGCACCAAACACAAACAGCGTGGCTTTGGTCAGAGGGAGCCTTCCTCAGCACTGCAGGTCTGCAGTGAGCAACTGGAAAAGACACCAGGTACCACTGGAAAAACCTAAACATGGAACCAGAAATAAGTTAAGGAAGTGGCTTCTTGGTTTCAGAGCAACTCACCTCCCTGCTTGCCTTTTCTTGTGGGAGGGAAGAAGGTAACCTACAGATTTGAACCTGGGAGCTGTTTCTCAGGAGTATTTCAATCCTTGGGTATGAATTCACCTCCCTGTGGGCACCTCCATACCAAACCAAGGAGTAAGACAATGAAAGCCAATCCTAAACCACCTGCCTCTGGACTTGGAAATGGTGGTGCTGCACTTGGATTAATTGTTATCTTAGAGAACAAGGGCAGTTACTGCAGGAACAGATACAAACAAACACACTGCTGGCAGGACCTGAGCTGGGAGCTTGGCACAGCATGGCCTCACCACTGTGCCACTCATCAGAGGACCTCCCACCTCCCCAGGGATGTCTGACACAGTTCTGCATTGCATTGTGCAAGCAGCAGGCCAGCAGAAATCCTTAAAATTGATTGTGGTCCTTGCCTCTTCTGTACTTAACATGAACAAAAATCTTCCCCCCAAAAATGCTGTGTTTCTTTGTACATAACTTAGTACCAAGGAAAAAGAACGAGACTTAACGCACACAGCATTAAGAGCTATTGCCATTAAAAATGAAAACCCCTTGAAGTGTAGTATGGTACCATACTTCTGAGCTCTAAGCTACTGTTAAGCAGTGAACATACCAGATCAGTGCTGTGAATACATTGTGAATGTACACCTATATCCCAAGGTGAGAACCCAAGTCATGATACCAGCTATGCTATCCCATATGAATAATGAAGAGTGGTTTTGGTAAAGTGCTTCAATCTTCCTCCGAAAAAAGTTATGAAAATATAAGTTTTGGAAACATCTCCTTCTTTAAGAAGCAGATCTCTTTGTTTCCTTGCTACAATAGCACTTGCATACAGTAAGCACTGTATTTCTACCTCTACTATCCATTTGCTTCCAAGCTAGATTAGATCAGGAACAATACATCTGGATGTAGAGGAAAATGCCACAATCTAAAATTGTTAAAAATTCTGTGAAAGCCTTTGGCTACAATGAACATTATCAAAACAGAAACTTCTGAATAATAATTTAACAAGAATTGAAAGAGCAGATTCATAGCAGAACAGGACATAAATGCCACAGTATATTTTCATCGGGAGGCAAATCTGCAGGACCTGTTAGTGATGTTCCACATCTGTTGGGCCGTGGGCTGCTCTCAGGTACACTGCACACCCAACCCTCTGGCCTCCAGCAGCTGGAGTTGAAAGCAAAAGTGTCAAATGTTGAAAGACATCTGAAACAGAAGTTAAGTTTTTGAAAAAACATAAAAAGTTTTGAAAAAACATGTCTTTGATTCAGTGAATGACAGTGTGGAAGATCCCACTTATTAACAGATCTGGAATACCATGGCTATTTTTGAAGATGTTGCTAAATGTAATTGTTTTAGCAACATGTCAGTTTGAAATTAAAAAGTACAATATTTTTTCATCTTATTAGCCCTTCCTTGACTACCCAAAAGAAACTTCAACACACAATGAAATATATGTCTCCTACTGCTCTTTGCATTATTACAGATATATGAAAATATACTGTGACATCCAACATGCTGTAGAGGTGACTGAGACAGTGACAGCAGCAACAAAACAAAAAAAAACAAACAACCCACCAAACACTGAAAATACAAGCACCCTGGCAAGTGCTTATTCATATAGGCATAACCCGAGCTAAGGACATAAGGCATGCTCCAAAAACCTCAAAGGTCACCTGGGGCTCACAGGGACGCCTGCTGCTGTCAGAATTCTTATTCTAACATCCCGAGGGAGAGAGGGGGGTTGGGGGGGAATGAGGACAAAGGAAGAAAAGAAAAACTTTAGAAACTGTACCCTTGCTGTCAAAAAGGCTTCAAAGTCAGCTGCCATCTTGACATGAGGTTGCAATTCCTGTTACCATAGCTTTTTAGAGAGGGGGAACATGCTTAGTGAACGGGTCCCTCACTCGTTTTCAAGAAAGATTAAATATAAAGTGTTAGGGGGCTGTTTCTTTGTTGGTTGGTTTGTTTGTTTTTAAAAAGAAACACCTCAGCTAGCTCCAAACACGTCTTTTTCTGATTCTGGAGATTGGGGCCTTGATATTTCAAACAACTCCTGTGGCGACTGGGAGCTTCTTCTTGAGGTTAATATCCTAAGTATCTCAGCAAGCTGATTTTCTATATTGGTCATTTTTGTGTTTAAAGCCTTGATGTCCTCTTTCAACTCATGTTTCACTTCTAGCATGGTGGCCTGAAGAGTCTGTTCTGGGATGGGATAAAAGGAATGCTTGACCTCGGTGAGGACCGGGCTGTGGTCCTGCGGGCTTCTTGTCTCCCCAGCGTTATCCAAGCGCAAGTCACTTTTTGTAATGCCACTGTCACAAGAGTCTGTCTTCTTCAGGGTAGCTTCTCCCGAAGCTTTAGTTCTCTCTGGTAAAGTCTCCATGGACTCTGCTTTAGAGACCTTGTTCCAGTCTTCACCTTTCCCACAGGCTTCCTTGAACTTGGCCCAGCCTTTCCGCCGGGGGTACTCCCCCGCTGCCTTACACACGGCGTGGTCCGATGGCGGGGCCTGCAGCTTGGCCTGGTCGGAGGCCCCGGAGGTGGAGGCGGGCTGGTACGACACGGGGGTCGCCGGGCTCTCCCGAACGGTCACAACGCTGGCCTTGACCACCGCACGAGCAGAGGATTGCTCCCCGACAGCATTGCCCTTTTCCACGTCCAGGTCATCTGGATCTCGGCCCCTCTCTGCTGCAAGCCGCGCTTCCTTCTGCTGCCTGAACCTCTGGAACAGCCTCCGGACCGGGTGGTCTGGGGGTAAGATCAGAGGCGCTTCGTTCTTCCTCTTCATTCTCTCCTCTTCTTCCCGCTTGACATCGCTGATTTTCCGGAACACGATCTACAGGGGGAAAGAGATTTCACTCTGTGATTAACTGCACATTTGTTAAGGGGGAAAAGTTGGAGAAAGAATTATTTGAAAGAATCTATTTTAACTGAGAAGTGCACAACCTCTGCACATTTATAGCACCATTTTCAAATGTCTTATGTTGTGTGGAACATGGCTTATTTCATTATTTAAGAGCAGACACCATCTACCTTATAACACCAGAAAGAAAAAAACAAAAAAGAAGAAAAATACTGCTCCAGCTCTGACAGGTCAGCAAGGCAGTGCCATTGTAAATATAATGATCCCAGGAAGATACTTGTTCTATTTTGTGTTAAAAGTGACTTCTCGTATTTGTTTTCCTGACTCTATGGTTTAGCACCAAGTTTCTAATGTTACAGAGCCATTCCTATCAGTCTCATCTCAGATCTCACTCACTGCAAATGATCTGATATTATTTTAGTGCAGCTTGGCCACTCATGGTGCCAATACAGCAGAGACTACTCTGGACTCTTCAACAGCAGTTTGCAAAGGGTTTCTTGCACCCTCTTCCTCCCACATATTCTAGAAGCAACATGCAGCTTAAGGATGCAAAGTCTGAGTCAGTCCCAAAGCCAGGGGCACAAGGACAATGGGAGATGGGCTTGGCAAGACATGGGGAAGCTGCTCATGGCTTGATTACCTCAGAAGCTTGTAGAGCTTCATGTCTTGGTTTATCTCTTTATTTCTATGCAAAAGAGAACATTTTTGCACAAAGAAACAGTAATTTTCCATCTACCCTCTTAATTATATCTCCCTGAGCCTCTAGGCTAAGTGATCTCTACGAGCAGCCTGAGGATCCCACAGTACTGATAAAAGCCTCACAGTGTCCCAACCTGTGGCCAGGCAATATTTCTTCCTTGTATGTGATGGAAATACATTCTCTTCAAAACTGTGCATTTTACATTAGTATTGATATTTTCCAAGCAAACCCAAAAATTCCAGTCTGGCACTAAAGGAGAACCCATAAAAGTCTTGTTTGAAAATGAGAGGTTCCCAAAGCTGAAGTTTGCAATACAGAGGGTAAAAGATGCAGCCCCCAGCTTCTACTGAACACTGATACCTAATCCCTTTAGCTTCTTTTGAAAAAATCTGCTCAAAGACCTTACACTTCAATGCAAAAATAACTTTCAGATTCAAATCATTATTAGGACGTGTAAATAAACCCGTCCCTCTGTTGCAGACAAATTTAAATTAAACTAAAGTTAATAAGCAGTTCTTCACTGGCACACACAAAATGAATGTTTCTCCAGACTCCAATGCTTCTTGACAGTTTTGTCATTGTGGAGCAGGGAAAAAAACATCTTAACAGTGCGTCTTTGGAAGGAAGAAGTTGTCAGACTTGGCAGCATTTCCTAAATACAAAAGAATAAAATTAGCAGGAAGGATATTTTATTTCCAAGCTGCAATTAGGAAACTAAATATGAGATAAGAATAAGAAAACAGGGTACTTGACGGTCTTTTTTTTTTTCCCTCCAGGAAACTCACTCTGCTCAGTGGAAAGTGGTCAAAGCAGCATAATCCTTAGAAATGAAAGAACAGCACTCACAGGGAAGGAAATTCAATGCAATCCTGCAGGCTAATGGCTTCCCACGCACTGGAAGTTTCCCACTTTACCTGAGGGATGAGTGTCAGCCCAGCATTAGGGCAACTGCCCTGCTTGCTCTGCTGGAGCTGAGTGATGGCAAGCAGGGTCTCAGGGGGGTCACTCCACCAGCACCCTGAGGCTGGCTCTGAGGGCACAAAGACCCAGCAAACCGAGACAGCTACAAGCCAGGTCAAATTGTCTCTGCAAAATTTTGTGCCCCAAGCCTTCTCTCTCCTGAAGTTTGTACGTTTGGTGTGAACATCCACATCTGTGCCAGATACAGCTAACAGGGCTCACTTTGTTTGTGAGCGTGTTGTCTTGGTCTGACCTGTGGATCAGGACTTCCCTTAAATGCTCGGAAGGGATGTGTGACTGGCTGGTGCAGTGGTCACATTCTCAGGGAAGGCTTTTCAGACCCAGAGGCCAGGATGCTTCGCAGGGTCCCTGTCTGTGCCAACCCCTGCTCCACACAGCCCAATCAGCACTTGTCTGGACCTACGTAGATATTTTCATGTGGAATTTGATAGGGCTACAAATACGGACCCTAATCAAAGTAAAACCCAAAATATTGGGGCAAAGAGCCCAAGATAGGACTTTTGGAACAGTCCTTTTTTATCTATTTCTCCAAGCACTCATGTCTGTCTGGGAGGGGACAGCACTTTGTACCCTCAAAATCTCCTAGCCTGTGTATCATACACTGCTCAAACACAGGGGACTTCTCAAGTTATGCAGTTCTCCATAACATCACACTCTTCAAGACCTAAGCACACAGCAGAAACCTAGTGGGAGCATTTAAACAGTATGTCAAGACCAAAAGATGAACAAAGAACCTGAACTGAGATGAAATAATATGAAATTTAAACGAAAGGCCTAAAGCTGCATATTTCACATGTCCCATCTCAAATCTCATTTCATAATTCTGTTTTTATTAAAAAGGTGCTGAATCTTGTACCTCCACAGGGAAGCTGCCCCAGCTGCCAGAAACTGGAGTATTGTGGAGCTACTGGCNGGGAAGGCTTTTCAGACCCAGAGGCCAGGATGCTTCGCAGGGTCCCTGTCTGTGCCAACCCCTGCTCCACACAGCCCAATCAGCACTTGTCTGGAAAGCACTGGAGAACCTCTCACTCTTTAATGACTGTTTTTTGCAACATAAATGGGTAAGTTATGTGACAGAAGCTGCCTTCAATACAGCACCATGCAGGAGAGAGAGCAATGAGCATGTCTCAAGCAATTAATGCCATATTAACAGAGTGGCCCAACCCGTATCAGCCCTAGCCACTGCACCTCAGGCAGCTGGTAGCATGATCCCCGTGCTGGAGGACACGATAAATCTACCAGCAAATGCAGAAAGGTGAGCACTGATGGACAAGCTGTTGGCAGCCCTTATCCACCCACAGTCCCCACTGCTCTCCATGGCACTGCCAAGGTGAGTCCTCCCTGTGGATTCCAGGCACACTTGGCCATGGAGGAGCTGCCATCAGCATTCCTGCAGTGTGGGGTCAGCCTGAGGGCCATGAACATGCCTTCACTGCTTTGCCTTCGGGAGGTCCAACTGGAGCAGGAATAGGAATCTATGTGGAGGGAACTGTACATAAATACTGCCTTTGCCATGGGTACTGCTGCCATGCTAACAGGATCCCTAATTTCCATTTTCCACGAGGTCTTACATCAGCTCCGAGGTAAGTCCCCCATGGCAGCAGCCACTGCATGAACNTGGCTCTGAGGGCACAAAGACCCAGCAAACCGAGACAGCTACAAGCCAGGTCAAATTGTCTCTGCAAAATTTTGTGCCCCAAGCCTTCTCTCTCCTGAAGTTTGTGTGTTTGGTGTGAACATCCACATCTGTGCCAGATACAGCTAACGGGGCTCACTTTGTTTGTGAGCGTGTTGTCTTGGTCTGACCTGTGGATCAGGACTTCCCTTAAATGCTCGGAAGGGATGTGTGACTGGCTGGTGCAGTGGTCACATTCTCAGGGAAGGCTTTTCAGACCCAGAGGCCAGAATGCTTCGCAGGGTCCCTGTCTGTGCCAACCCCTGCTCCACACAGCCCAATCAGCACTTGTCTGGACCTACGTAGATATTTTCATGTGGAATTTGATAGGGCTACAAATACGGACCCTAATCAAAGTAAAACCCAAAATATTGGGGCAAAGAGCCCAAGATAGGACTTTTGGAACAGTCCTTTTTTATCTATTTCTCCAAGCACTCATGTCTGTCTGGGAGGGGACAGCACTTTGTACCCTCAAAATCTCCTAGCCTGTGTATCATACACTGCTCAAACACAGGGGACTTCTCAAGTTATGCAGTTCTCCATAACATCACACTCTTCAAGACCTAAGCACACAGCAGAAACCTAGTGGGAGCATTTAAACAGTATGTCAAGACCAAAAGATGAACAAAGAACCTGAACTGAGATGAAATAATATGAAATTTAAACACAAAGCCTAAAGCTGCATATCCCATCTCAAATCTCATTTCATAATTCTGTTTTTATTAAAAAGGTGCTGAATCTTGTACCTCCACAGGGAAGCTGCCCCAGCTGCCAGAAACTGGAGTATTGTGGAGCTACTGGCCTAGATTTGCCAAAAACTTGAGAAATAGTGCTGTTAGGCACAGAGCCTTGCAATGGTATAAACATTTAACCAAGCCACACAGTTATGATGACAACAATTTAATTTTTTGGGAAATGCCCTCAGAGACAAGTGGAGAATGGTGCTGATACATCCTGGTGCACTCCTGCTCCCCTGTGTCCTCACAGACCTATGACAGAATGCTCTCTGTGACCACACTCCTGCCTGTGCATGAGCCCTCTCCAAGAAAGAAAGATGGGGTTACACCAAGCACTTTTGCCTTTCCTCAGTGTTACCTAGTTGTGAAGATGAAGTCTTAAGTGATTTTGGGTAAAAACTCTGCCTCTTTTGAATCATCATAGAATTTTCAGGTTCTATTTCTAGAATCGATGTTTTTACACATTAAGGTCAAAGTATTACAAAAATGAGGCAGACATAAATGAATACTTGGTTGTCAAATGTGGAGCACCCAGCAACTGTTACGTGGATTTTACTGTGCTCAGCACTGAAACCCAAGCATCATTTAAATAACAGAGCATGGACATCATTTGTGAATATGAGTTTCATAATTTCTTTGTGATAAGACCAGGAGAACAGATGGCAATGTGACCCCCAGCATAAGGCAGGCCACGGGATTGCTCTGAAGGGGCATTCCCTGGGAGGAATCTTGTTGCCACTAGACTGCATCTTTTAGAAAAACACCCAGTTTGGTGGCAATGAAGAATCCATCCTCACACCTTGATGGAAGATTGCTTCAATTTTTGATTCAAGACTAAGTTCCATGGAATANAGTCCCCACTGCTCTCCATGGCACTGCCAAGGTGAGTCCTCCCTGTGGATTCCAGGCACACTTGGCCATGGAGGAGCTGCCATCAGCATTCCTGCAGTGTGGGGTCAGCCTGAGGGCCATGAACATACCTTCACTGCTTTGCCTTCGGGAGGTCCAACTGGAGCAGGAATAGGAATCTATGTGGAGGGAACTGTACATAAATACTGCCTTTGCCATGGGTACTGCTGCCATGCTAACAGGATCCCTAATTTCCATTTTCCACGAGGTCTTACATCAGCTCCGAGGGAAGTACCCCATGGCAGCAGCCACTGCATGAACGCAGAAATGCAACCCTTGGGTCTCCCACCCTGCTTGACATTTCCTACACATATGCATTTATGTGACAAGCTGTGCCCGTGCAGTGAGAATCAAACCTACGCACATTTGCCAGGGGACATCGCCTCCAACTCTTGGGCTGGCTCCTTTTAACTAACTCCTGAGACATTGGAGAAACAGCTGTCAGACAGCAACTCCTCTTTGGGAAGCTCAGGCAAAGCTGTCACCTGTCTCCTTTTCTGCGAGCTCCCCAGTGCCATATTTTCTCCAGACAGCTCTATATTTATGTATTAAGCAAAAATGTTATAGCTATGCAAACTTCAGCAGTAACTGAAAATACTTTAAATAACTCCATTTTGGATTTTTTTCTGCCTTTTAAAAAGATTAAATGCAAGTCCTTATAAACAAAAATACAAATAACTTTAAAATGGACTCTTTCCTTACAAATGCTAAGGAAAACACAGTTTTTAAGTGGTTAAACATCTGCAGCAGCAGCCAAATTATTCAGAAAATCTGGTTGCTTTGCCAATGGATGTACAACTGCTCCCAAAAGCAGTAAGAGTACAAAGGAAAAGAAAATAGATTTCATTTGTTGTGAGGAAGAGAAGTCTGGATCTACGTAGATATTTTCAAGTGGAATTTGATAGGGCTACAAATACGGACCCGAATCAAAGTAAAACCCAAAATATTGGGGCAAAGAGCCCAAGATAGGACTTTTGGAACAGTCCTTTTTTATCTATTTCTCCAAGCACTCATGTCTGTCTGGGAGGGGACAGCACTTTGTACCCTCAAAATCTCCTAGCCTGTGTATCATACACTGCTCAAACACAGGGGACTTCTCAAGTTATGCAGTTCTCCATAACATCACACTCTTCAAGACCTAAGCACACAGCAGAAACCTAGTGGGAGCATTTAAACAGTATGTCAAGACCAAAAGATGAACAAAGAACCTGAACTGAGATGAAATAATATGAAATTTAAACACAAAGCCTAAAGCTGCATATTTCACATGTCCCATCTCAAATCTCATTTCATAATTCTGTTTTTATTAAAAAGGTGCTGAATCGTGTACCTCCACAGGGAAGCTGCCCCAGCTGCCAGAAACTGGAGTATTGTGGAGCTACTGGCCTAGATTTGCCAAAAACTTGAGAAATAGTGCTGTTAGGCACAGAGCCTTGCAATGGTATAAACATTTAACCAAGCCACACAGTTATGATGACAACAATTTAATTTTTTGGGAAATGCCCTCAAAGACAAGTGGAGAATGGTGCTGATACGTCCTGGTGCACTCCTGCTCCCCTGTGTCCCCACAGACCTATGACAGAATGCTCTCTGTGACCACACTCCTGCCTGTGCATGAGCCCTCTCCAAGAAAGAAAGATGGGGTTACACCAAGCACTTTTGCCTTTCCTCAGTATTACCTAGTTGTGATGATGAAGTCTTAAGTGATTTTGGGTAAAAACTCTGCCTCTTTTGAATCATCATAGAATTTTCAAGTTCTATTTCTAGAATCGATGTTTTTACACATTAAGGTCAAAGTATTACAAAAATGAGGCAGACATAAATGAATACTTGGTTGTCAAATGTGGAGCACCCAGCAACTGTTACGTGGATTTTACTGTGCTCAGCACTGAAACCCAAGCATCATTTAAATAACAGAGCATGGACATCATTTGTGAATATGAGTTTCATAATTTCTTTGTGATAAGACCAGGAGAACAGATGGCAATGTGACCCCCAGCATAAGGCAGGCCACNAACCTACGCACATTTGCCAGGGGACATCGCCTCCAACTCTTGGGCTGGCTCCTTTTAACTAACTCCTGAGACATTGGAGAAACAGCTGTCAGACAGCAACTCCTCTTTGGGAAGCTCAGGCAAAGCTGTCACCTGTCTCCTTTTCTGCGAGCTCCCCAGTGCCATATTTTCTCCAGACAGCTCTATATTTATGTATTAAGCAAAAATGTTATAGATATGCAAACTTCAGCAGTAACTGAAAATACTTTAAATAACTCCATTTTGGATTTTTTTCTGCCTTTTAAAAAGATTAAATGCAAGTCCTTATAAACAAAAATACAAATAACTTTAAAATGGACTCTTTCCTTACAAATGCTAAGGAAAACACAGTTTTTAAGTGGTTAAACATCTGCAGCAGCAGCCAAATTATTCAGAAAATCTGGTTGCTTTGCCAATGGATGTACAACTGCTCCCAAAAGCAGTAAGAGTACAAAGGAAAAGAAAATAGATTTCATTTGTTGTAAGGAAGAGAAGTCTGGATCTACGTAGATATTTTCAAGTGGAATTTGATAGGGCTACAAATACGGACCCTAATCAAAGTAAAACCCAAAATATTGGGGCAAAGAGCCCAAGATAGGACTTTTGGAACAGTCCTTTTTTATCTATTTCTCCAAGCACTCATGTCTGTCTGGGAGGGGACAGCACTTTGTACCCTCAAAATCTCCTAGCCTGTGTATCATACACTGCTCAAACACAGGGGACTTCTCAAGTTATGCAGTTCTCCATAACATCACACTCTTCAAGACCTAAGCACACAGCAGAAACCTAGTGGGAGCATTTAAACAGTATGTCAAGACCAAAAGATGGACAAAGAACCTGAATTGAGATGAAATAATATGAAATTTAAACACAAAGCCTAAAGCTGCATATTTCACATGTCCCATCTCAAATCTCATTTCATAATTCTGTTTTTATTAAAAAGGTGCTGAATCTTGTACCTCCACAGGGAAGCTGCCCCAGCTGCCAGAAACTGGAGTATTGTGGAGCTACTGGCCTAGATTTGCCAAAAACTTGAGAAATAGTGCTGTTAGGCACAGAGCCTTGCAATGGTATAAACATTTAACCAAGCCACACAGTTATGATGACAACAATTTAATTTTTTGGGAAATGCCCTCAAAGACAAGTGGAGAATGGTGCTGATACGTCCTGGTGCACTCCTGCTCCCCTGTGTCCCCACAGACCTATGACAGAATGCTCTCTGTGACCACACTCCTGCCTGTGCATGAGCCCTCTCCAAGAAAGAAAGATGGGGTTACACCAAGCACTTTTGCCTTTCCTCAGTGTTACCTAGTTGTGAAGATGAAGTCTTAAGTGATTTTGGGTAAAAACTCTGCCTCTTTTGAATCATCATAGAATTTTCAAGTTCTATTTCTAGAATCGATGTTTTTACACATTAAGGTCAAAGTATTACAAAAATGAGGCAGACATAAATGAATACTTGGTTGTCAAATGTGGAGCACCCAGCAACTGTTACGTGGATTTTACTGTGCTCAGCACTGAAACCCAAGCATCATTTAAATAACAGAGCATGGACATCATTTGTGAATATGAGTTTCATAATTTCTTTGTGATAAGACCAGGAGAACAGATGGCAATGTGACCCCCAGCATAAGGCAGGCCACGGGATTGCTCTGAAGGGGCATTCCCTGGGAGGAATCTTGTTGCCACTAGACTGCATCTTTTAGAAAAACACCCAGTTTGGTGGCAATGAAGAATCCATCCTCACACCTTGATGGAAGATTGCTTCAATTTTTGATTCAAGACTAAGTTCCATGGAATAATAGAACCATAGAATCACAGAATGGTTTGGGTTGGAAGGGACCTTAAAGATCATCCAGTTCCAACCACTCTGCCATGGGCAGAGACACCTTCCACTAGACCAGGTTGCTCAGAACTCCATCCAATCTGGCCTTGAATGCTTCCAGGAATGGGGCATCCACAAACCTGTTTGGACAACCTGTTCCAGTGCCTCAGCACTCTCCCAGTATCTAATCTAAATGTACTCTCTTCCAGCTTGAATCCATTCCCCCTTGTCCTGTCACTACATGCTCTTGTAAAAGGTCCCTCTCCATCTTTCTTGTAGGATCCCTTCAGGTACTGGAAGGCTGCAATTAGGTCACCCCAGAGCCTTCTCTTCTCCAGGCTGAACAATCCCAATTCTTTCAGCCTTTCCTCACAGGAGCTGTGCTCTACTATGTTGTCCACTGTCTATAGCTCTTGTCACGAACAGCCCACTGTTGGTTGTTCACAAACCCCACCAGAACAGTGCTGCCTTCCAAGTCATGGCAAGTCACGTTCTTTGCCTCTCCTCACACTGCCAGGAAGGTAATCAACAGCAGGGCAAGGCAGGAATGATGTATTAGGAACCAGATTTTGGTCTTGCAGGCCAACACTGCATTGAGACAGACTTAAAGATCAGGGGATGCTACATTTAGACATACTGTGAATATACTGAAAAGCTTACCCTGACAAATGCTAAAAGAGACCTGCCTGCATCTGCCGTGGAAAGGATCTTTTGGTCTTGTGCAAAAACATCCAAGTTTTTTTTCAACTCTGATTTGTAAGGACTGAACCAAGACCCACAGGAATAGATAGAAATACAGATTTCATCATGTTTTGAATCAGACTGTCATCATGGAGTTACAATTATGAGGCTTCTAGCCACAAAGCTGCTGCTATTATTAGCTCTGCAAGCTTCCCTTCTTTCCACCTCTATAGCATGCACAAATACTGCAAGATTTGGCAGGTCTTCCTCAGCATAACAGCAAGTAGCATGGCATTTTTCTCTGGTGCTTTATAATTGTCTTTCACAGATACAGAAACATTCCCAGAGTCTGGAAGCGCCAGATATCATAAACAATTAAAAGCTTTAAATTACTTCATACAGTGCTCACAGAACATGAACTTAAGCGTGAGGAAAACAATCATGAAAAGGCATTCATTATTACACAGTCCATCTAGGATCTGCCAAGAACTGATGAAAATATCTTCAGGCTGATGTTAGTCCGATGAAAATTGGATCCAATCTTTCTTCCTTTTTTATTTAATTTTTTTTAAGAAGCAAAAGGGGGCTGGGGAATAGAAAGAGACAGAAGGCTTGACAATAAAAATGCTTTTGACACTGATGTTAAAGAAACCAAAGCTGCATGTGATCAACGTAGAGTGTGATGATGAAGAATCCCTACAGCAGGGTACTAGCAGGTGTCAGGGAAAAAGAAGCCTGTGTCTTTTGCAATTATATGGGATGGCTTGTCAGGAAGGAGGGAATCACTGGTCCTACCTTCTCATGAAATACAGGATCAAGAGAATATGCAATAATGTTGCAGATGTCATTAAGTTCTCTTTAGTTTTACTGTCTGTAACAGCAGAATTTAGTTTCTGCTTCTGAAGAGGAACAAGTTTCTCTCCACTTAAGGCCACATCCCTTCTGGGCACTCCCAAATATTTCTAGTTTTGATTAATTATCTGAAAATTCAAAGCAAACTAAGATTCAGAAGGTCCTGGCAGTGGGGCTGTGAAGGAGTGCTGGTACCAGGAGTGCTGGTGTCAGCAAACCTTAGGGATCCCTGGGAGACACAAAGCCCAAGAGCCAACCTGTGGATGGCACAGCCCTTTGTGCTGTGGGGAGCCATCACCCTGCCCTTCAGACAGAGCAGAACCCACTCACTTTCCACAAACCAGACTTCTGTGCACTTCATTAATAGACAAGTGCTCGGAAGAGACACAACTTCATCATTTCATGAGCACCCAGGCTGTCCAGATGAATAGAGGAAACAAGGGTTTCAGTCTCTACAGAACAACATCTGGGCTAAATGTTACTGTCATGAGCACTATCAGCTTCAACAGTGCTGAAGCTCTTCTCTGTGACAGCCTGCTTTGTAGCCTAATTACAAATTCTAGAAACACCAACTCAAATATTAGTGTTTAATTGTGTCACTATTACTTATTTACAAGTTCTGTACAACTCAAGGCTCTACTCCTCTATGTCAAACTCCTCATTTTAATTCATGTTTACAGGCTGTGCTAGTGTTGAGTGAAAAGGGAAAAGCTTTTACAAAAATACTACTGAAAATAAGACAGAATTATGTCTAAAGCAATTAGTGGAAATAATAAAAAAACCTTGCCTGATCTGCAACAGACTCCCTAGCAGGTTTTGAGGCATTAAGAGATATCTCTTCCCCAAAACAGACTCTAAAACACTCTCAACAGTAAAGTTAGACAACTGCAGAACTAAAAACTACACTGGTTTGGATAGACACAATTACAGCACATTATAGCTCATTAGCAACCTCTTCCACTAACATAGAAAGAATGGAAGAGAAGTACGGAAAAAGAAACCATTGAAATACATATATTGCTAAAGATCTACTAGAACTTCATTATTTTGAGATGAAAAGTAGCTGTTACAAGCAAATATCTAATGTGCAGACAAGAGCTTTAGGGAAATTATGCCAGATCTTAGTGGTGGAATGTTATACCCCCTGAGAACTACTATGTCCATCAAAATGTGAAATGCTCTGTAGGAACATCTTGTTTCTAGTAAAAGAGGAAAAGAAGAATGTTTATGGGTTTTGACAGCCAAGTGTCAGCAGTTTCCAGCAGCAACTCCTATAAAATACTATTTTCATGCTTGTTTGGGGGCTTTTTCTGCAGGTTTTTTTCTTTCCTTTTTTAGCACATGGGGTGCTTTTCTAGCTGTGGGCAGACATCAGACACACTAACTGTTCACATAGTGTCATTTACTCCAGATCAACATACTACCTGCATTCTTGGGCAGACCACACTGCCTCGAAAACTGCTTTCGGGAGAACCCAAGGCACAGCAGGAATTTACCTCTCTGTCACCAAATTACAACTATATTTAACATCATATAATCTGTACAACGTGCCTTCTCAGGACTCAGAGCCTGTATCTCCAAGCTCCCTGTGGCTTGCTGCCATTTACTAAGTGTTTCCTGGAAGGAACCAGGCAATTTGTGAGAGTCAAGGATTTGGGATTTTTTTTCCCCACCTCTAACTCAGACACAATTTCACTTGAGATCTGAAATGGATGCAGAGGTTGTAGATCTGAGAAAAACAATGATGTGTTGAGGGAATAGTTAAATCGTATAGTTTGCCTTCTGTGGTTACATTTTAGACACTAGCTTGCCATTAAGATAACTCTCTCTTAGCCTGTGTCTTCTTTTCCTTCACTTGTTTTTCCTTCTGCTCTCATTTATCTGCTTTCTGTCATTAGGCTTACAGTGACTGACAGGCATTTTACTTTCCAAGAGAGTAATCAAATGTATTTTCAAATGTATTCAAATTAATCAGAGCTTACCAAGAGCTTACGTGTCATTCAGCTACCTTCGAATGCCCACTCACAAACCAATCCACACAAATACAATGCTCCGTGTTCCCAATGCACAAGGTTTGTGCAGCTCTTGAAATTATAAATTGAGAATTACATTCAGATGAAAGCTCCCTGCATAAATTGCCTAAGATAACATGAACTCTCCTTTATGTGTCTCTGTCTGAGGTAACAGGCTTAAAGTTCAGCTATAATATTGAAGAAAAGCAAACTAACCTGAAGCCCTGCATAAAAAGAGAATAAATCTCCCACCCAAGCAGGTGGCCCAGGATGGCTGCACAGCCATGCACAGTCAAGCACCCAGTGCCACTCAATTCATCTGTCCTTTCCTGTTCAAGAGCTTGGATAACATTATGTGAGAAGGAAACAAACTACTTATAACTGAATGAGAATCAGCAACAGAAAAAGCGCATTGCTTACCATTTCCCAAAGCAGCTGTCAAACCCCTTCAGCCCTAACTAACAGCCTGGAGCTTAAAACACTGGAGGGAAGACAGGAGTTGACTGTAGTGAGGTGTTTCAGACCTTCTCATAACAAGAGCTCCTCTAAACTCACAGTTCCTAGAAACACTCTCTGCCAGTTTCCCATGGTCCAGTTGCAGCTGGTGATGGTAAGTGACGGCCCTGTCTTCCTTATCAGTTGTCAAAACTGGTAACTGTCTCCCATCTGCTAAATCCACAGGTGAGCTAATTAAAATAGCCAAGGACTGACTGATCCCTTCAAGTAACATCACAGAGAATCCTTCAGAGCTGAATTTCTTGATTTTGTTTCAGGTATTTTAGTTCTGTGAAAGTAGACACTTAAGTCCCAAGATGAATGTAGATTCAAATACAGGCAGAGGTAGGTGCTCTCTCTCTCTTATCAGTATATTTCATTCACACATCTCCAAGAGTTTTACAACAATTTCTCAATCCTCCCAATATGACCAATGCCATTATTTTTATTACTTACGTAGCGCAATGCTTAGGGCTGTATTGAGCTTTCAGTTTATATACACACAGAGCGAAATGTCATTATTCAGTGACGTCAAATGGCCTGTTTCACAGGAAGACACCACAGGCCCAGCACATACTGCAGTGTCTCATGTCAGCCACACAAGTATTTATCAGCAGTTTGAACTGTTACTTGTGCAAGACATCCCTTTCTGATACAATTGGTGAGAGTTCACCCTTACAAGTTTCAGATAAGAGATCTTCAATACAATTTGTCAAGTGATTTCAGACATGCTTAACTTAAACATTCACTAATTTCTCCTGAACACCTGCTCCAGAAGAGGAAAACCAGGATAATTCAGCAGGAGAGCATTGTTTCTTCATAAGCAGACTGAAACCCTCATTTTAAAAATATTTTCCATCATCTATATTCAAAGAATGACAAAGTTAGATCTGAATACTGAAAACCTCTACTGCTCCTCTTTCACCAGGAGCAGTAGGAACCGCAAACTCCAGACTCCCTGAGACCATCAAATGGGAACCTAAAAGCTGCCTTTGACCCAGCCTCCAATTGTATCACACCTCTCCTTCTTACACAGATACGGGCAGATATACATTCACAGTGGTTCATTCATCCCCAAATACCTTTTCAATAATAATTTAGGCTGCATTTGCAACCAGTTTTGTTAAAAATTTTTGTTTAGAAAAAGTGTGTGCTTGCATCTGACTCTTGGACACCACAGTCATGGTTTTTGATTTTGTCTACCTATTTTTTCCCGAGTTGTTGAGAATACTCATAGACAGCAGAAAGCAAATTCCCTTTTCCCCTCTGCCAAAAGGATCTGAACGGCCCTTTCAGGAACATGGCTCTTGTCACCACATCATGGGGACAAAAACTCAGTTCAAACTCTGATGTGCACAGAGACGCTGGGAGGGAAGCTCTCCTCCCCTTCCCTCCCTTGCCAGAGCTTTGCCCTGTGACAAGGTGACAGTGATGAGATGCCTGCCCACTGCAAGCAAGACACAGGCCAGGAGAGCTGAGGTTACCTCAGGGAAAGCTGTTCCAAGTCTCCTCTGAACTTTCCCTTCGGAAACACACACACCAGGGCATCCTGCCTTCCACGCTACGGAGACCTTCAGAGCCAGTGTTCCCAACAAGATGGGCTGAAGGAAGCTCTGCTTTTAAAAGCATGAATTGGAACTGAGGTCCCCCAGCTTCCCTCACGCGAGTGACAGAACTGGTGCTCCAGCCTGGAGACACAGGCCCTCACCAGGAGGTGGGATCCCCACATTCTGGCTCCTGCTTCAGCAAATACCCTCACCACTGATTCAGAACAAAAATCTCAGCTGGAGAGACAATGACACCTAATCCCAGAACCCCTCCTGGATAGCAGTTTCACTATTCTCTTCATCTTCTCAAATCAGCAAGAAAAATTAACTTCCTGAACCTGAAAACTATCTCAGTGTTATCGAATAGTCCCCCCCTTCTGCTCTGCAACTCCAAACCTTCATTTCAACAAAGTAAAATGTTTCATTTCAACTTACAGACAGCTTTTCATTTAAGCTTTCTCCTCTTCTCCTATTTTTCCACTTCACTGAGACAATGCAAAACATTTAATTTTCATTTGATAGGCAGGCAGGTTTGAAGAGTTCAGCTTCAGTAGCTTAAGTGAGGCAGAGCACAGAGTGTACGCTGACACGGTTACGTGCTTTTAAGTGATCAATAAAATATTGATTGTTTAACTATCGTGCTTTGCCATCTCTACCTCTTCCATGTTCTAATGTCACATTGGGCTAAACTTAAATACCTCAAGTGACATCTCCTTGCTTCTTCCTAAGGAGCACTGTAAAATCAGTTTTCTCCTTGATCCCCAGTTCTGAGATAAGAGACACATGTGACACAGAGCTCGCCCTTGAGCAAACTGCTTCTCTTCCACTGGTAGTACTGGGACATTAAGCCTTAACCTCTAAGCATCACTGAAATGTGATATATTTCACTTTCGGAGTTGTACTAGTATCCAGGAGAAGCCACCACCAAAGCCATATCTCAGATTAGGAGTGCAGTGAAGCTTTGTAATCTCAGTTTAATTCCTCCTCACACTGCATCACAGGCTCTTTAGTTCCCCATGTGCATTTATGGTTTATATTTACATAGCATAATCTTCTTATTTTTAAAAGAAGAGAGGCAACTTGCCAGAAGCTTGTCATGTTGTGTTTTGTTACCCATTTTCTAATCTCATCTTTTACATGAACTGATTCTTATCCCAAGTGTAGGAATGTAAAACACCATCATCCTGATCAGAAATGAAGTCTGTGAGCAGCATGCTATATGTACTCTTACTTTCCTGAAAAAGGGAAGAACAGCAGCCACGGAGAGGCTGGAGAAGCTGCTGGAAGTCAGGTGGGTTTCGTGTTGCCACAGACCCACGGTGGGTGCTGTGACGTTCTGCTTCGTCTCCACCACGTTGCGAAGTTGTGCTTGAGGAGAGAAAGTAAAGGTTCTCCATGTCCCTCACACAACTTGGGGAACACAACCAGGGGCTCAGGCACTTGAGATCCAGTTGGGAACAGTTCCCAATGCAAAGCATACCCTAAGAGTAGACATTTCAATGGTGCTGTAAAGTTTTTCTGTTATGACAATGATTGTACTTTAGACTACAGTGTACAAATTTGTTTTATTGCTCAGAATTAAGCAAGCAAAGGCAAAAGTCCCTCTCTTCCTGTCTCCATGAGAGCTCTTCTCTCTTTCTGCTCTATTTTATGCCTTCGTAAGGCATCTAGTCCGCAAGAATTACTAGTCCCAAAATTCACTTAAATTTGTCCAGGTGAAAAGATGGATGATCCTATACCACAGGTATAGGCTGAGATATTAAAAATTTATACCAAGAAAAGGAAACTATTTCCTTAGCAACTGAAGAGTGCAGCAGACACTTCAGCAGTTAAGTTAGTACATGTAGAAATAATACCAGACTCCACAAAGAGAGTATTTCAGTATAGTGGAAACAGTCATTTAATGGAAAATGCTATTTTGAGATCCAAAAAACCCAGTGTTATCCAAAATAATGTTAGTCGTAGATCCAAACTCAAGGAAAGACAACACCAGATATGGCCCAGTGCATCCCCCTGAATCTGAGTACACGATGCTTAGATCGATCTGTTATGTGTGCATACCTGACAAAGACACAGCAGGACAATCTAACAGAGAGCTCAGAGAAAATAAAAAGTGTTTGCACAAACAGCAAACCATGCTGAAGAATCTCTTCCTGACATTGTTTTCAACTAAGAGGTTACAATCCTTGGAAACACAAAGCAGTCATCGTTATATAACCAGCACCAGCAACTGAAAGCTGGATTTTGGCAATAGCTTCATCATCCCACAGAAATGAAAAGTGCTGTTAATTTTTCACATAATGACATCCTAATCAAATGAACTGCTTTTAAGACCATCTCCCTTACTGCATAATAACCCCATTTCTCACGGGAACTCATCCACCAGTTTGAATTTGCCACCTAACTTCTGTGCACCCACTTCCCGCTGCAATCACAACTCAAGAGCAGGTGGACCCGAGCCATGACCGTGTCATTCCAATCACAGACTGTCCAGGGGCTGGGAAGGACTAACAGATTTTAGAAGACTCAGAGGCTTGTCAAAGATACATCTCATCCTCCACCCCTGCTGTCCTCTCAAATGCCCTGAACTCTCCCAATATGCATCTTTATCTGCACTCTGCCCACAGCATAGATTTATATCAGGCTTTTTCTGGGTCTGTGCTACTGATCGCTCAGGGGTCTCGCAGCAAAGGTTTTGGCACCAGATTCATAAAAAGCTACAGTGCTTTCAGACTTCCAGCAGGTTTTTCAAAAGTCCACAGGACAAAATATTTTATCTCGAGATGAAGCAGCACAATTCCTACAACTCCTGGCATGGCGAATCCACACTGACCCTGCTGAAGCAAGCCTACAGCACATGCACACACCTGGGCTACTCTGCACAAAGCAGGTTTGCATGCTTTTAATTTATCCATTTCCCAACCCTTGGAGCTACTATTATATACTAAGCAAAATCTAGAGGAAATTTAAAGGTGTGGCTTCCAACCCTCCCTTCATGATTTTCATCTAATGCTGCACTTTCTAGCAAATACTTGACTGCAAAGGCACAGAAGGGGCAAAGAGATGGTGCACATTCATTACACCAGCACACTGGCAAATTCGCTTCATATTCAGATGGAAACCATTTGGCTCAGAAGCATCATTGCATAGTAAATCAGCTGTAATTTCCATTATTCTCATTGTGCTACAGGGGCATCCAGCCCAAAACGCCTGTTTGGCTGAAGTGGATGGAACCACCAGGCAACTGCTGGATCCAGCTTTTGTTCTTCAGTGACAGAAGGCTCTAGAAAATGCTGTCAAGGAGGGCATGGCAATGCTGGCAGCGATAATTTAGTCTCCCTAAACTCCAAAACCTGCTCACTTATAACTTGGGTCTGATGCCAGCTCTCAGGACAAGAGTCCTCCTGGCAGGATGCCAGTACTGGAGCATCTCTTAATGTGCCGCACGCTTTCATTACGTGGAAAAGCTGTCCTCCAGCTCAGTGGTGGGGAATGAGCTGCCCCGCTGTGTTCCTCGCCTGAGTGCCTGTCCCCATCGTCAGAGGAGAGTCCTCTCGACCACCAGCCCCACAAGCAGAGGGTGACACATCAACATGCAGGGCAGGTGTGGTGTCCTTGCTGCAGGGCAACACGGAGAGCGGAAGGCAACACATTCAAGGGCTCTCACTGCCTCCAAGAAGTGTCTGAGAACAGTAAATACACTGCCTGCCTTTGCCCTCTCAAAGCCAGGTCTTGCACCAAAGGAGGTCAAGGATCAAAATACTTGCCAACAGCCCCCTTCTATCTCTCTCTCTGCTCCCCAAAGCTCAGAAGCAGAACAGACAGGGCACAAAATTCTTTTTCCAGCACACAGAGTTGAACCCATAAGGCCTCTCTCTCATGCACAGACAGTAGGGAGTGCTGGAGATCACCAAATTCACCTGCAGCCCATTTATCTCTAACACAGTACCAGGCCTGAAACGTCTTAGAAGAAAAAAAAAAACTTCTTGGGGAAAAAAAAAAAGAAAAGAAAACTATAATAATTAAAATAAATATATTTGACCTCTCAAATCCTAGAAGGCCCTTGGGAAGATTTGTCAGAAATGTCCTGTGCTGTTGAACATGGGCACTGGGAGGAGCAGGAGCTGCCCGCATGGGCGTGATGAGCAGGGTGGTGGGAGGTCTGCAGGCAGATGTGCAGACCTTGGCAGCACATGAGCTCAGCTGCTAACAGGCATTCCTGTGCAGACAGATGCAATAACTTCCCCAGCAGCTCCAAGCTATAAAGTATGGTTCACTCATGATATTGGACTAAATGAAAACACCCTTTGAACAAGCGGTACTCAGGAATCTTTTGTATTTTATTTGCAAATTCACTTTCCCCCCTCCTCAAACAATCACTCTTACCCAGTTAGAAAAAGCCCAATCCAGCTGCTATTAGATATTTTTCTAACCGGAGAGTTTGCCAGATCTGGCATTTGAAACAGATTTTGTCTTTAATACTCCTTTTACTTAGCATTTGCTGTTTCATACATGACTTCTTAGGAAATGTGGTTTATTAATAAAGAGGATTATTTCTAGAACATTAGTTTGCATTAAACCAGCTAAAACTCAAAATGCTGCTCTTCAAAATCACCCTCCTCAGAATACTATAAATTGAAAAGCTGTTGCTTCAGTAAGTCATGCAATTTTTTAGCTTTTATCTTAAATATGACTCTGTATCATCACCTGGTCTGCAACCCAGCTGCCCCCAGCACACTGTCTGGAACTCAGTTTGCTAAAAATAAGAGTTACAGCAGCATCTTCGGATCTTTCTTGCTTTGCTTTTTTTCTTTTTTAATACAGTTATAGCATCTGCATCCAACCTTCCAATCTTGTTCAGGTGCAGGGGTGATTGAAAGAAGAACCTTTTGTTATCAGAACTTCTCCCCTGTGAGAGGCCCAGGTTTGCTGCTGAAGGGTGTAGAGCTGCCCGTGAACAGCTGGCTGCCTGCTGCTCTAACGTGCAGACCCAGAAGGACTCAGCAGAGGCACTCCCTGTTAGCTGAGTCAAATTACTTCACAGGGCATACTGTAACTAATCAGCACACAAACCTCATCTTTGCCCAGCTCAAGAGAAGAGGAGTCCTCAGAGGGAAGGCAGAAGTTTTTCCGCCTTAATAGATGTTTGGCACATCATATTGCATTTGATTATCTTAAATACATCATCTGCTGGATCCATCTACCATATCAGAGCTTTGAAGAAGCAGTCATCAGGCAGACAATACAATTCAGATAAGGAGGAGAATAGTTTTAGCCTGTGCCTTGCGGGCAGGGAGAATCTAAGCTTATCTCTGCAATCACATCCAGCTCTGAAAACACTTGGTCCTTGTGCCTGCATTGGTTATTGAAACTGCATCTTGCCAAATGATCCCCAGCACTGGTGCTAAAGCAGTGAGTCACTCTCGATTGCCCGAGATTTTCCAAGGCATTTGCACACTTCAATACAACAGTCTGTGCTTGTTCTCAGAGAGGCTTCTCCACATTCAGACCTGTTCAAGGACAAACCTACAGCAAGCAACTACCGACAGCAAAACAGTGCTGAGACACCCCAAAATTTGTGGTTGCTGTTGGCTTTGTAGTTAGTTCTATTTTTCACGGTGTCAGAGGCTGAGCACTACGCCGTTAGGGCTGCATCCAGGACTGGGCTAGGCTCACAACCCTGAACGGGAGGCAGGGCAAGGAAGCAGTGCAGGGACTCTGCTGCCAGGTTCATGCAGCAAATCACTGACCAATCACCACATCTCAGATGTGAACCTCTACTCAACCCCAGTGAAGTGGGAGTACGATGGCAAGGCTGCTCAGTATGATGGCAAGGGTACCTCAGGAGACACAAAGAAGCCTCCTGAACTGCATGAAAACATTTTGATGGCAGCGGTGACACCTGCCAAAGAGATGAAATCACACTCCAAACAGATCACATTATCCTTTCTCTACACACAGACCATTAATTCTCCTAGCTGCAGTCTGGCATGATGATGACGTATCTATTTTATGGAAAGGGAACAGAAGACAGAAGAAAATAAATTCTTAAAGGCTGCCAGAGACATCTTTTTGCAGAGATGTGGACCAGTGTCTTCCAAGTCTCATACTAATACACTACACAAAGGTTGCTCTTCTTCTTGTAGGCCTGGACTAAGAGATCAGAAGTTTTCTATGATAGCAGGCACTTACTGATACCAGGCACTGCAGAGGCCCTGCAGAACCTGAGTGCTGCACAGTGTCTCCAGGCTAAGGCACTGATAGGATGATTAAGCTACACCTCGTTGGGTTTGTAGATAGCCACACACACAGGAGGCAAACTCAGAAGGCTTCTGGCTAACCAAAATGCCTCCAAACACAGCCACAATTCACAGACCAAGTGGAATGTTGACTGGCCTGTGTCCTCACTTTGACTGCAGGAACAAATCAGGCAACAAATTTGCAAATGCATCATATACTGCATTGAGATGTGTTTTGCATATAAGGGAACTAGGAATGGGATACTTCAGACTCCCTGTGGCTGATGGCAGCATCTCATCTATTTTTGGTTTTTGCTGATTTGCCCTGACCAAAGGCATGAGGGGCAGGAGTCAGGACTGAGCTGTGCTTAACTACTGGGAAGGTCAAGCACTCCTGGGCAGTGCAGGATGCAATGGGACAATTCATCACCTCTGATGAGGCTTTTAAACTCAGATGGTTATAAAAGGAGACCTAAATGCCTGAACAGGTGAGAGTGACAGTTCTACTTTCTCCTTTATGTTCCCAAGGCTGAGATAGGGTCTGTGCTCCGCTGCATGTCTTCGCTCTTCCCACACTTCACCGCCAGATTGAGCCCTAAATTTTGTATCTAACTATAGCTGATGGCACCCTCTTAGCACTGGCAGTTTTAGGCAACAAGCAGATGTCACCATGCCTCTAATACATTGGTGGACAGAGCTTTAAAGCATCATGATTTTGTTGAAAACATCTCCAGTTTGTATTAGTATTACAAAACCAAGCAAGTAGAATAGAGATGAAGTCCAAAGTGTTTAACAGATAGCAAATTCTGCTTCACAACACCTAGGATATATGTGTCACAAGCAAAAGGCTCAGAAAATCAAAGCCTGGCCTCAGCTGAAGAAACACCCATACCATTTCATTTCCTGGCCACTTTCTATCAATTTGGTAAATATCTGCAATCGAAATGTCTCCTGCACTCTGGCATATATAGGAAATGGTCCCAAAATCAACACAAAAATAAGAGTCAGAAGGAAAAAAAAAACCAAACAAAAACCCCACAAATAATTCAATTAAAATAAGTGTCAAATTTTTATGGGAGTTTTGATACTGAGATGAATCACCATACTTAAACCCCTCCACAGGACAACTACAGCATAATCTCTTAACTTTTTAGGTATTTTCTCCCTGTCTAAGAAGACTTTTTTTAAAAGATTGGATCTAGATTTAAGTCCAGCTACAGTGTCTAGGTCACTAAAGATGTTTGGGTATGCTCCAGGAGCTCCAGCAGTCACTGTCCTCCTCACAGAATACTCCAAGACAAGATCATTCCAAAGTTCCCACTGATGTAATGACAGTGAGGAGTAAGACAGAAGGTGTATGTGAAGCCCTTCATTCCAACTGGAAAACTAATCTCTGTCAAAAAGCAATCTTCCTGCACACATCAGTAAAAGAGAATCAGTAAAAAATCCCGGTAAAAGACATACTTTAGGATTTGATCTAAAATTTATAAGCAACAGCAGTGAATTTCACTTTTTTTGCAGGTTTGTTGGTTTTTTGGGGGGTTTGGTTTTTGGTTTTGAGGTTTTTTGTTTGTTTGTTTGTTGGGGTTTTTTTACTACCAATCTAGGCTGTGGAATAAACCTTGGTCTCTCAAATAGCTTTTACCTGGGAATCTTAAGTAGATTCAACTTTGTAACAGCTTCTGAGGCAAGGAAAACACTGCTTTTGCTGCCTGACTGGAGAGTAAAGAGAGTGAATAATCAGCCTAGCCTTTAAACTAGATGCCTGCAGTAGAAAGAAAAGCAATCCTTGTTTTCCCAGCAATACAGGATGTTCATTTTAAGAATAAATGTTCAAAGGAGCCATATATGCTTGCAGAACAGTTAGAGATAGAGCACTGAGTTACCAGTGCAGTAAATAAATTCCTTTGACTTGTGTAACGCAACAGGAATAAGAGGTCCCTACTTTTAGTTCACTGTGATGGGCTGCTTCCAGGCAAAAACACAGACATGGTGGTAAAGCATCAAATTGCTACCATCATAATGGAAAAGTTAGTTTATCCAAGGGCATTTATTCAACCATGTGCTACTAGACCTATGTACAGATAAAATAATTCACTTCAGGTAAATGTAAATAGATTTCACTCCCACAATGGTGTGCAAGTCCCACAGATTTCCATTACTGTAAAGACGCTCATATTGCAAGGTTAAATTTCTCAGGTAGAAAATACTGCACTATGAAGTATGCAATTTCAGAGATCAGAGTGGTCTGGTTTGGAAGGGGCCTTTAAAAGCTACCTAGTTCTAAAGGCCTTAGCATGGGCAAGAACATCTTCCACTAGACCAGGTTACTCAGTGCCCCATCCAACCCGACCTTGAAAATTCTGGGGATGGGGATTCTACAGCTTCTCTGGTCAACCTGTCCCAGTGCCTCACCACCCTCACAGTGAAGAATTCTTCCTAATATCTAATCTAAACCTACCACCTTCCAGTTTGAAGCCATTGCCCCTTGTCCTATCACTACCTGCCCTTTTTAAAAGTCCCTTTCCAGCTACTGGAAGGTGCTCAAAGGTCTCTCAGAGCCTTCTCTTCTCCAGACTGAACAATCCCATCTCTCTCAGCCCATCTGCACAGGAGAGGTGCTCCAGCATCCTGATTATCTTTGTGGCCTCTCTGGACTCATTCCAACAGGTCCAAGTCTTCCTCATGCTGGAGGTCCCAGAGCTGCAAGCATTATCTTTCAATCATCAGAAGATGATACTTCAGCTTCTGAATGCTGGGGCATCCCAGCAACTTCAAAATCAAATTCAGTTTGATTTAAAAGCTTAAAGAGCTGAATTCTCAATGGACCTGAGCACCCTCAATCTCCCCATTGCTCAGTGGCTACACAGAGTGCTCATTGCTGACCTTAAGCAGTTTCTCAGCCTCTGAAAACCCCCCAGGCATCTCTCCCTCACACACACGGAGGCAGGCTCAGAAACTGCACTGGGGCGAGGCTCAGGTGGACCAGGTTAAGAAACCTCAAGCTCTGGCTGCCTCTGACAGCCCCCTGTCTGCCACGTTTCTTATGAGAGCCCTGCCCTCTAGCCCAGGGCTCCTGTGCTGATGAGCAGTGCTGAGTTCACCAGGTGCTATTTTTCACAGGGCTTTGCATGACCTGTCTATCAGCCAGCAGCATCCAAACCCTGCACCCCCAACAGAGCCATTTCCTCATGGACTTTCTGTGCTGCAGTAGCTTTATCCTTTCCAAAGATTAATGAATTCCCCTTTGCAGTGCTCTGCGACATTTTACTACCCATTTACCCACAGAAGAAGGATTGCATGTACTCATGCTTTATAATCAAGCCAGATTGTTTCTGTAATATCAATACATGCAGTTCATCCTTTAACTTAAATCAATTCGGATCAAAATAGGTTATGACTTCTATGCAAAAAGAAAAAAGATTTGAGACAGTCTGCGAACAGCTGTATGGATTTTGTTGAGCCTGAAGGATGACTTTGTCGAAAGCATGGAAAGTTGCACATTTTCAAGTAGTCAGAAAAGGATGGAAATGTCATCAGCTAGCGTCGGTGCAAGTGCACCTCTCAGGAGTGCCAGAAACTAAGTAGGATTGGGGAAATGATTAAAGCATACTGCAGTGCAACACTCACACAGACACCTCAACCCATACTCCTTTATAGATATATATATATTTAAGTAAGAATTTAGGGAGAAACCATCAAACTATACTGTGATCTGTCTTCTTGTAAGATAGGTGTTTGTCTATTTTCTAGGCAGCTCTTTAGGAAGAGCAAGATACGAGGAAGAAACAGCAGTTGGAAGCAAGGGACTTCGTGAGAATAAGAATTCTATTTTCAAGAAATCTTTAAAACATCCAAAAGAAATAAAACTCTATGTGCATTGGCCTTTTTTCTTCTTTTTTTTTCTTTTTTTTCTTTTTTTTTTTTTTTTTTTTTTTTTGAGAACACATTCTTTAAAACAAAATAATTTAAAAAACATTCTCCAAGAACCTTTGCATGCTAGGGCAGTAGAAATTTTCCTTAAGTGTAAGGAAAACTGAGACAGAGCATAGCTATTACTCAAGAAAATGTGGCTTCCGAAATGTCTGGTTTACCAGTTTGATGCATTTACATTGAAGAATGTTAAAAGCCCCGTGCAACGGAACAGAAACATAAGAGGCATGAGTCAGCAATAGGACAGGATCATCTTTCTTTTGATTTAAAAGAGCTTGAAGAAACTCTGAAACATAGAAGCATTCAGATGTAAGCAGTTTGAGGAAGATTATAATTTTTTCAATCTATACAGTGGGGACTGACCAGACAGAATTAATGGGTGTTTTGCAAAAGCCCTGCAGTCATAGTAAGATGATTCATGCTACATTGTTCTTATAGAGCATATGTGTATGGAAATCTGTATATCATATTTAAATGCTACAAAATATTCACACTGTGTGCAAGATTTCATGGGATCAGAGCAAGAAAGCTTTCCTACACTGAAAAAACATCATTTGTATTTTATTTTAATATAGCTGATACCAAGCAAAGAACAGTCTGACATGCCCATACTGTGTAAAGCCACCCTCACCCTGAAAACAAGGAATTGTCAGCTTTCCAACAGGTACCTGCTGTAACTCTGCACTATGGAGATTTCATTCAATGAGATGGCTAATGGGGATTTAATTCAAAACAGGCAGTGAGACACCACTGAGCTCCAGTAAGGAGCTACTTCTATTGCTGATGACAAGATAATGGAAGAATATCCTGGACAGATAGTTTTTTGAGAAAAAACTCCCGGTTTTGGGGGTTTTTAAAAATCACATAATATGGAAAAACTGCAGTCAGCTCATTTCAGATGGTACAAAAAGGCCAGACTTCTGAGACTGGCCACACAGAACCACAGGTTTCCTCAGTCTCCGGACTTATTCCACCACCAGTGGCATTCACAGAATCATACAACTGTAGAATAGTTTGGGTTGGAAGTGGCCTTTAAAGGTCACCTCGTCAGACCCTCCTGCAATGAGCAGGGACATCTTCAACTAGATCAGGGTGTTTAGAGACCCATCCAATATGACCTTGAATTTTTCCAGTGATGGGGCGTCTGCCATCTCTCTGGGAAACTTGTGCTAGTGCCCCACCATCCTCACTGCAACAAATTTCTTCCTTATATCTAGTCTGAATCTGCCTTCTTTTAGTAAGACCATTAACACATGTCCTGTTGCTATAGGCCCTACCAATAAAACCATCTCCATCTTATATACCCCTATTCATATTCTCCTAGTCTTATTTTTAGGAAAACATAGTTGGAACATCTCTGTGAAGCATCACAACATGATTGCAGCACTCCTAAAAGAAAACTGTAAGGTGAGTATGGAACAGATGCCAAGCTTCTTAGGCCAGAGTGAAACTAAATGTGTGACAAAATGGCTGAAGCAAGGATACCTGATCCTCAGCATACCAAGATGGCAACTTGATTGTTTGGTGCATTAGAATTACATTTTCAAAAGTCTATTTAATCCCTTTCAGATACCATTGCTTTGTTTTGGTTTTCCTGCTAGACTGAAATCAGTTATCTCATACATTTTTAATTATTTTGTCCAAAACAGAACTTATTCTCCATTGGTTCAATCACTCTTCACAATGAAAATTTTAGAGGAGATCATTTTTCCCTGGCTTCACTTCTTTAATTCTGTGGGAAGGATGAGGATGCTGAAAAGGGGCTTATAAACCTGCTGTCAGCAGAGCAGGGTCTCCTCCAGTGACAGTGCTGTGACAGAAGATACAGGCTGCCCTCCTGCATGGCCACTTGCATTAAGGAAACTGCTCTGGACACAAAACTGTGAAGGACACAATTCTGCTACAGGTGGTACAAGGCCTGGGAGATTGCCGTGACACAGATAGGGCAACAGGTTTGCTAAATTTCACTGTGAGCCTCTCCTGCCCTTGAAATAGCCAATTTAGGAAGGCCAAATCCTCAGTCAAATCCCTCAGAGGTGCAAGCTCAGCACAGCTTCACTGAAATTACTGGAATTGTCTAAAGAGGAAAGCAATTACCCAACTAACTGAAACCCCTTCCAGTAGTAAGAATAAAACTAAAATCTATCAATTAAAAAAAAACCCAAATCATTTTGGAAGATATTCAACCCTTATCTCACTTCAGAGCTTGGCATCATCACATTTCTCTTACCAATTTCTCTACAGACGTTTCACAATATTTTTTGTTATCACCAATATAAATGTTACAAAATATCTTTAAAGCTTTAGTTGAAGTAACTTCCACAGCAGGCTGGAATTGGGAGAAAACTAAAATCTATCAGCTGTAGTTAGAGCCATACTGCAGTTCTGAGGATACCTGAGATGCAGCACTTAGAGGATTAAGTTCCCTACAAGTCATCAGCACATCTGTTGAAGTGCTACATACCTTTATAGCATAAGCTTTGAAAGGAAAAAAAAGGTTTTGTGACAAATTAAAAGATTAAAAATTTCAAGTATTTGACAGCATCTGACAGTGATGTTCAAAAGTTGCCTCCATGCAGTTATTATTCTGCCTTTATTCACTTACCCACATCACTTCCTTACTTTTTAAAGCCACTGGGAGCACAGCCTTTTCACATTCACATTTTGCTCAGTCTGAATCTTTAAATGTCCCTATTTTACCATTCAAGATAAGTAAAAAAGTCCTACTGAATAGCAGTGCACAAATGAGTAATACTACTGCCTATTGGAATAATCTTTAATTTACCTTCCTCACCTGAGGGATGCTTTAAAGCATCAGTCTAGGCTCAGACCTGCAGTGCCAATCCGCTACAAAATTAGCACACTAAGATGCAGCCCAAGCCTGCATTTTGGAGAAATGTAACTCTAGGGAGTGAGAAGTAGTCAGGAACCCACCTAACCTATTACCATTCTGTCCTGCCTTTAAAATCCTATCAAAGCTGGTGAGAAAGGCAAGTGTGTGCACACAAGTGCTGTTCTGGGTCTCTCTTCCCGTTCTAGGAGATCTTCTGAGGTCTGCTGGTCCAAAGGGTAGATGCAGATGTTCAAAATTTGGATGAGGGTTTTCTTGGGGTTTTTAAAAGTGCAGACGTGGAGGGGTTTGGTTTGGTTTGGTTGGGGTTTAGTATCTTTGGAAATCAGGGCCAAAACCAAAATACAGCACTAGAGAGGCATATGGATTTGTTATGGGATTATGGGTTCAGAATTCAAAAGACCATATTGAAACACTTGTCACAGATACACACTGGATTTCCTATAAAGTAGATAAAGTCTTATCCCACTCCTGGTCTGGTGACTCACGAGAATACAATGCCAATTTTCTTCGCTTCAATGCTTTGGCATTTAAGCAGGTAGAAGGTTCTGCTCAGGCTCAATAAACTGGGAAATACAGGCCTTATTGCTCATCCTTATGAGATGAGCAGAAAGAGTACACCTTTTAAACTTTTTTTTATAACACTGCATTTGTTCAATCGCTGCTGAAAAAAACCCTTCTCGTGCTTAAGCTAGCAGGTGTTCTTTGCATGATTTGTCCTCAATTCACACATAAGACACAAGAAATGCCATTGCAAAAAAAAGTGGCTAGGGCAGAGCAAAGTGAGGGGACATCACAAATGAAACAACAAGATCATGCCTTGCGTGCGTGACCCTTGTGTAAAAATACTCCATTCGCTTCTGCACGATGCTACCCTATAAAAAGGTCACATCTACTGTATTACCAACCTATAAATAATTCAGGGTTATAAAGCTTCTTATCTGATGTTGAAAATGCAGAGGGCACACAAGAGTGCTTTTTGAATGAAGTCTTCATAAACCTTGCAGATCAGAGAGTATTAAACTGTGCTGCCTCTACCCCAGCCCCGAAGAACGATGCACTATTCCCTCGGCCTACAACAGGGCAGGTGCCTGGCATTGCTTGCACAAGGTCCCAGTGCAGATCCCCTGCAAAGCAGCTCAGCCACCCCACTCCCGACTCACAGGCTGAGTGCACAGCCTAGGCTGGGCTCAAGAGCCAGAGAGAAACCTTGCATTCCCGTGGCAGCTCGTTCACATCAGAATTTGTGCCAGCACAAAAGAAGAGCCTGCGTTTTTCATAGTGAGTTTTGGTCTAAATGCTTGGGAGAGAAAGATGCACCTTCCATCACCACAGTGCAGACACAGGTATTTATCAGAAATCAGGCTAATATTAACTCCATATGTCCGTACTCTAAACCCATACACTGCTGCACCTGAAACTGGAATGTGAACACATTCTGCTGACAGCTCTGATGCCACTACCTGTACATCGCAATTTTCGTGTAATGTTGCAACTTGCTTTCACTAGTTCCCTTGGCAGAGAAATTTTAAAGAGTAGCATCAGAATTTTTGTTTTCACAACTATTCCAAATATTTTAGCAAATGGCTTTTCAATTTTTTGAAGTAGACCCGACGTTAACATCAACAGGCTAGCCATTTTAGAATATTTGCCATCTTCTGAAAATTGCCAACAAGAATTAAATCATCTTTCTTTTTTTCCTTACTTGTGACTTAGAAAATTCATTCTGATTCTGTATAAAACAAAGAATGAAGGAGATGGCTTTGAAAATTACTGGACTTTATTATCTAAATCAAAGCTAATTGCTTTTCTTTCTCAACGAGGCTTTAAAATATTTGCAATAAAGCAAAAATATACCCTTAATCTGTTTGAACCATTTTTCTTCTTTATATATTTTCCCACTGTTTTTAGGGATTAAAAAAATGCTTCAAGATGAAACATCTGTTTGACCCTAACACATACAACCTGTTCATTGTCTCCTATGGAAAACAGAAATTATATTGATTTTCCAGGTTTTTTTCCTTCTCTGCAATGGAAAATTGAAAATTACTTCAGCATGCTTAGACCTTAGCCTAGACTTGTATGGCCCAGCTGGCAATTCTGTAGGCCACATTGATTCTTCGGGATTTTTTCTACCTGTGCAACTATCCTTTCCCCAGAAGAGACTGGGAACAGCTGCAGGGGATGACTGCTCAGCACTGACAGGTGACTCTGTGTTTTCCTACACCCCAAACTACAGTCACACATCCACTTTGGTGGTAGGAGTGGGGTTATAATGCACCTGAGATGCAGCCCAGCACAAAAGAACACATCAGTGGGAATGTGGGGGGAGATGGAGGGGAAGCACGATCCATCTCTAACAGCTCATGGAAATGGATCTGCAATACTTTTATTTGAATATGCCACTATCGTGACTGACTGTTTAAATATCTGCTGTGTGCTCTACCAGCATGCAAAAAGAAAAATCCCTGGTTTAAAAGACAGTGTCGTGTCCTGTGCTATACAGCTACCACACAGAGACTGCCTGGAATTGCCTCCTTACATCTCTGAGCACAAGTGTAGAGAAATCAACTACCTGCCTACCTCACCAGGGGCAAAACATGAGGGAGCCAGTCCCTGCCTCCTACTCTTATGAACCAGCCACCCAACATAATGGGGAAAAATTCCACTAGTCAGGTCAAGTAACAAATGAAGTGCTTCTCCTGGATGCTGCAAATCACAATTTTCTTGGAACAAAGAGGAGAAGTGATAATTTTTTTTTTGGATGGCAAATCCTTTCTAAGGTTCTGTGAGGAGCAGCACAGCTACATACTGCAATTTATGGAAAGATGGTGAACGGTGACCAAAGCCCATACTCCCCAGGTTAAATCACTGCTTCTACAGGACTGAATTCTACCAGAAACCTACGGCATTCAATCACATTCTCATAGAACCCTGGAACAAACAGCAGCAGAGCAGCATCTCAAATGGGAAGAGGAAAAGGAAGAAAGCCTACAAGGAGCAATTGTCATGACTTTCATTTTCTCAGCATTATTCTTCCTTTTCACTTGTTTATCTTGTTCCAAAATTCTTATTTCTCATACAAAACAGGAAAGTGGGTCCCAAATGCATTATATAAGTGCCTCGATAATGCAGTCTTAAAAATTTAAAATGAGTGCTTATAATGTTGTTTTCATTTTATTTTGGTGAGAGAAATTATTAATATTAATGCAGGGAACACAGTATCATTTTACATTCATTTTGTTAGCTGTTAAATTGCTGTACATCCCCCACTCACTCTTATTACTCATCGCTATTTTCCTGCTCCCGTGGTAGCTGTAGGAGTGAACTCTTGGCTGCTGTCTGTCCACAGCACATAGCTGTCTCTCAGTCAGCTTTAGAGCATTAGCAGTCATGCTCTGATAAATCTGCCACGGTAGGAACAGGATTTGGTCTTATGTTACTTTAGCAGGATCAGAACTAAGCCTTGAATCCTCGCATATGTTACATACACACACACACACACACACACACACACACAGATGTGCCAGCAAGCAAAATACCTTCAGTATTCAATACTTCCAGAGCCCTGCAGCACCTCAGGTTTGCACCATTTGTTATAAACACTATTAGGCAATTCCATGGATGGGCGTCCTGTGTTGTGTGAGTCATGGAGCAGGGATGGACACAGGGTTTAAATGAGTGGGACCAAAGGAGCCCCACCACGGCACCACAGCAGAGCCAGGGACAGCGTGGCTGCTCAGGGAAGGCACAGCAAGGGGTGCTGAGCACAAGGCATTGTGCCAGCAGCCTGACCTGTCTCCTTGGCTGCTGCCACACACCCGAGACTGGCTAAAGTAAAGGTGACTGCCATGCCCAGCAAGCAGCTAAAAAGCACCGACAATCCCTGAGAAGAGTTCTGCGGGTGGCAGCAGTGGCAACAGCACAGGCTGGGTCGCGGGCTGCACGAAAGCTTGAGGCTTTCCAGGAGGCTTTCTCCTCGCAGTCCCTGTGCTGAATGCCTGCTCTGGCAGCCCTGGCCAAGCCTCCTTCCAGGTGCATGGGAGAGGAGCACAAAGGGACACAACCTGCATCAAACCTCTTGTGTGTATATACCCTTAACCCCTGATTTGGGGAACAGGAAAGCTTCCTAGGCTCACCACAGCCATGGTAATTAGTTTTGCCTTAGACAGCCAAAAATCTCACCTATCCAGCTGCAAAGACATGGCCGCTTCCACATGCTACAGAAATGGTGTGAGAGCAAACAGTATGTTCTTGAGATCCCACAGCACAGGACAAAATTTGCCTTGAGGACTTCCATCGAAGCTTCCTGTCATTCTCCAAAGACAACTGTGGCTTCACGTCAGCACAGACAGGCGTGACCCCCAGGTGGGGCAGAACTGCAGTTACAATGTGAAATAACAACTGGCCATAGCTACAGGTATCTCTTACTCCACAAAAGCAGAGCTGTACAGAGATAAGTTATCATGGCAATACAAAAAATAGAAAAGCCTATTTTGTGCAAAACAGGCAGCAACAGAAGGATGTAATGGACATATGTACTGCTTTGTTTTCAAAGGAAATCTAATTTTTTGACATATTAAAGTACTTCAGAAGACAAAGGTAAATCCTCTGTCACCTCTAATCAGATGCAGATGCAACTAGAGAATGAGCAATGACACCAATGAATATAAATCTAGAGCAGTTAACTGCTTAGCTAAGTGGACAGTCCACTTGAACATTTGGGAATCATAATCTTTTTTCAAACCTAGCTGGTAACAGGCACATAGGCACACACCAAGATACTGGAGAAAGACTTCTCTTGGTCTTAAATGTCTGGCTAAGCTACTCAGTTAATAATAATTCTGCAGTGACTTGCGAAACTTAGGATATCTGAACAGTTAAACTTTGCTGCAACATTATGGTATTGGGAATTTACTGTTTCTTCATTATAGGGAGAAGTATTAATAATGCATTTTCTAAATAAGAATGGAATAAATGCATTGAAATAGACATTGCAACCACTATTTAACATTTTGCCTTAATTTGTCTTGGTCTTAAACTCCTCACTTATAAGAAAAGAGGGCATGCTCTTCCACGGCATACCCCAGGCACAGAGCTGGCTTGGAGGCACATGCTCTCCCACAGGCAGTGCCTGACCTCCACTCTCTCTGCTAAGACTAAAACTGCCATGCAACTAAACCAGATATAAGCAGCAAATGCCTGATGATCCACTTGCAGTTACACTTTGCATATTAAAGGAATTATTAAAGAAAAATAAACAGTCAGAAAGGGGCAGTTTTAGAGTAGGGCAAATTAAAGTTTTTAGGCTTCCCTTCCCCCCAAAAAGCTATTTCTGGCTTTGCTTTAAAACTTGCTGAAAGATGTCAGACATGCAAATTCCTTCCCCCAGCTTCAGCTCTAAGAGGAGCAGAGCTGCAGCAAAAAGAGGAGCAGAGACCAAAGCTGAGCATCTGCTGCGTTGAGTGGGAGCTCTGCAGCCTCCACAGCTCTCCTTGCTCCTTCCAACCCCCTCTGCCCTGCACCACCTGCCTCTCCTGTAAGCCACTGCTGTAAGACATAGCCCCTCATTCTTTATTTCTCCTTCCAGTCCTGCAGCAGCTTTCTTGGAGCAGAGTTGGCTCCTCTGCTGGAAGGTGTACTGCTCTTCTGAATTAGGAACATCCATCTCCCGCATGGCTGTCAGACAAAGCCCAAAATATCCCAGGTACTCCTCTCAGTAAGAAAACACGGAGCAGTTGGCTATCACTGCTACAAGAGAAACTGCTACTGGACTGGGGAACCCTTTGGGGAAATCTCAAAGGGTCACCAGAATAGGGGCAAGAAGAAAAGAGAAACTCAGCTCAATCTCATTTCTAAAGCCCTGGGCTGAGTATTGCTGTACCTGCTGTGTTCTTTTGGGACCTGTGCATGTGAAAGGATAAGTCTGTGACATATATGTACTTTTCTCCAGAAGGCACCTTTTCAGGGAAAATGCTCACTGAGCTCCAAGTTAAGAAACTGTGACTTCAGTTACCATCACTGTCCCAAACAACATTCATTAAAATGTTTGTGCAGTTCATCACGTCAGCCACCGGCTGAACACCCCCTCTCACCTCTTCAGAAAGCAGGAAAGGCTCCTTCTGTTTCCAAAGAAAGCAGCATCAATGTTTGAATTCAGCAACAGCAAACAATACTCATGCCTGTAGAAAAGCAGAGGCAAATCTCTCATGCCACCTGTGTAAGCATGCAGCATCTATCTAACCATGAGGCAACGCACTTCCTTCAGTGTGTCCCCTCAAAAAACCTGAGGCACGTCCCCGCTTTCTGGCAAACCATTCTGCAGGCTCTGGTGAGATGCTTCCCAGCCTTCCCACAGAACATGCAAGCTCTTTTTTTCTGCTCAGTGGCAGGGTTTTAGAGCATGAAGAGGCTTTAGACACTGCTTTTGTACAACGGAAGGGACCATCAGTGTCCTTCTCCATATGCTGGCTTCTCAAATATGTGCTACAGAGATGTTCTCAACAACTAAGAACTCATGTGTTTCACTTCAAAAAAGGAGTGAAAAATTCTGATGAAAATTTGTTTCTGCTTCTCACAGGAGGCATTTTCAGAACCATGGCACTAGTATGGCGAAGCTGCCCACTGTGAGCTTGCAACAGAAAGGCAAAACAAGAGGAAAGAGAATGTTAGTGGAAAAAACCCACAGTAGATAACCTCCAAGATAGTATCCATTTGTACAAGAAATTGTAGTTATCCCTTCGTAGCAGACCTGAAGGAAGACAAGAAGTAGCCTGGCTGGAGAAAATTGAGTACCTCTGTCTGAAAGGTCTAGAGGAAATATCCACTGACACATACCTCAGCACAGTCAGTACCTGCCACTGAGATTTCATTCAAATAATTTGATAAATAACTGTATATACGTCACTCCTGTTGCATTAGTCAAGCTGACGGCTCTTGCTTATAAAATATAAATAAGATAGATAACAACAGGATTAGTTCAGTTTCATCTAACTCAGCACTGTTAATATCTTTTCATAAAAATGCACTCAGGAGTCTGCCTTGCAATCATCCAGGCATAACTTTGTTATCATGAACTAATTATTATAGACAGTTTGCAATGGCTACAGATTTCTGCCTCTAGTAAACAGATTAAATCACTGAAAAATGTCTACAGCAATAATCATGCAAGGTTGTTACGGTGAAAACTCCATTTGCTAATCTTCTTCCTTAATGCTCTGAATATCACAAACAACTGATTCACTGGTGGGGCTGCCTGTAGGACTACCAGTGAACATTCCAAGAAGTGTCATAGGGGAAAATGCTGACACCTTTCATGGAAGAATGGGAAAAATACAGCCTCAGCTTTGCCATTTTTACCTCACCATGATAAAACAGTATCTCAGTTCTACAAGACACACCAAGTTAAAGAAAGTTCATTGTCTAGCACTACACATGATCAAAACCAACAAATATGAGCTGACATACAGGACAAAAGAGAGTGGACAGCCCACAGTAATGCAGCAACAGCATTGCCAGTGACCTATCTATCAATGTGCCATGATGTAAGTGAAAAACCCCATCTCACTGATGGTTCATTTCCTACCTGGGCCTCACTGCTCCCCTATAAATTCTTTCCTGGAATCTACTGGAGTTGAGAACTGCCAAAGAGGCAGAAAGCAGGCACACCACCCATACGAACCTTTTCCAAAGCAATACTTTGCTTCTGGTGTTTTGGCAGCTCCAACTGAGTGACAATAAATCACAGCTGTTGGCTGAGTCAAGGGTTGCTTTAAATGCCATTGTCTGCAAAAACTCATACCAATTTACTGGTGCTATGCTCTGATGAATGGAAGACAGCAGTGTTGAAATCCATTTTAAAGTGACACCTTTACTGTCAGTATTTTGTAAACAATGTAGAGGCTGATCTGGATATCAAAGAGGAGCATGTAAATACTTTGTTACAGCATTTGTTGAAAGCATTTATAGATAAATAAGTAAATTATACGAATGTATATACATAGAAATTGCAGTTAAAGGTCTTGGTTGATTTTTTTCAATCCATCTATTCTTTGAAGTAAAATTCAGTCTTGTAGAAACCTCACAGTATTGTAAGCATTGGAAATGGTTATTTTCCACCATTTGCTCTGATTATCTCCCACAGAAGCTTTGTTTTTCTCCTGGTGACAGAATAAACTTGGTGCAAGTTCCAGAAATTAGTGATACATATCTGCAGAGCCTGAATTATATATTTTTCCAATATTCAAAAAGAAAAAAGCAGAAGTGGATCATGTACACAATGAACAGCTTTTTACCTTGATACTAACCTGAGGGTTGAACCAGACTGGCTCAATAATCCAAGACACACAAGAGTTTCCTAGAGCCACTTTTACGAAGAGGACAAAAAAATGAGTGCAGTAGAGTACAATGGAACTTGGTTTTATCACTCAGCTGTCTAGAAATCACCAGGTACAGTCACACTACTGTTGGAAAACCATTATCATTAACAACCATATCGATTCCCACTTACAAAGAAGTCTTTGAAAAAGATAATTGCCCAGTCTGACTAGACAGTTCCCTTTTAACCACACACAGAAATATGTGGTATTGCAACCCCCGTGTTCTCTACCTTTGCTGTGAGTGAAGATGCAGTAGAGAAGCACTCTGTCCTTTGGTGATCTGTGGTATAATTCATGTCATGGCACTGCTTTCTCCTTTAGTGCCCTCTCTCCCAGTGGGACTTTACACAGACTTAGAAGAACTGGATGTGGTATTTCTGTCTGCTCAAGCTTTGTGTCAACAAACTACAACCATCAAGAGCCTCTATCCTAAGCTGACAACCAACTAACGGTTCTTGTTTTGGGATATACACTTTGTCTAAAAAAGGGGCTGTTAGTATTGTTCTGCTGGTCCTTTAAAAGAGGAGACTGTGATCACTAAGGTGCTTTGCTGAAGGGAAAACTTTGTGTCACTTAGGAGTCCTGCTCAGATTTCATCAAAAGCTTGGAACAAATGGCACGGTTGTGCCAAGAGTCTGGTTACATGGTGGAGCAGACATCCAGAGAGGAGTGTAGCTTGTCAGGGGTGCTGAGCACACACACAAAAAGGCAGAAGCTGTTGCTAATTATATTGATTTTGTTGCTGGTCTTGTGCCTACTGCCTAGTCCTGAAATCAGTCTGTTCTGAACCACTCGAGGGAGGAAGAACAGCTATCAGGCCAACACTCGACCCCACCTACACTAAATCAGCAGACAGTATACGTTCTTCCAAAAGCAAGTTTTAAAGAAATTACAGATCTCCCTGTGACTATCTCTTTTCTAGAAATAAAACTTCTGAGACATAAATGTGAAAGCACAAACCAGTAACAGTGTCACCATCTTCAACAAGGATAATTTGCCAGCAACTCCTAGACTCTAATCTGAGAAGGGAATAACATATTTAAATTACTCTGCAGGTTCAACAGTTCATAACAGATTTCTCTCAATTGCTACGAGAAAAAGCTTTTCTCTTAGTTCTTTTATAATGCTTATTTGCCTTTTAACTAGTTTTCCTGCAGGCATATACTACAAAGCCATAAAAGTGGATTTTTATACTGCCATATCTTAGAAGTTGTGTGTCTGCAGCTACCTTAATGTTATTCTTTATTGAAGTCAGCACCATCAAATTTATCCTTTCATCATTCGTAACCCTCATGTAGCTAATACAACTGCATGAAGATCCAAACACATTTATTTCCAATGCATCTACATTTGAGCCATTTATTTTGCTTGACTGCTGACAGTCCTACACAGTAATAGAAAACATTTTTGATTAGCTGAAATAAAGCACCCTTCTAGCAAATGAAGTCTTGATGAGGGTGTCATTTTCTATCATTGACTGAATTTGTTGAAGTTCTCAATATTTAAAGTTGTTTAGACTGATTGTTCATCTGGGCTGAAATTTTATTCTTTTTACCTATTTGTAGTACAGTTTATAAATTACTTTGATCCTGAATGGAACATCTAGAATGAGGTAACAGAAATACTTCAGTTATTGTAGACTCAAGGGTTTACACTGTCTGCTTCTCTGTGCAGTATGGAGCCAGAAAGATCTTACTCTTCAGAGTTTCTGGGATTACAATTTTTTTCTATTTTAAACCAAGATCTTGACTTCCGCTTTTCCTCTGTGTAACATTTTCTACTCATCCTCCCATCCATTAGAGCCACTCAAAACTTACAGTTACCACCCAACACTATCCATCACCTGTGTTGATCCTCTCTGGTGATGTGACACAAACCAAACATTCTTCCTTTCTTCTTTTCTCCAGGCTAAACATCCCCAGCTCCCTCAGGTGCTCCTCACAGGACTTACTCGCCAGACCCTTCACCAGCTTTCCTAAACACTACACTGAGAATAAACAAAAATCTAAAAAGTAGATTTCCCAAATAATTCTATAAAGGTCTCTTTTCTGTTCAAAAATGCAATTTTAGCTAAATACACCCTACATATGTTGGGCCTCACCCTCTTATAACAGCTCAGCACTGAGATCTGCATTGTCATCAGCCTGTGCTGCATCCTTTACACCACTTCCTTACTTTGCACTGGAACAGACTGTCCAGAGAGGCTGTGGAGTCTCCCTTACTGGAGATATTCAAGAACCTTCTGGATGCATTTTCATGTAATGTGCTCTAGGATGACCCTGGTTGTGACCCTGCAGGTCAATTGGAACAGAAATGCACGTTTCCCCTTCCCTCAGAGGAAAAGGAACATTTCAAACACAAAGCAGCAGAGAACTTCCAAAATCTCCCTGAAAAACTCATGGCCTCTCCCTAGGTCTGTTCCTCTTTTATGCTCTCCCTGGCAAATACCATCAGTGAGTCCAAAGAAGAGGGATCACAGGCTTGGGGGGGCTGTTGGTGCATGGTCCTCAGCTGAGGGTCCTTGACAGTGGCCCACCATAGGGAAAAATGGAAGGAGAGATGACATTTATGATTAAGCAGTATTTCAGTTTCCTTTGGCGTTTAATTACCCACAGACATCTTTTCTCGATCCTGAATTCTATCCTAATCATCAGCTCCTTGTTGCATGAAATGCCTCTGCGTTCCCAGCACCAGCAAGCTCCTGCAATGTTCAGCTTCCAAGGCACTGAGAGCACAGGTTCTGCAAACTGAATGGAAACGAAGGGCAGATCTGGTGTGCAGGGATGGAGGAGGGAATAGGGAGAGGTGTTCCCTGGCAAACAGTTCTGTGCTTTTCTATCTATGGCAGCCATGCTTTGGGGAGCACTAACAAGATCACTGCTAAAAATGGATTAGGAACAACATCACTCTTCTTTGCTGGGTCATGCTTTAAATATGCTAAATAAAAGTCAATTCATTTTGTAATCAATGGAGATTAAATCACAAAACATCTTTTTTATCATCTCTTCATTGGAAATACTTCTGCATTGACAAAACCTTAAAGCATACACTCAAAGTTAGCAAACGAAACCTGCCACTTTTAATGAATGTTGTGCTAAGATTGATTTTTAGCAGGGCATAATCACCAAGATAAAGACACTGTTACTGGAAGCCACAGTATAAAGCTGAGATTCCTTTCACACCGACTTTTCCAGTCATGGGTAAGTGACAAAGAATCATTTAAACTTTTAAATATCGGCTTTCTTAAAAGCTGAACTGCGGTAGTTTTGTTCTCTGGGACATATTTGAATCCCACTGCAATAAAGCCATGTTTAAAATTAGCTAGCAACACAACTCCTCCATAGAATAATAAAATCATGGAATGGTTTGGGTTGGAAGGGACCTTTAAGATCATCTGGTTCCAACCCTCCTGCAATGGACAGGGACACCTCCACTAGACCAGGTTTCTCTGAGCCTTGAACACTTCCAGGGATGCGGCATCCACAGCTTTTCTGGGCAACTTGTTCCAGTGCCTCACCACCCTCACAATAAAGATTTTTTCCCTAATATCTACTCCAAACCTACTAACTCTTCTTTCTCAAGAGGAGATAGAAAAAATTCCTGCTCTGCAATTCTATAGCCTTAACAACAAAGCTAATTTTTCCTAAGTTGTTATTTTTACTGTCTGAAATCCGTTAATACCACCATTTTAAAACAAGATACCCTATTTTTGCATTTTAATATGCTTCTTTAAAGAATTTATTAGGTTATTATCAAATAAGAATTTAGTCCAGGTTACAGAATAGACTTAAAAAGCAAAATGGCACAGACTCAAAACACAGTAATTTACCTTTCTATTATTTAGGAGAAAGATTTCACTTATTTAATTGTCTTAAATGAAAAGAAAACAAACAAAAAAATCCCTTAGCTTATTCTTCTTGTGGTAAGGAATCACATTAGAGGTAGATACAAATCAGTGTTCCCCTCTCACTCTATTTTCAATGTGCAGGCCAGACAGTCCCTGGCGGATTTAGTACAGAGGGGTGATTCCAGTGACTCACAGACACCTCACTATTGTATAATCATGCAGAAGAAGATGCAGAGGCTTCAGCACAAATTGCTTATTTGTGGAAGCAATTTTAACTAAGAGCAGAATAAGAAAGTTGGTAGATATATTTATGCAATAATTCAGGGGTGATGGATGCAAAAACACAGGCAGGACATTTGCTGCATAAGTCATTTGACTTGGTGTCTCGAGACTGACAAAAACAAGGAATGAGACATAAACAGAAGAAAGCAATTCTGGAATAAACACTCTAAGTGGAGGGACCATAGACATCCCAAGCCAAAGACTGTTGCACAAGTGTGTGAACATTTGTACACTCAGACCTGTCTGTGTAACAACAGCACGATTTGAGAGGGCAAGGGAAGGGGGGTGAAGAAGGGAAATGCCAGACATAGTTTTTGGTCCCTTCTGGCTCTGCCAGTGCCTCTGGCTGGGAAATACTGTGAAACACGGAACTGACTCAGCAGGTTGCAGACTTTGCACCTCAAGCATAAATACCCTCATGCAGGCACAATCCTAAAGCACCCATGTTATGCCTCCAATAACGTGGAATAAACAGAGCAATAAAACAATTCCTGCAGCAGGACAGGGGAACGTAGGCTTAGAAGGCAATGACACCTCCTCCAAATCCAATCCTGTGCTGTCACAGACAACTGGAACCTCTTCATTGGCTTAACAAGTTCTGTTTGACCTAATTTGGCTTTTACTCATATTTAAAAGCCAGTTTCAACATGTCATTCTTTCCATAATAAGAAACCTGATTTTGAATTCCATCTAAATTTATCCATGATCAATGTAGATCTATTTGGCATAAGCCTCACTCTTTTTTTAGTAAGCAGTGGTCATTAAGCCCCATTTTATTTCCTCTTGGAATTCAGCACTATAATATATCAAAAGTAAGACTCTGTCATTCTCTGCTTTCAAATTAAAGAAAACATATTGTCAGAAAACTATTTGACCACCAGCTCTAAAAGAGTTGGAAGAACAGTATGTCTTAAAGTCCACAACATGAAAAACAGTGATTAATGATGGATATCATATTGACCTTGTTGCAGCCCATGGAGCATTCGTTGTGGCCAGGAAAATGTTTTCAAAAGCCAAATTCGGCAGCAAAGGGAGGCTTCCAGCTGGCTGAGAGGTTGTTCTGTACCTGTTAAGAAACAGTACCCTGTTTCCTATTATTTGGAAATTGTTGGGAATTCGCCACAATTCCTCCAGGTAGCTTTTGGGATTTTTTTATTTTTTTTTTTTTTTTTTTTTTTTTTTTTTTTTTGCTTTTGCACTATTCTTACTCATTAGTTATAAAGAAGGATCATATAAAATCAGCTTTTCACAATATGTTTGTTTGTTACTGCAGTATATACAGTAGGTGAAATTTAAAAAAAAAGGTTTAGGGCCTTTTAATGAATATTAATATCTCAGTAAGTGGAATTTCTACTTAGTGCTGTAATCAGATGTCTACAACAATTAACTGCACATGCATACATATATATATTAACATACATAAAATAGATAAAACATACTTCTTCTATATGAGTGTATGCCTACATCTTCAGAACACAGCAACAAAATACATTTCCGTGAAATCCTTCTCATAGCCAAAATCTTTAATGAAAGTCCTGTCTTGTGACTACATTCTTTTTCCTGTCCTTTATTTTATAATGAAATAGCTATTTTATAAACGTTATAGCAAACAAATTAATTTTTCACTATTATTTTGGTGCTTTTAAAATCACTACCTAATTTAATTTTTTTAAAAATTGATGATTTAAAATACATTGGTTATATACAAAACAGAGGATCAATATAAGACATTGAGAAGTAATGCTAAGATGGGTATAAAATAATCTTGCTGCTTTTTCCCTCTTTTCTTCAAAACAGGGAGGAGACCAACATGTTACCAACGCTAGTATTGCTTATCATGCAAATGGGTTTGGAATTCACAAGATTAAGAACCAAAAATACCCTGCTTTTTAGGTTTTGTATTACACATTTCCAAGTATTTGTAACTGTGGGATTCCTAAATGTATGAGTTGTGTTCCTTACATAGATGCTTGTATCCAGGAATTGTGCCATCAGGGGAAAAACACCAAATGGAGCCTTTTCACGAAATTACAGGAGCTGGCAAGCACTGTGACTCTTGCTATTTTATTGTGAATCTTAAAATATAAAGTGGGGGTTGTTGTAATAGCCTAGTTCTCAGAACCCAACAGTGTCTGCAAATGAAAATACTTTCAGTAAGCAGAAAGAACGAACTTGCTGTTGGTCTGTAACAGTAGCTTGGCTGGCACTCAGAAGTGTTAGTTTAAATACGCAGTTAAAAAATTCTTCACCATTGTGTGAAATGAGATTTCTGGCACATTCTGACCCCTTCATCTTGTACCATCTGCTCTACCTCTCCTCTCTCCTGAAGGCAGCTCTATCCCCTCCTTCAACCTCAAAGAGGTTTGTGCTGCTGAACACTGGGCCAGTGCACTTTTTTCTTCTCCAGCTCTTCCGTCATCAATATATCTCGTTTTCCTAACACTGTAGTAAAGGAAGCAAACCAGTCAAATACAAGCCATTCATCATCTGGACAGAAAGTACTGGAAAATTAAGGGGAAAAAAAAGAATACATGCTTTTTCTAACAGAGGCAAAAAATAAAAGTCCATCATAAAACAGGAAAACCACTGAAAATTTTTACAGCTTCAGAATCTGAAAAATTCAAAGCAACCAACAAGCAAAAAGGAAATAGTTTGGGGAGTAGGTCTGCAGATTCATTACACCTCACTTAATGGAGCCTCAAGTGGGTTTAGAAAAGGGAGGTGCGCCTTGGAGTTAAAGGCCGTTCAGAGCAAAATGCAGTTCTGCATTAGGATTAGATTCCATGCAGCATCCCCATCTCAGCAGAACTCGGCGGCAAAACGGAGGCAGGCAACAGAAGCAAATGGAGAAGGAAGAGCAGTAAATGAGGGAGAGCTATATGCCATGCTGCTGGAGTGCTGCTGTCAGTGTCTGGCTGCCTCACCATTTATTTGGCAGATCTCAGCTAGGAACAGACTTTTCTAGAATTCCAAGTATGTTTTACCTTTCCTTCAAATTAAAATTTTAAAGCCTATGCCAAAAAGCAAACCATTTATACTGCAATATTTTCATTTTATTCTCTCTACTTCGCGAGGTTCTCGGTACTGAGGCTTTTAAACCAATATCAGAGACAATTACAATGATATAAGGAAAATCATGGGCTTTACTGTAGAAAACTCAAGTCAATTAAGCACCTGAAAAATGACCTGAATGCTGAAATACTGAACTGCACAACGAATGGGACAGAGTAAAAGCATGTCGCGTTTGAATACCATGATGAGGTACATTTGGAAAATAAACAAATTAAAGCCATTTCTATTAACATCAATGACTTACTTTCACAGGAATTACTCAGACCAGTTGCTTATCCCCATTCCCCAAGACTAATCAGTATCTAACTTATCTAGAGGGCACCATGGGGAATCTTACTTAGAAGACAGACATGCAAGGAGGGAAGAGGGGCTGGGAATGGAGGAGCCAGAACTGGAATTGCTGTCATTGTGAGAGAAGAAGGCGGAGCAGGGTCAGGCCACAGTGAGCCATGAAGGGTCACTGGGCCTGTATCTGAAACCTGCAGCATCTGAAGGAAGAGTGTATTCCAGTGATGCTGTGGGGGAAACAGTAAAGCCCTTCCCAGCCAGAGTCTTCCAACCAGCTCCCCTGTCACTTCTGGTTGTACAGCAAAGTGTTAACAAGCTTGTGCTCCACACAGCTCTGTGTAGCCTGGGACCTGACCATTTTCCATCACGAAAACTAATTTACTCAGGCTGTTCTCCGAAAAGGCTTAAAGCAGCTTGTTCACTTCATCTCTCCCCCTTCTCTGTGTTCAGCAGCTCCCCAAAGCTCCTGGTTTAACAGCAGCAAGAAACAGTCCAGGTCACTGTTCATTTTGTACCATTTCTTTCAGTATTGTTGGCAAAATAACTCTGACAATAACATTACTGACTGCAACCAAATGCAATGAATTCATTACAGATTTCATTTCATAAATAACTATTTTGCTCTTACATTCTTAGATGCTTTCAGAAGTAATAAATCAATTAATAAACACAGCAACTGTCTTCTTTTTCAGTGCTGACAAGGTACAAATTTTGTTAATTGTAGATGTCAAAGTCTGTCATTAAACTAGTAGGCATACTCTGCGTAATAAATATCAAACAATCACCCTTAATTCTAATTTAATTTCTGCACTACGACACTGCATTTACATCTGGAAACAAAAATAAGAAATTGAAAATTATGCCTGCAGTGACTAGTTATCCTGAAAGAAATGAGAGGGGAAAAAAACCAACTTGTTACCAGATTCTTTAAATTTCATTATCTATTTTTTAATAATTCTGCTTGTTCTGAACAAAACTTTGTTTCTTTCTGGAATGTTCTGATTGGAGATCATAGAATATATAAATTGGTCACAAAATTGGAAGCAAATTATAAAAAATTGGTAAGAACAGCAATAAGTGGGCAATTTAATTAGAATGCATGCATAACTATGAAACAACTGTGTGCTTTACTCTGTCTGGAAATGTTGATTTGCAAACACTGGGGCAAGAAATATGGTTCCAGAAGAACATTAGTATCTCAAAAAAAAACCAGTTATTCACATTGTAGCAATATAAAATATTTTTTCTTTGCTATCAGAGGTAGAAAAACTGTAACTTAAGCACTAAAAACTGGAGGGAAAATAAGCAGACTTTGCCTTTTTATAAGTAAGCCCAGAAGACTTGAAGCAACCCATGCTGGGAGGAAAGTGCAAAATGGCACCACCGGGTTATACTGAAATACTCACATTCGAGCCCCTTGTTGAAACTGCATCAGTTTCCAGACATGTTTCAGAAAGTATTTTCGTATTCTCAAAGAGCTGAGGATGAGCTTGGCTCTTAAACTTATTCCTCTAAACTGAAGAAAATTTTTCCCTATTAAAGACTTCTAAAAATGCCCTCAAAAAGTTTGACACTCACCTGCAGCATGTTGAGCTTCCCAGCATACAGTAATATAGGCAGAAATCTGATCTGATGCTTCTGTTTGTGAAATACTCAATGGCATAACTCAGTTGCAACTAAGAGAAACGTGGGAAATACATTTGTTCATCATGAATATTTTATAATCATCTGAATTTTGTGTCACTTTACAGGACGTGTACTTTCCAGAACTGAGCAAATTAAATATGTCAGATATGTTCAAAAACATTGCTAAAAATTTAATCAGCCCAGAATTAATTTCAGGAAGTAGGGAAATAATTTTTTTTAATTTAGAAGTCATAATAATGAGCATGTTTGGGAAAAAAATCCTGTAACTTCAAATCTTTTTGTAGTTTTGGAAGTTGTTCCCCGTCAGTAATTTTCTTCAAAATTTCTGCCATGCTTCTTGTAAGATTTACAAAAGGAGTCTGGATTGGTGGGGTTTTAGGACAAAAGGAAGATTAATGTAGATAGCACTGTCTTGCACTTCTAAGTGCTAACTTTAGTAGTAATATTTATTTTTAAGTTACTTTTCCAAATTGGCTTGTTCCCTAATTTTACTGACTGAAAAACTACGGAAGGACACTTCTTTTCCCTCCTTCCAGATTATTTTTATTTCAGTGTTTCTTTTGCTTGTTTTCTATAACAAGATAATTCTCCAAAGGAAACTTCTAAGGAGATAGCAACCTTTTTGGTCATTTGGAGTACTGAAACTCTGAAGGAAATGCTAGGTTACAGCAACAGCTCCTCTCACAGCTCAGACCAAGTCTGATTCCCGATATCTGCTGATAAAGCACTGACTTCCCAGAAGAGACCACTGCTTAGCATTACACTGTTGGTCATCTCACAGATTCTCAGAGTGCTGATTGAGCTTTCAGTTTAATGAATGGTTACGTTAAAGTAATAAATGAATGGAGGCAGAGCATCTGTACATTTAAGTTCTTTGGTGGATGCTCTTCCACATAAAAAACCCCATAATACTGCCCAAAGCAAAATGATGTGGAACCACAAATGAAGGTCACTGCAATGGCAGCTGAGTCCCCTTGCCTCTCCATCCACGAGCAGTGCAGATCCACTGCAAGGAGGAGAGGTCGTTGACTCAGGTTCTGCCAGCAGGGAGCACACGGAATGATCTGGGGGAAGCGTTTTCCATTGCTAGCACCACGGATGAGCTGCCTCAAGGACACACAGCTCCTATACATGCAGTAAGCAGAGTCAAATGGCTGCTAAACCTGACCACCATCGACCCTATATTTCTGTCAAAAGCACACAGGAGTGCCAAACTTTAAATACAGGTAACTGTATTCACCAAGAATAAGATTACCAGCAGCAAGGAAACAAATGTTTTATGTACATTGACCCTCTCACGTGTTTCGCCACCGTGCTATGAAAACTGACGTTCACATCTTCAGCAGAATTTCAATTCTCTGCAAATACAGCTCTGGTGTAGAGCTGTGATATTCCCACTTCAGCCTTCATATATACAAAACGAGTTACATTGGCTGCCATCATGATGTTAAAAATGGAAAAGGGAGAGAACTGCCCAACCACCTATTCCACTTTGGAGCCAAGGAAACATTTTTGTTTGCTTAGTTTGTTGGTTTTTTTTTTTAATATATACTTCAGAATATATAGATAGATGGGCAATGTGATTTACAAGAATAGATGGGCAATATGATTTAAATTTCTTTTGCCATACTTTTTAATGAACTAATTAATTCTATCAGTAATGAACTAGATAGTGCTTGAATTTCTTCTTGCTACAGGAAATAATTTGCATAAAATAATAAAACAAGAGAATTTTTTTCTTGTTGGACCTGTGCTGAAATATGGCCCACAGAAAATCTTATCATCTAGCATGTTGCAGAGGAACATCTATTCATTTAGGAAATAATTCAGACCTCACAAAGTAACAAGCAGAAGTGCTTTTCCCTTGCCACTATTGCTATTTGTGAAAAAGCAAACTGGGAGAGACCCAATAGTTGCAATCTGCTGGCTTTGAACTACCCAGTCATTGCTATTCACACAATTACCAGCCAATATGTGCATTTCTATTTCTCATTTCTTCTTGGAACTAATCTCTGGGCTGAATCATAACCACATGAAAGATGACTTTTCCAAGGCAGCAGCATTTCAAAATTTAGTGTGTGCATCAAATGTGGCTTGCTTATTTTGATCATATTGCTTTTACTGAACACTCTCTGAATTACTGAGAAAAACACCCCACCCTCTCTGCTGTTCCTGTAGTCAGTGGACTCTCTGCAAACCACCTCATAATGAAAAAAGTAGAAAGGGTTTGGTTAAAAGGTACTTTTCAGGAAGTCTGTCAGCCTTCCTCAGCTACAGAAAAACAGATCTGATTCCCTACATTCACTTCACAGGCAAAATGAGCTACTTAGTCTCAACCATGTGATGAAGAAGATACTGGTTATGAAGGTTTCAGGCAATAGTGAAAATGCTTTCTAACTGGAAAATCAATCTCAGTATTTTAAAAGAAACAATATCCAAATGTTCCAGAAAGATAGAAGAACTGTATGAAGTTCTAATGAAATATAAATCAAGGTCTCCTCTTTGACATACCTACACATACATCTCACCCAGACACTTCAATCTCCTATTGAGAGATAGGAAACCAGTGACTGAAGGCCAGTCAGGCATAATCCCAAACCAGATTACAATATCCCTCTGTGTTCCCATCCTTTTAAAGATGCCAGGAACTACTCTAGAGTATTATTAGGCCTACAGTTGTACTACCCATGTTTTGGGTTTAGAAACAAGAAGTAAATTAATAAAAACATAAATCTGAAAACAGCACTGGGTTCCAAAATTATTCACTGTTATCCTGCTGGCACACAGATTATTTGTTTTTAATTTCCACCCAGTGAGCTGCAAGCACTACACTCTTCCAGAATTTCTTACACGCACATCCAGCATTCAGCAGCTTACTCCTCTGAGTGACTTTGCATTGCCATCTCTTGTTTTTCAAAATGCCTCTGCTGTGTGAAAAATAAATAGCTTCCCTCCTCCACAGCACTATTCACTTAACATTGTGGTGTTAAATAAATATTAATATAAAGGCTAGACTCACGCTGTTTTATTACGAGTAAGTGGTACCTTACTCTGCAAATATTTCCATTCCCTTTAAAAGAGCAAGGTATTCCTCTGTAGAAGTGAAGGAGGCAGAGCCTGGCTCAGGCCAGCAGCAACATTTACTCCTCTTCCCCCCAGCTCAGCTTGGCCCACTGGTGCAAACCCAGAAACCTGCAGCCTGTGAGGAGGGCAGCAGGGCAAGACAGCCCTGCAGGACACCACACTCAGCTGGGAGCACTGTGACACCCAAGCACATCAACCCCTTTCACCACACCACAACACCGTGCAGAACCCTTCCGTGCCTTCCTCTCAGACGGGTGCATGTGAGCAAGGCCAGGGGACAGCAGGCTGGGCCAGAGACTCCCAAATTCAGCTGGTGTCTAAGCTGGACCCACTTAACACTCAGGCACAGAATGCTGTGGCACAAACATGCACATTTATGCACTTGTACCTTTTTTCTCTCTTGGGTTACAAGAAAAAAAATCTAACTCCTGCTTTTTGAGAAGGGGACAAAATACATCCAGGCTTACAGGCACTTACCCACCTAACCAATTCACCTTGCTGCATATTGCCAGTTTGTAAAATACTCCTCTTGCTTCAAAGACTCATCTACTCTCTCCAGTTTTACTCTATGTGGTACGTAGAATAAAATGCATCAAACATTATGCTACTCTGTGACATTTCTCCACAGCAAAAAGACTTCAAAGCTGCAGCTTCTATTGCTCTTATTTTCTGCTGCTTGACTTTCGTGTTTTTTTAAGTCTTGTTTACTATTTGTATTTTAATGCATACTATGTTGAAAGACCATATTTTTTAAAAAGAAACTATTTAAAGGTATTTAATCATTTGCCACATTCCATCTATCTAATTCATATACTGAATTTCTATTGAGCTTCCTTCAGTTTGTCTTCCTACATTGTTCTAGTAACAACAGCATGCCAGCAACTAAAAGTAATACTTAGGTTTTTGATATACAAAATTACATATAAAAAAAGCACACATAACTAAGAGTAAGTTTCAAAAGCCCACAATTTTCATACCTGTATCCCCCATTTAGTGCTATTTCCAGATTTTCTTCCCATTTTTATTACACTAACTTCTCTAGAAGCTGCTGACCACATCTTTTTCTTTTTTTAAAGAGGGGTCTCTGACTTGCCACTGTAAGCTCTTTTATATGCCTGTGCTGCTTTGGGCTGGGAAAGAGTTGACTTTCTTCCCAGTAGCTAGTGTGGGGCTGTGTTTTGGATTTGTGCTGAACACAGGGGTGATAACACAACATTTCTGCAGTGATCTCTGCTTCAATCATTTTAGACCTCTGATTGGAGACAGGCATAGATACATTCCAGTTTCTCTGAAAACAAGGTCCAAAATATTGCAATCAGACAATCAAAGATTTGGCCACCCGAAAATTAGAAGTATCAGGCCATGAGTGTCCAAGTAACCTTTACAAACACCTCTACCTTAGCAGCTAGGAGCCAAATATTGTATTCAACTGCACAGTAGTTCAGATTTTTTGAGAAAAATCAGATATCACAGTTAATTCTGCAGAATAATAGAGAAGGTGTTATGATTCTGTGGGTTAGCTACAAACACAGATTAAAGCTAGGTGAACATACTTGGAATTTCTGAAGTTGATCATTTAAATGTAAGAAAACTAAAACTGCCTTGTGTCCATATTTGTCTGGAGTTTTGTAGTAGTAACAAAAAAATAAAAAGAAAAAAAGAGAAAATATTTAATCTGAGGGCTCTTTGTGCTTTATTTTTAACTTTCTAGTAAGCAGTCAGACTGAAACTTTCAGAATTAAACTGATGATTAGATCACCGTTAGATGTTAAAGCAGCAGAAGAGGTATGAATACAAACCAGAAACGGCAAACCAAAAAACTCTTGTACCAAGGTCTGCATAAAGGCTGCAGGGAGACCACTCCTTCACAGTGACACTTGGTTCTGTGTAGACTCTGTGCACCCTGGATTTTGGCTGGAAGATGGTGTCCCACAGCTGGGGTGGAGCCAGGCAGTGCTGCCAGTTTGACCTGGTTCCCCCTGTCGAACAGGTGGACGTCTGACAGCTGAAAGGCTGCAGCACAAGGACTAAAAAGAGACAATTCAGTTCTCCAAAAGTGAAGAGAAAATCCCTGTTATCTGCCATGCACACTCAAAAAGTGCTGTTTTATCATGGAAGTAAGCTCCTGAAAACATCCTCAAAAGAGGTACTTTGAGTCAAGAAAAATGCTTCATTTTCTTCTCAAGGTTTTTTCCCCTAATTATGTTGTTTTGTGTTTTAATGTGTTTTGTGGTTTAATTTAACTATTATGAAATGAACACCTGACTTTGAAAATGTGAAAACAATTTTACATCATAATTTTTTCTCATCACGCTTTATTAGTCAAATTCAGCATGAAGCTGAGAATGACAAGTAGTCTCACATCTACCTTGGGGGCGGAGGAGAGGAAGAGAAGAGAGGGAAGAAGAAGAAGGAAAGCATGAAGGTTTCTGCAGAGAGCTATAAAATCCTTAGTGTCACATTAGAGGATGGGGAAATGTTGCTGATCCTCTCTTCTGATGAAGAATTAAGTGGTATTGAATGGTATTAGCAGGTTCAAAACAAGAAAGGCAGCTTTTCTCACACAGCTGACTACTACTAACATTTAGATCTCCTTGTCATGGACCTTACCAATTTTTAAGTCTTAGTTTTAAGAGGACTCAAAAGGTACCAAGACAAAGTCACAGAAGGAAAATACACAAAGGATTACTAAATACAAACAGACTGCTTCTGATCCTCTCCCCTAACTGGCTGGGTGCCAGGAGATTATTCCAAACAGCACAGTGACATTTTCCTCCTGTACTTGTGCTGTCCCCTAGGCAGTACTGCTGGACACTGTCTCATGCTGGACACGCAGTTAGATGGACCTCCAAGGGGAGCAATCTCTCTGTGTTTGCACCTGTGCTCCTAAGCAGGCTGAGTAAATATTTGTTGTAAGATACCAAGGCAGCCCGAGCCCCATAACTGTGTGTTACTATCCTGGACCACACTTGTTTTCCTCCGTTTTACGTAACTGAGAGAAAAGAAGAAATTCCACTGGCTTTGCAAAACTGCATTCCCCCCAGATGAAGGTTTAGAAACCACAGCATGCAAACACATTCTCAAAAGATGTGCTGGTAAAAATGCAAGCACAAGCACTCTCATTTATCAGGACAAACTGAATGACTGCATGCACAGCTCTGGAGCAGGAATGCACCAAAACCATGCACAGCAGTGCTTGTAGACAGAAAGGACTGTGGAGCTACCTCCACCACCAAGTGAGGATTACAACATTGCACACCAGCTTTTCACCAGGCCCAAGTTTGCATATCTTTAGATGTTTTAGGGCAAATAATTATTTGCACTTATTGTGTTCAGGCACCATCACTCTGCGTAACTGACAACTGACAATATACTTCGGACTTAGTAACAAAGAGTGTATATTTCCTAAGAGCATGATGCAAGCTTCTACTAAAGTACCTAACATAAAACCCACAGGCATCAGTATCAGCAACAGTGTAAAGTAAAAATTCCAAATAGTCACAAAAAGGAATGAAAGAATTATAAGTTGGGGATTTATACTTAACAGACTTTATCTTGACATGCAAAATGGCTTCTATTACGTTGCTTTGTAATCCTGAAATTCTAATACAACAACACAAATCCTAGACAAGAGCTGGAAGTGGGCAGCATGTGTCCCTGCAAGCTTTTTGGACTTTACTCCAAACCTATTCCTTCTGTGCAGAAGCAGAACCCAGAAAGAGATGTGATTTACTTCTAACAGTTTACAGATCTATTAATTCTTACTAAGCAAACATGTTACTGAAAAGCTACGTGCAGCCTGCTAACCTTTATCAAAATCCTTCCTTACTTCCATGCTCATAGGCAAGGCATTGCCATCATACTAAGATCTGAGAGAAAAGCAGAAAGATGCTTGCAAGAGGCACAAGATTTATACATCCATTGTTATTTGCACTACAAAAAAAGAGGCTCAACATAACAATGACAGATTACAGGAGCATCCCATTGTGATTTCTGATAGAATAAGAAATACTTAGTATTCAATCAGACATCTTTACTGTAATGCAATAGAAGGATGTAACAAAGGCACAGAATCCTCCACTATTCAGGCTGATGCACAAGGCTAGAAAGAAAATCACATTTCTATTTTTGGTCTCTGTGACGTTGAGTACATGAGGTGCATGTAAGCCTAACAGCTACCATTTACTGATTGAAAATATTTAGCAGGCATGCTGACAAACTCTTTGCTGTAGCTCTGCAGAGACAATGCCATGAAGGAGATTTAGCGTGAGAAGGAAAAGCCGGAACTGAAAGAAGAGTCACCGAGGTACAAGGGATGTTAGCACATTCCCATATGCTGTATCTGAGCCTGCTATCACAGATGCAGCTGAAGGCACTTTCACACCCCAGAGAAGAGTGGTAAGTGGAAGCTCAACATGGGGAAAACCCATCCGGCCCTTATTCTGCTCCTGAGGGGCCCTATGGGAAACAGCTGGGTACAGCACCTGCCAGACTGTCCTTGGAGGTTCACAGGTTGGACACTCCTCCTCTAGGCAATCGATTTTCAATCTCGCAGCAAGTTTTCCTATTAAAAAGTATTTTAATTTAGTGGCTGCACTGGAGACAGCAAAACTGTATTGCTTGGAGCTCTTTTAGGATGACAGAGCTTTGCCTCATGGTCTGAGCTGTACCCAAAAGCTGGCGGGAGACTCTAGTTCCAGACAGCTCATAGAGAAACCTCTAAAGGACACGGTGCCCCACTACATCTTGAGGCCAAAGCCAAACTGCCACAACAGCACAAGGTACAAGCGAAATTAAATTGCAGTCCCTCACTCTCTGAAACTTTACCGTCAGATAAATGACATCACCACAAATTAGTCACTGTGAATGTATATAATTAAGTCAAGGTCAATCTTCTCTACATTGGGTTGTCTAGCTAAGCATAGGATTGTGATTAGACTCAGAGATTTCTATAATTCAATATTTCAAACGGCAGTTTTCAGTGCTGTGTCATTAAAAGACTAATACTGTGCAAAAATGGCTATAAATGCAGGTCTACTTGGTAGGTTTCTAATCTAAGAGGCATTATGACTTGCTAGAATTGCCATGTGACCTACAGTCCCTTTTTCAGGATCTAGCTTACAGAAAAGCCACCCCAGAAAGCGCCTAAGGACCTGGAATGGGAATCTGGTCATCTGGGTTTAGCACCTGGGTCTGTCAGAGATTTCCTGCGAACCTCAGCAGGTCATTTAACGACAAGGGATGAACAATAAGAAGTATGTGGAGCAAAACGATTAATAAGGTTAAGTGACTTTTATGGGCAACTGGACCCTGACAGGCTTAGGAAATCCCACAAGGTACTGAACTCGTTTGTAGCTTCCAACTCTTCAGAGAGAGAGATTAATTCCCCACCACTGCAACAGGAATCATGCATCCTCTGCCTTAACCAGTTCTGCTTCAGAGCAGTATCTTTGACATGCTGACTGCAGTAGGCAAGTCTGAGGGTCTCAATTTGCTAAGGACATTTTACTGTTGCTGACCTGAAATCGTGAAATATCACCATCACAACCACTGTCCTCAGCCCTCACTGAGGGCACAGTCAGCAGGAACTTCTCAGCACCTCGCAGTAACATGCGTCACTGTCCAAATCAAACTTTTTAAAAATGAAATCTGTAATTGGAATAATGTCAGACAAGTAAAATAGCCATCACCAGCATATTTGTGTTCTAGGACAGATCTCTTCAAGTTGAAAAACAAAGTAAATCTGTGGTGGTTGGCATAGCAAAGTTAATTCATCTGCTCCAGAGTAGCCTGTGAGCAACACTACTTTGACCATCTCAGCTCTCTGACAGATATTCTATCCCTCCCTCTCTCATGCTGAGCTTGTTTACTCATCTCAGTTCATTCTTAACTAGACTATAGACTAACACAAATTCTAATTATTGTGGACCACCAATGCAAATCCTCAGTACCATGATCTTTCGTGATAAAAGCATATATAATCTCAACTTCTCACTGAATTCTCAAGGAATGTAAAACCTTGCTCAGTTTCCCATTTTCTCCCCAGCTCTGTAACTTCCAGAGGTATGTTAAAAGTACTTCAGTTCTAGGGAAAAATGCTCATAAAATCTTGTGTTCATTGGCATGGGATCACTTTGTACTGTGATCAGCTCTCAACTGTCCCCCAAGGGAGAAGACAGAGAGGAGGCACGTTGGGCATGTTGCCAGATGGCCTAGACAGGAGGCAGACCCTGCACTAAAAACTTAATGCAAGAAGCTGCCCAGAACCTGAGAAAATAAGAGACAGAGGAATGGCAGCATGACCCACAGCTCACTGCAAGACTCCACAGAGCTGGCAGACCACAGAGGGGGAAAAGGCAGCAAGAGATAACAAACTTTTTTTTTTTTTTTCCCACAGGGAAAAATTACTGCAACAGTTGAACCCATCAGGTTGTTGCTGTCAGAAAGGGGGGAACCTCACCAACCTTCCTTCCACTCCAGCAGCTTCCTCACCCCTGTTTCCCAGCCACCTCCTGTCCCTTGCTGATACCCAGTGGTGCTCATCAGACTGGAATTCCCATGGCCCATCCTCTCGCCTTCTCCCACGTCAGTGAACTGAATGTGGCTGCAGACAGGGTCTGAAGAGCATCGGAGTTGCTGCACACAAAAGAAGTGACAGAAGTGTGCACCAGAAACAGGGAGGAGGAGACAGCAGGGATTCCTTGCTCTCAGCCACTGAGATCTACCAGATTCAGTCAAGTCACCTCATGCAATTTAAAATTATTTGGAACTACTCAAGCTTTTAGAATATAAATTGTCTTTCAAAGAAAGAACAACCTGAGAAGACCTCTGTGTAACTTTTTGCATTGGTGGTATGTTCCAGAATCACACAGAAGAGAAGGCATTTTCAGAAGATTACAGCACTGCTGGAGTGCAGAAAAACTATCCCTCCAAAAAAGAATACAGAAAATCTCCCTACAGCCACGAAATGTAATCCATTCGTCAGTGCAGATGCAAAGCTGTTTTTATTGTGAATTACTAAGATCTTTATTTCTATATATACAGAAAAAACCCATTTTTCTCAATACTCACAAAAGCTCCTCAGGTATGAGATCTCATAGAAGAAATTGCATGAATGGCTCCTTACCTTTCCCAGAAAAGTAGAATGTCTAAGAGGGCAAAATAAGAATGATAATAGGTCTCAAGCACTGAAGAAATGATCACAGTTAATGAAGAAGAACTGTTCTAGCAGAGGAAGGCAATTCCGAGTAGGCTTCAAAGTGACTTCCTGCAGTTCCCAATACTATTAGGGGATGAGAAAAAAGAAACTTGAGTAAAGATAAGACAGATGAAACAAAGAGGGTGAAGATTAAAGAGCTACTAGAAATGGAAAGGACAGGAGCTATAAGCAAAAAGAAAAGTGATTTTCTATCTTTCTTAATGCACAAAGCACCGGGACATGTATTGAAAGAAGATGACGTTTAAAAGAAGTCATTCCAAGAGACACCACCACTGCTGTGCTTGCGCAAGAGCCAAACTCATCAGGAGATGGAATTAGCATTAGGAAGAGGATGGAGGAAGCGCCCTGAGGCTTTCCCCTGCTCGGCTCGGCCAGTAGGTGTCACAGCAGTCAATGCTATCGGTGCACAGCGACTCCAGGCCACAGAGGTGTCTAGCTTGGAGAACGCTAAATTACTGTACTTAAAATAAATCGGCTTTAATTAAAATTAAAGGAAAAAAAAAAAAAGAAGTCATTAGTCATTTCTATGACTTTCTATCAGATATTTCAAGTATCCTTAAAGAGTTTGGAAAGAACGCAAACAGATTGCCAAACATGTCAGCAAATACCACAGCTCTTATACCTGCACTTAGGGCTTTAGTGAGGCATTAAACACTCCGTGCTGGCACAGGTTAAAAGAACAGAGATGCTTGCTGCCCCCTCCCCAGCTGTATTAGCCAACCTAACCAGCACACATGGCTGAGGTTTGCTCCAAGACATGCCCGGTCTGAGAACTACAGCTAGAAAACATCAGGCTGTCACAACGCGAGCCCAAAGCCAGAGCAGTATGAGTTGCAGAAGCAAGAGAATTTTAAATAATTTTTTAAAAATTTCTATTTCAAAGGAAATCGAGAACAAACACATCTAGGAGAGCTCCTTGGGTTTAGCCTCCTTTTTCCTGATGCGAATGCTCCAGCAGCAAAACTTCAGGCTGTTTTCCTACCCTTTCCCAGCACTAAGGGAAGCAGATGGGCTCTAATCATGCTCTGATATAGCAAAGAGAAGAAAAGCATATGATGGCATTCCCCATCATGAGTCTGCCTTTATGTTTGCCAGTCAGCTGTGCACATATAAAGCAATCATGACTTTGTTTGGCATTTCCTCTGGAACATATGGTGATTTACTATGCAGTTTCCAGCATGTATTGACACTGTTTTGAATCACACTTAAATCCTTCCCTACTACACACAAAAACATAAATACACGTGGTTTATGTTTAGGGTCATGTCTACCCAACAGCAGAAGGGTCCTACCAACAGCTACAGAGCAGCTGCTGACAGCCTCCCTGTCCCCAGTGACCAGAGACTTCAGCGGGAGGAAACAGCTTTGTTTTTGGGGGGAGACCATGACAACTTGCTGCAAAGCAAGACAGCTTTAAACCACCCCCTGTGTGTCCAGAGGACCCCCACTGCCTGGCTGGGCACACCAAGTGGTTTCTGTTCATCAGCATCCAGTCCTGCTCTATCCTTTCTGCCTAGTCCCACTGAGTAGTGGGTTGCATAATGATCCAAAAATAGATCACTAAAATATGAAAATTATTAGACATACTTAATAATAATCCCTGCAGCTAAATTTTTCATAGCAGGCAATTGGCTGGCAGGTTACACAATACAGCATCCAAGATGTGAGTCAGAGCAAAAAAGAGAGAAGCTATAAGAACATCAGTTAAAAAAGCCCCATAGATTTAGGCAGTGCTCTCAGTTCATTACCAAAATACATCAACTGTGGCAACTGGATTTTCAAACCCTGTGTAACTCTGGAACAAGTAACAGTTTTCTTTTCTCACCAATAATTGAAGAATCTTCTCACACCAGGAAATACACTTTTTTCTTCAGTAGCACTGATATGAAGAACACAAGTTAGATTTAACAGAGTTACTCAAATTTTGTAAAATCAAGAGAAATACCAAATAAAATTCCCTATGAAACACCAAGATAGAAATATTTTTGGGTATGTTTTTCTCAAAACAAAAAAAAGGAAATCCATTGGATTGCCACAGTGTCTGCTGATCTTTACAGAGTCATATTTCTAACACTCCTGAAACACTGAAGAGAGGAAACATAGTTCATCTTTTAAAAGACAGAAGTAATTCCGGTGAACAACTCTTTAGCCCTTCACTCCCTTCACTCCTACTGCCCGCAAGACACATCTTATCAAGAAAATGTAATTAGGTATAATTTCTTCACCTTGCTTGTAAGAAGCTATTACCATTTGCTGTTCTTGGTGCATAGGCTCCACCTTCTTTAAAATACATGTGCTAAAAAACCTGACCAAAGTAAACCAGGATACTGAACATACATTTACTTCTCCAAGGAAAAGAGATGAGAAAGAATAAGCTACATAAGGTAGATGTTCAGATGTTAGTGGGTTTGCTTTGTGCTTCACCAAAAGACACTGGGATAACACAGTGGTAAAAGCAGTGAGGGTCTTCCTAAACCTGGATAAAACTAGGGAAAAAAAAATAAAAATCAAATATCTTACTGGTACAAGAACTGAAACGAATCAGGTGAAAACAGGTTATTTATAGCACTTTTAGAGCCTGAAAAAGTCCAAAAGCAAAAAACCTGCCTTTAAACGTTTAATCTTGGATCGCATTGAGCAAGCCAGATAAGAAACACTCATGATTGCTCAAGGCACTTGGGTGAGTGGTTCGTTCACCCGAAGCTCCCACCCTTTTGCAGAAAGCTGCTGACTGCTGGCTTCCAGCTCTGAGAAGACTTACCAAGGCCCAAGAATGACCTGAACAAGAATGCTTCACAGTATCACACTCAGTCATCAAAACCTTGGTTTCAACATTGGCAACACTGGCCTTATAAAAACAGCTTTCTCAGTTAAATTTAGGCTATTGTTGTTTTCGAAAGCCCCTGCTCCAATCTCACCTAATGCTGCAGGCATGCAGATCCCCACCCAAAGGGGGTAAGAAAAAGCTTTGGTGTTCTGCATTCAGTTACAAACTTTAAATCACAAGTTTTGTAGAGCCCTGTAACTCAGTCCCTCACAATGTAACTCACGCCAGGTTGCAGAGAGGAGATGTTCTTTGGAAAGAGCAGGTTTCAAGGGAAATCAAAGTGGGAACTCCTGCCTGGGTGGCAGCACTAGAATCATAATCAAAGAAATAAAAGGAGCTTGATGGCACCCTAACAAGCATGAATCAATGTATTTCATGCTTGTCTGCCATCAGGAGAGGCAGAGACGCTTTACCAGTGCCCAATAAAAAGAGCAGTTTAATTTCCAATGTCTAGCAAGCAGCTTGTTCCAAATCTGTTGTTTGCTTCATTGGAGTACAAAACAAAATCAAAATTAAATCATTCGTCTGTTTCTCTAAATCACTTAGGATGTCTAAAGGCAATTGAAGCTTTTTAATAGGAAACAAAGAATATTTATATCGCAAAACAATCTTAAACAATTAATATTATGCTATTAAAGTGTTACTCTTTTTCTGCATCTAATTCAAGTTGCCATATCAATACCCTAAACAAAAATTAAAATGGGAAGCTTCCTAATGCAATCATGATTAGTATGTCCTAAGATAGGCATGTGGGAACTAAAGAGTCACGGATCCAGGAATAGCCAAATAATGACTAACATTAGCTTCCTTTACATTACAAAAGTAATTTGTTTAGCTTATCATTAGTATTACCATTATTACTCTTGCATCTTCACACCCTACTCCTATCTGCTCAGTCTTCCCCTACTGGCCATGCAGAATTCATATTGAGCATTTACAAAAGTAAAGAGACTAGGAGCCTCTGGTTAAAGAAGGATCAGGAATTTCTTCAGTAGAAGTGTTCACCACTGGTGTCAGATCCATTTTAGGAGGCTTCCAGACATAAGAACTATTCCTATTTGTATGTTTGTTGCACAGCTCTATGAACCATGAAATACCCTGCACTGAACTGTGCTAGATTTCAAAGCAAGAGTGTTTGCTTTGAACAGGTTGTGCTAGAAACCTCCAAACAACTCAGAAGAACAGTAATCCTTTGTAAAAATCTTATTTTCTTCCAGACCAAATAGCTTTGACGCTTCTATAGTAAAACTACCAATATTCACTACCAAGCTGCCCTTTTAGAATGTTTCTGAGCACTGTGTATGCCAGATGGCCTCAGGCTGGAGCAGGAATGTTGTCTTCTCTGCTGCTCCCCAGCCTGGTGTCTCCAGCAGGCTCTACCTGGTCTTCACTGCATCCCTGAGAGGGGACCTACTGCCACAAACACCATCCCTTGGCAGCTAAGGCAGTCGAGTCTCTATTAACACACTGGTTGTCCACACCACTCCCACAATACAAAGCAGTCCTATGGAAGTGGTCCTGCCTAGCGCTGCTACCTGCCAGCATGTCCTCAGGTAAGGTGAGGGAAATGAAGAAAGAAATCAGCAGCAGGAGAGATCCAGATCTCTGAGAGGTCAGCCTTCCTTACTTGACTCCCTAGGCTCATCAAGGACTGTATGTGAAAAGCCAACCACCACTGATCTCTAGCTGCTTGTTCCAGCAGACCTGTTTGCTCATGTGGAGCAGAGCCATCCTTCTCCCTGCTTCTTCAGGCTTTTTTTCTCCACCATCTCCTGAGAAGGTGCTCCCACAACTCAGAATACGACATGGCTCATGGAGCCTGAGATGTCCCACCTGTCTGAGGGGACATGGCTGGCCCAGGTCACCTTCAAAGGCTACTCAGAAGGCGTGGGCCTCAGCTGCTGGTGGGCAGAATGCAGCAAATCACACATGCGGAGTAAATCTCAAAGGAAAACATGACCTGGCACTGTGCTCAGGCAGAGGTAGGCAGCGTGTGTGGTGTGTATTGGTTGGCATGGCCTGGTTTTGGGTAGCAGGGGGGCCGCAAAGATG
>VYXC01004914.1:383579-498107 GCA_013397175.1 Platysteira castanea | reverse complement strand
TGGGAGGGACCCTATGGCCTCACAGGGAAGGACTCTTCTCCCAGAGAAGCAGAAGGAAATCCTGATGATGGACTGACCAAAACCCCCCTGCCCTGCCTCCCTGTGTTGTCGGTGGGAAGGAGGGAGGACCTGGGGGCAGGGAAGGTGTTTTAAGGGCTTATTTTACTTCTCATTACCCTCTTCTGATTCCGTTAGTAATAAATTTCACTTAGCAACCAAGGCTGAACCTGTTTTGCCCTTGTCTCCCACTCTCCTTATCTCACCATGAAGCCTCTGTTAACCCTTTTTCCTCCTTTCCCTCTTTTTGCCCAGCTGTGGTAGGGGAAGGTGAGTGAGTGACTCTTGTGGGTGCCTGGCATTGGGCCAGCATCAAACCACAACAGTGGTGTGACGAGCCAGTCTCAGATCCCAAGCACACATAGTTGCTAAGTGAGTCTGGGGAGTCTGAGCAACCCACAGTTGGCACTCACCCAGCAACCATGGAGCAGCAGCTTGATCACATGTTGTTTTTCTAAGGTAGGAGGGCTGCAGGATGCAAGCGTTATATCTATTCTGGTCCTTAAAGCAGCTTTGTCGCTCAAGTTCACACAGGAGGAGCAGGAGCATCAGGATCGGTCGTGCACCATTTGGGTACCACGTGGAAATACCAATTAAGACTGCTTTTGATGACCACCATGGCAGAGGCCCAGCAGCATGATCTGTCCAGTGGGAGACACGGGCTTCATACCCCTGCCACACAGCTATTGAAGCAGCATTTTTTACAATAAATGTGGTAGATCAGTGGTCCAGGTTGCCCAGTGAGGTGGTAGATGCCCCACTGCTGAAAATATTCAAAGTTAATTGAATGGGACTCTGAACAACCTGATCTAGTTGAAGAGGTGCAGTGCAGTCAGACTAGATGACCTCTAAGGGTCCCTCTCAACACTCACTGTATGTGATTCTGTATTGTGTCCCTCTGGCTTAAGGATGTGTTCTGGTAGCCGTAAGACATGATGCAGTGGGTACCACTGTGGTCTCACATCAGACTTCCTAGAAGGCACTGTGTTGGTAGGTTAAGCCTTGGGTATTAGAGCAACCTTGGACACAGGCAGCTGGAAAAGGACCTCAGGTGCAGTTATGTCACCAGAAGATACTCCCGACTTCTTCATCTTCTTCTGCTGGCTGCTTTAGTAACATTCCTTGGCGATCATGAGAGTGTAGATGTTGCTGTATTGCAACCTCTGCTGACAGGAAGGAGTGGCAGATAGGCTGTCAAATGGTGCAAGTCTGAAGGGTTTCTTTGGGGGTCAGCTAGGGGAAACATCGGAGAGACATCTGAGGTTGCTCTTTACTGTTTTTATTGTGTCCACTTGGTGCAGTAAAGCTGAGACACTGAGCTGTCTCTATGCCGAGTCACCAGCTGCTGCCCTATAGCCTTGTGGATCACAGAGCACCAGCTGCTCCATTCATCCAGGTTTTTTTCACCCACCTCCATGGAGAGACACCAGATGCTCCACTCCTCTCCTGCTTCTTTCTCTGTTTAACTTGCTTCTCTACTGAGAGGCTCTCTTGGTACATGCAGCATTCAACAAGGGGAAGAGGGAGAAGCCTGTGTTTCAAATACCATTTTTCTGGCCACTCCTGACAAACTTGTCCTTGTTTTTGCTCCCTCAGTTGCTTCCTTTAGCACACTCATATGTGCTATTAAACACTTACAGGCTGGGTTTTGTTTCAAAGCAGGCACAAGGCCCTTTGCAGCACAAAACTAGAGTCTGCTCTTCCACTACACAAAGCATAACTCAACATACTATGCCACATGCTGCAGACCTTCAAAGGTCTTCTACACAGAGTAGAACATATGACTAGAAAATCCTAGTTCCATTCCTCGTTGTCACTGAGGATCACTGTACAAGACAGCAAGTCACTTAATTCTCTACATTTCAGTTTCCTTTCACATAAGGACAAGAAAGCATTCAATCTTGTAAAAAAGAAAAAAAGAAATATAGCCCCATATGAGCTCTTTGGATGAAGTGCATTTGTATACCTTAAAATGTCCAGTAAAGAAATTCCAACGTAATAAAATGACAATATTATTAAAGGTAATTTGGCAGGGGCCTTATAATTCTACAAAGTGTGCCTTTCTGAACTGCTCTCTGAAGCGCACAGTGGGGTTTGGAAAATCTTACTGATTGGAAAATGTGGTGAAACAAGCAATATGCAATATTTAATGAGAGATTCTCAGAGAGCATACCAAGAAACACCCCCTCAGTATTTTTGAAGTTATGCCTTCACATCTCTAACAAATATGCTAGATACAAAAGTAACAGAGCAATTGAAAATTCTGATGAACTTTTATAAATTCTGGAAACATATTACAAACCAGAACCCACAAGTTTTCCAGACTCCCTTCATGACTGCATCTGTGTTACAAAATGGTTTGGGTATGAATGCTGAAGGTCATTTAGGAACTACTTTGACTGTCAAACACAAATGACCATTTTCAAGGTTGCTGGAAAAGACCACTGTAATGCTTTTATGTTATAGGATATAACTGATCCCAAATGACATCCCAAATGAAAGCTTTTCATTATTACTTCTTCCATTCACTCCCATGAATTTGTCATTGGACTAAACGTGAATCTCCTCTTTCAGAAAGGGTACAGGATAATCACTAAGAACATGTAAGCCACCAAAACTTTTACTCCTACAAGACTTGCTTCTTAAGCAATTTGAAAAATGCAAGCAAGGAAAACCAAAGGTTAATATTTCTAGACTACACTAAATTTCTAACGGCAAAACCAATATCCATTTGTTAGAGCTAACACTATTTTCTTCCTCTGTTATTGCTTTGCATCTTAGCATGACCAAAGGTTACAGCATCCTCGTATTTCCACTCTAACCAACTATCTGATCAAGTATGTGATGGAAGTCAACAGCAATTTTGTTTTCATTAATCAAGATAATAACTGGCCATAAATAACATCTTTGCAGTTACTGTGAAGTAACAGCGAAACCTTGAAAAACAACAAACTGCACGTTCCCCTACTTAGAGGAAGACTGCAACGTGCCTCACTTCTGCAGCGCTGGATACAAAGTATGCTGGAGTTTACATGATATTTAAATTTTATACAACATTCAGGCAACAACCTTGAAGATAGGAGACACAGATGTATCTATTCCAGTCAGCCTGGGTGTACCATTAGTTCTTTTTAAAGTATTTTGTCTGGGTTTAGGTTTATTTTTTGGTGATTTTTTTTTTTTTTTTTAAGAATCAAGGTAAAAAAGAAGGTTCTAAAAGGGGAACATAATTGTGTATTTTCACACAAAGACAATGCTTACAAAAGTAAATAATCCGATGTATTACAGGATTATTGTGGCAGAAATTTTCTTGGATTCTCTGATGCCAGCTGTGTAAATGAACAATGAAAAAATTTTGTTGTGTAGTATATTCATTACAGTGCATATGAGAGAAATGACCAACCATGAAGTATATCAGAACGGTGGAAGCACATCCTCTGAAATTTTAAGATGGAGGCACAGTACCTTTAGATGAATTGCAAGGCAAAGCCAGGTTGGGGAATGCTGGGGAAACGGTGTAGATGTGGTGTGCCAAAGTCACAAAGACCTGGAACAGTGAACGTGTGGAGTGTTTTCTTTCTGTGCTTGGAAAAGATGCCAAGAATTGGTGACAAAAAGAAGAACCACAAAGGTATATGGTATTAAAAGCACAAAGTATTAAAGTCCAAACACTTCTTTAATTGGGTATTGGGTTTTCATATTCAAAATGCTGTACTAATTAAAAATGGATTTAGCAGACTTAGCTCCTGATAAAAATCTGGTGAAAACATTATGCAGTCTCACAGCTGCATAGAGAGACAATGGATTTGGACCTGTGGTTAATTAAGATCCCTTCATGTCCAGCTGCATGGCTGTTTGTGGATAGTGAAATTCCCACTCCAAGTCCTATTAAGGAGAGCATTTTGGGACACTGAGTATACTGAGAGTAGCCTACCACTGTATGCTGCTGCTTCAGGTGAGGGAGGTAGTACTAAACATACTGTATATATATGCGTGTCTTTATATTCTCATATATACACACATAAGATGCTTAAGTTCATGCCCCATTTTGCAATGTGAAAAGCAAAAGAGAAAATTAATGGGAACAACAAAAAAAGCCATTAAAAGAGGAAGAATATTAATATTTTCAAGTAAAGCTGAGTGTAAGGCCCCTCTGCAGTCTGCTAATTTAGAAAAATTACTCAAAAACCACTTAGTACATTCATTTGTGTAGGGATTTTACATTCTACATCAGTGTCAGATATTGCATTTCTGTTTGAAAATCTGAATCCAAACAGGTGTTCGACATAACAGTGCACTTCCTTTTGAGGAAAGAGTCATACGCGGTTTGAGCAAAAACCCAGTTGCTGGCTGCAAAACTAATACCAAACGAGAGGGGATGATTTGTGATGCTATTCTCCATGTATTTCTCAAAGTAAGTTCTTATACTGAGCCACAGCCCAACACACTCCTTAACACTTGACTTTAGCTGAAGGAATAGTTGGTAGGTACAGTTATAGCAAATGACTGGCAAGGTGCCCTATCAAGTTTTGTTTGCAATTGGTTCATTCCCATGATAGCAAAGCGTACTGGATTTCAAACTCAGAAACTCTCACAAGGCCACACCTCGTTGTTACTGCACTTCAGATCCAGCAGTCAAACACTCCAAGGTCACACTGGAATGGTGTGTAGAGCAGGTTGAAGAGCAGGTTGACATCATTACCTGCGTGACTGCTCGCAGCAGGCCTGAAACTAAGGAATGTGGCATGCTCCTGGCTATTCTCCACCAGCAAGATGCTCATTCAGAGGTGACTAAAAGGTTGATTCTCAAGGATCGATAACTGAAAAAACATCAGTTGTCTACACACGCACATTAGTTTGACCTCTCAGTGTTTACTGTTTATTTTTGCCCAGATCAAGCTGGGAAACTGCTTTGGTTCACACAAAATCTTCACGTGATTTGTTAGATTTAAGGTGATCTACTTCTTTTATGCCCATCATGGGGCATAGCAAATAGAGCCCTCAGAGGAACTATGGAGACCTGGCTGAGGCACACAAAGAGGGAAAGGACCTTCTTTGTCTCGCTGTCCAAGAGCTCATAGTTACAATAAAAGTCTCAACATTTAAGCAAGAAAACAGAGGACCTGTAGGTAGAGTTTAGTCTGGAGCCAGGATCACGAAGCCTCTCTACACAACACTAGCTGCAACCTCCAGAACATACTTTCTTTTACTTTCTTTTTTGTTTTCCCATAGGGGGCATTATTTCAGCTTTCATTGCAGTGCCAAAGAAAGACTCAAGCTGATCACTTGATTACAAAGTTTGATTGCTCAAGGATGTAGGTTGGACAATGTAACTCAGTTTTCATATTGCACAGTTATCTACATCTCTGTCCTTCATGGAGTATCTTGAACAGGTTGTGTTTGGATCTGCAGTCCTATGAGTTCAGCTCTTAGTGACACTAGAGAAGACCAGAAGGTCAAAGCTGTAATCATACCAGGAAATCATTCCCTTTTAATAAGTTTGTCCTGGAGCCAGCTGCTTCCCAGACCAGAAAGATCATTTTTAGAAAAAAAATAATACAGGAGGGTATTAAGTCACTGTTCTGTCTTTTGCTTGGTCAGTAGTGCTCCACAGTGAAGCACCAGGTTATACCAAAAAATAAAATCACCAGGCCACAGAGGTTACCATGGCATTGACATAATTAGTGCAGTTATAACACATGATAGAATGTGGCACACACATGCAAAAAAACCTGGGTAACAGCCTGAATATATTAGAAAGAGTGTGTGACACTGGAAATACTGAGAGCTTCAGCAATAAGCCAGTAATTGTACATATATATACACACACATATACACAGACTGAGATGGTAGGCGCCAAGAAGACCCCATATCTTATTTTTTTAATTAGAAATATAGAAAAATGTTCAATCTCTGGCCACTCAGTCACGGTAAGCAGAAGACTGCTTTGGAGAAAGGGTAGGAATTATTTGAATTCCCCTGGAATATCCCCTCTTTGCAAGCCTGGTGCAGAACTGGACTAAGGCACCTCATTACACTTGACTGTGAGCAGGTGGTGGAGTGCCATGCATGCACTGAACACACCACGCAGACAGACTACACATATTACACTTCTATTTCTCTAAATCAACACATTAGTAAGAAAAGGCATGAGTTTAAATTTGGGATTAATCCTTCCTACTGTAAAAATACTCACAAGAATTTCACTGTTTTCACAAGGAAGGCTAGATTCCCAGACTGTGTAAGAGCAGCTACACTGTCTTTTGGATTATCGTCTTCTGTCCCTGGTGGTGGGCCAACATTTAGAACTTCGTCAGTTCCTAGGAAATTCATTTTCTATTTTAAAAAGGCTTGGGGGAGTTATTCTGGGGAATCCTCATTCTCTCTGAATAACCTTTCTCCGTATTAAAATTATTTCTACGTTTTAGTCCACGCGGGTGGAGGAGGGTAAAAATCAAAGTGATGCATTTTCTTCTGTTGGGATAAACAAGCTCGTGTGGGTGGTTGTGCATGTTAAAATGAGACAAAACCTTTTTTTAATGTCAACTTTCTATTATGCATCTGAAAATAGTTTCACAAAAGCCAAATGTGTCTTTTCTTAAGGATTAAAAGAGATGAAAATAAATTTTATTTTAATTCACCATCAACCTTGTTAAGTACATTTTTCATCTATTCGGAACAGCTTTCCGATATATGGAAAGACTTTATGAACACCCCACAGATTTCAAAAAGGTCAGAATTTTTTCTTTTATATTTATGACTGAGTATTTTATGGGTCACTGAGGAAAAAAAACCTTTCAAAAACAACTCAAGCAGGTCTCCTCAAAATGTGCTAAAATAAACAAAGCATCAATTCAGTTTCTGGATTAATGAATGAAGTGCTTAACCTCAATTTCTGGTTGACCAGAACTCACTCCATTTGCTGCATTTTTCTTCCAAGTACTGACATATATGGAATGTCTTTATTGACATAACATTGACGTAGTTTTCCTTACTTAGAAAACACATTGTGAAATAGCCAAAATTCTGAGTTTACAAATTTCGTCTGCACAAATCTAATTCCTAATTCAGTGATCAGAATGCAAAGTATAGTTAAGAATTTAGTGACCAGCATGGGAAAATCTACAAACCTACAACAGCACAGAACAGGAAATATTCTCTTACTGAAGATACTTCAAGGCAGTTATGGTTTTAGTATCAGCTTCATAAAAGAATTATATTCTTCCATTTTAAAGTGAATTGGAACTTGAATTTCACCCATATGAGCTCTTCCATCAATTTTATTGATGATTATTAATACCTATTGATGACTCTGTTACTTTTAGTGGATTTGCTAGTGAATGGCCTATCAGAATTTCAACAACTTAATACTTCTATGAAGAAATACACAGCTTGCTTTGGATGGCATACTAAGTTAACTCTTTATAACAACTGTACAGACATTATACTACAGCACCTGAATGTATGAAAATTACTCATTATTCATAGTAGCAGAATGCATCTCAAACATGTGATGAATTCATTAAATCAGTTTAGAGGGTATTAGTCATTTAAGAGCATTCTGAAGAAGCATTTTGCTACTTACCCACAGAGCTTTACCTAAGTCACAGCTAAAATTTACATGACAACATACCATGTAGTGAGTAAAAGCAACAGTTCTGTTGTCTGTTTTGGGTTTGTGTGGCAAGGGTTTGACAGCAGACGGGCTGCAGAGGTGGCTTCTGTGAGAAGGCACCAGAACCTGTCCCCGTGTAGGACAGAGCAAGTTGTGGTTCGCCCCAGCAGACCCACCACAGGCAAGAGCTGAGCTCATCGGTGATGTCAGTAGCACCTCTGTGGTAATGTATTTAGGAAAGAGTAAAAAACACTGCACTACAGCAGCTGAGAGAGAAGTGAGAATAAGTGAAAGAAACAACTCTGCAGAAACCAAGGTCAGAGAAGAAGGAGGGGAAGGAGATACTCCAGGGGCTGGAACGGAGATTTTCCTGCAGCCCACGGTGATGACCATGATGGAGACTGTGGAGCTGCAGGTTGTCACCCTCCGGTTCATGGAAGCCCACGAGGCTGCCTAAGGTGGGGCAGATATCCACCTGCAGGCCACTGAGGGGGGCCTAGGAAGGAGCAGGTCTCTGGCCAGGACGTGTGGCTCCCCAGAAGACTGGTTCTGCAGCAGGCTGCTCCTGAGGGACTGGCCCCTGTGGAACGGACCCACACTGGGGCAGTTCCTGAAGGACTGCTGCCTGTGGGAAGGACACACATTGGACAAGTTTGTGAAGGACTGTGTCCCATGAGAGGGACCTCACACTGGAGCAGGGGAAGAGTGTGAAGAGAAGGGAATGGGAGAGAATAAGCGTTATGAACTGACCACAACTCCCATTCCCCACCTCCCTGCAACTGCTCAGGGGAAGGAGATAGAAGAGTTGGGAGTGAATTTGTGCCTGGGAAGAAGGGAAGGGATGGGCAAAAAGTATTTTTTAGATTTCTTTTCCTATTTGTCATTATCCTACTCTGATTAATTGGTAATAAATTAAATTGATTTCATTCAGTCAGGTTTGTATTGCCCATAAAGGCAATTGGTAAGTGGTCTCCTTGTCCTTACCTCAACCCACAAGTTCTTCATCTTATTTTTCTCTCCATGTTCTGTCGAGAAGGGAGAAGACAGAGAGGCTTGGTGGGCACCTGGTAACCAGCCAAGGTCAACCCACCACAGTGTTTTAGAACTTCTTGGTTAATTATGTTTTCTATGGTACATACACATCCCCACTATGTAAGCTATTTGTCTGTAGCCAAATCTTTCTCTCTATAAGCATAGAAGTCTAAGGCTCCAGGCCACATGCATTAAACAGAACAGAAATAAGTTTAGAATTTTGAAGTTTTGGAAAATAAAATTTAAGATGATGCGGCTGAAAGGTAATGGAGTTGCTTTGGCTTGAGCACAATCACATATTTCAACAATCACTGTATGAACGTTAAATGCTTGCAGTTTGTCAAATCCTTTCCAAGTCTGGGTGCTAAGGCTTCACCTGGAGGGGTCCAACAAACTACAGAGGAGCAGAAGGAAGAAATCCAAGGGCAAGTCCTCCTGAGAGCATGAGGTTTCAGCTCATTGACTAACATAGCACTAAAATCATCCACGGAAGATGTGTAACCCTAACAACACACAGCAGGCCTCAGAGCACTTTCGGTACACAGTGTAAAGTCTGTTTGCCCAAAAATCTGTGGGCTAGCTAAACAGTTCTCTGTTAGAGACAGACAGAAGTTAAAATGTCCAAGGCCAGAGAAAAGATGCAAAAACGCAATATGGAATCTACCAATGATGAAAGAGAATAAAATACCTTTTTTTTAGATTGACATGGAAAAACTGTGAATATAAGAACATCCAACTCCCTGAATAGCTTTTAAAAAGCAGCATGGGAAAGAATACAGTGCTTATCTGTTTATTTACATTCGGACATTTTTTTTTTAATTGACAACTTTGCCTCCTGGACAGCTAATTTGGCATAATTCCCAAGCCACAGGCCCTTCCTGACATCTCAGTCACGTCCAATGTCCTCGGTTTTCAGTGCTGTGAGATGAGTGCCAGTCAAACATCAAAATCTTCTTCCCACAGGACTTGTGGGATTGTTTTGGTGAGTACAAACACAGGAGAAAGAAGCAGGCTGTCAGTTTGACCATTATAAAATCCATCATCAAATGGGACAATATTCTAAAATTAAAACCTTTCTTGTCTCAGTGTAAGAAAGCTTTGTTGAAACCTTCTAGCAATTTAGGCTTTTGTGTATTAGAAAGAATTCTGGGATACCATTTTGAAGGTCTATCATGAACAAGAAATTTAAAACTTGTCATGTGGAAAGGCAGAATATAAGGCCATGGACTGCCTCTCTGAAAAACTGCTGCCAACACCCTCTGAGATTTAAAATCAGGGCTTGAGGCACTCCTAGCTGAAACATATTATTTGAGAGAGGTTCTCTCTCTAGTTAGAGCTTACACTATCAAAAGAAGAAAGATTAAGCTAATGCTGAAGAGGAAAGCACAACTACATTTTAAAACTGCTTTTTGAAAGAGATGTTGGGAGTCCTGTCCACTGGCACAGTTGGAATACTAGAGAATAAACACACCACTACCTGTACAAAAGCAAGCAATCTTACACTGCCAAGGAGAGAGACTATTCTGTTACAATCACTGCTCTCTCAAGTATGTTCTGAATAGGAGCTTTAGCTCTAACTCACTAAATCATGTTTGATTTGTAAAAACGCAGAACATTCTTTGCCACTTCTTTCACTCCAACAAAATCCCAGTAACATACCTAGATCCAATTGCCTTCCTTCTTTTATATCAGGTTACAAATTTCAGCTTCTGGGAAAGCTACTTTTGCTTTCTATCACAACACTCCGAAGTATTGAGAATTAGTCATTTAATCTCTATCCAGGCTAAAATGGCTTACTAGAGAAATCTCATCTTAATAAATTATGTGTAAGAATTCTCCCTTTTATATAGTGAGAGCAGTCATTTGAGCTATAACATCATTTATGGCTGCAGCAGAATGAAATGAGCAAATACACTGTGGTACAACCCAGTGTAAGTCAATATTGGTCACAAAGCTCCTACACGTGGAAAGAAGCAACTGCCAAAGCCAGAACATTTGCCAAAGGCCTTTCCCCTTCTTAAAGAAGGTGCCAGAAAACTTGCACCCCATCACAAGCCAAAGACAATGATAGGCAGCTATGCTTCTACCAACCTGGAACTATGATGTGCAATTTGGAAATCCACAAGTGTTTAAATATTTGGTGGGAGAAACCAGACCTCCATCCAACCTGAGAATCCTGCTGCTCTCCTAACCTGCAGTATTTCTTTTGTCTAGCATACCCTCCATGAGGGTGAGTTTGTCACTTGGCTATCCCACAACACCCCCAGTGTCTACACTCTGGTACCTCTCCAAGATTCCAAAAATGGGGAGAAACATCAAGTTAACCTGCTTGAATTTCAGAACATTGTTACAGCAAGTACTGCTCTGAAAAAACCTCTATCAGCTTCCTTTCAGCTGCAAAGTCTTCAAGTCCAGCAGCCACAGACTGCAGTTGCAGTTTCACTTTCTGAGGATGGTGGAAAGAGAGATGTAGCAGATGATTCTCCCCCTGTTCCCACTTAGATGAAAATTTCAATGACTGGTATCAGAAGGAGTTAATTAAAGGTCTGCTTTTGCTTTTCCTTTAGGAAAAATAAAAAGTTCTCTAAGTCTGAGCTCCAGTCTGAGGTAACTAGACAGCTAATAACTTCAGCAGGGATTTTAGTCACTTGAGGAAACTGCTCAGGGAGTCACCTGACAGCAAGCTGACACTTTTAGAAAAGAGGGTATTTCACTGGCATTTGCTGAGAAAGTGAGTGAAAGGAAACTGCTTTCACAGCACAGACAGGGACAATAATGACATGCTAGGCACAGAGCACTGGAAACTTTTCCCTTGACCACAAAGTCTTTAAGCATCACAGGCAGTAACATTTTATACCTGCAGGCCTGTTCTACGGAAGGCATAAAGGAGATACACGGACCAGAAGTGTCCTGCCCTTCCAGCTCAGCTCAAACCACATTCAAGACAAGCAGGAAGAACAGCACAAGGAATGTTGCCTTGTACTTTGTCTAAATCCAGCTCTAGGTTAAGCTAAGGTCAAGACCAACTGACCAGTTTGGGTACTTTCCTGTGTACCTGCACGTCTGCTTATTTCTGTCACAGTCATCAGCACATGGATCCAGACCCAGTAACTGGGGGAACATCTCGTCACTGGCACTGAAGGGCCTGGGACAGGGAGTCCCAACTCCACCAGGGATCACTAGAGCAGACCCAGCACCCAAGGAATATGTGAATATAGTGAAAAAACAGATCAGTGCTAGAGCTCACTTAAGCTGAGTGAAACTTGGCTACAAAGCACCTTGCACTGTGTAGTGAGACTCAGTACCACGGCCAAGTGAAGGCATTTGTACTCTGAAGATGGGGACACCTCAGAGGAATAACCAAGTCTAAAAATATGAGATCTTTCTGGAAAAAAAAATCCCCAAAGCTGCTTTTTCATGTATTTGGAATCTGTATGAATATATTTGGGAGGAATATACAGTTTCTACATTTCAACCAGTTGAACACTTTTGGAGCCAGAGATGAAACTGTTTATTGAAATGAAAAGTGTAATTCTGGTATTTATACTCCAAAGGATATGCAATACATCACAAATGTAACTAACAGAAGGTACTAGTGCATTTTAATTCTACAAAATTCCATTTTCAGAAATAGACCAGAGAAGTGTTAGAAGCTGCAGGCTGGGGAGCTATTTCTAAAAAAAAAAAAATCATAGATATTTAAACCAGATTAAATTCTAAACTCTAAAAAGTTGCCTTTTAATGTGCATTACCTCAAGTCTCTAAAGTGTCGTACCTTCCACGCATTTCCAAGAGCATATATTATTCACTTTATTTAACATTTGCATTCTGATTGCAATCAGCCTTCTTTTAATAAAATAAAAAATGTTACAGTCTGTTAACCTAGAACCATCAAACTCTCACTTCCATTATCAATCAATGCCACTTTTCTGCTGACTGCAACTCAATTAAAATCCAATTATTTGAATAACTGGGTGGAAATTGCTATCATATGATGTACATTTTTATTAGGAACATTTTGTGTAGAAAATTGACAGCACAGGAGTTGTGACACTACAGTTAAAAAATGTTTCAGAACCTGGGCTGGGAAGAGCAATGCCGATAAACATGGAGGGACAGTGTCACTTCTGGAGTAGCTATTTGGTTCTAAAGTTGGGCCTTTTGGCTCAGAGCAGGCCCAAAATGATGTGATTCTGGTAGCATTACTATGAGCTTTGAGAAAGTTGATCCTTCTAAGCCTCAAAGCTTGCTATTTCTACAGATGTTAAAAAAGAAAAAAAGTAGTTATATATCATGAGAGCATCTTACCAGATTACCCATGGAGTTAATGATAAAATACGTCAGTCAGTGATACTGGTTCTTTAGGTGATATCAATGTCAAATTCTTTCATTTATTTTATTTCTTACATTAACCAAGACTGGAGCTGTTTATTAACAGGACATCTCTCTTAATATGCTTGCAGCTGAGTACCTTCATTTGAAAAATGTCTTTGGAGGAAATCCCCAAGTATAAATTTGCTTCTTCGTTTTTAAACACATCAGTCTTCTACCAGAGCTTTGATTTATTTCACCAAAGTGTGGATAACACATTCTTCTTCATCCAACCCTAAAAAGCTGAATTCTTTGATACTGATAACATATGTAGATAGAAAATATCATCACACTATTTTACTTTCAGTATACCAACTCTATATATATTAAAAAAATATTTTAAAATGTCTAAATGTAAAGTCTAATTTTACAAAACAGATTTAAAAGATTTATATTTTTTTCAGGTGTAACTATCTAGGACTTACCTGGCACCTGAAATTACTATAGAAAACCATTTTTAGGAACAAAAAATGCTCCTATCTAACATATTTCTTTAGTTGATCTCAAATACCCTTATAAAGCAAGTACAGGTTCTCTAATGTATTTCTTTTCAATGTAATATTGAATGTAATATTGTCTTCTACCTTGCATCATAAAATCATATCATCTGAATTATACCTACTACAGTTTTAATAAATTTCTGCACAGGTTGTTCACTGAAGATTACACAGAGGATTTAAACCGGGCTATTAGATTATGATTACTTGCTTTTGACAAAATAACTTGAACTGGCACACAGCAAGGAATGAAAGGAGCCAAAAAATCAAGGATAAGAACATGGAAATATTATAGATAAGCCAAGTAATTCCAAAATGTGATTTATAATAAAAGAAACAACTCATGATAGACTGTCATGTTCATATTACTTTTCAATTGTGATGACTGTACTTGACTTTTGTTCCATATATCAGATTTTATATCTTTCCTGTCATTTTCCTTGTGATTTCAGGCAACACCCCAAAAATATTTTTAGCTGCTTTACAAACTAAAGTTGCATTAAGTAGTGAACACTGTTTATCACAAGTGCATGACAGTTTTCTCATATTCTGGAACCTACCTACTTCCTAGAAATGTGTAATACTTTCACATGCATACAGTCTAGCTCCCTCTGAAGCTAGCACTGGAATAAATACTTACAGCCTTTTGACTCTACATGCTAGCAGGGTCTCTTAGGCAAGCTCTGAAAAGTCATCTCATAAAAGGAGTCCATGAAAAATCCCAGGATTCAAGCCATTCAGTTTTTTCACACAGTTAAAAGTGAGATAATTTAGATGAAGTGTGTTAAAATCACAAGTACTTACCCTTTTTCTCAAGTTGTAGGTCAAAATGAGATTTCTGGAGAAGGAGTGTGAAAAGGCTGTGTAGAACTCCAGCACTTTCTGCAAGGCATCCCTTTTAATCACATGAAGATCACAGTAAGTCAAAGCTCTTACATTAGCACAGGACTGGGCAAGGGTCGACTCCTTCCAGAACACATCACCAAAAACGTCTCCTTTGCCTACAGAAAATCAACAGCATTCTTTCAGTAACAGCACTATTTCCATCAAAAATATAACAGAACAGACACCTCATTCATGCAGTCAAGTTTCTTCTATTTTTGTGCTCAGAAAAAAGAACTGTCTGAAAAAACACCCTTTGAAATATTTAATTGATAACTTTTTCCATCATCTTTTTCTTAATTACAACAGCCTAGCAAAACTTCATTAGAATAAATCATAATTAAAAAGTGTTCTATGTGACAACTCCCCTTTAAATATCAATAAAGGTTTTTCTTTAAAAATCAAGAGAAGGGGTTCATTCTTGGTTCATCTTGTTCTCTTCTAATCCCCTTCAAAGAAATTAATTAAGAGGAAATGGTTTTTCCCTTTCTCCTTTTAACTGTCATGCAAAGGATCTGTTTCTTACACCTGTGTTGTTGAGTCTTCTTAATCCGGCTAACATTTACCCACTGTTGTGTCAATAAAACCATCCTGTACAACACACCACTGCAGCTATGGGCTGCAGCTAAACAGAGTCCAAGCCAACAGGAGTACAGATTAGTTATCCCCAACACAACAATGACAAGGCATGAATGTTGAGCTGTTTCACACTGGAAGGAAGAAAACAGCCATTTCCTCACACCCTTTGCATGTGCATGTCTCGATGAGATCAGGGCTGCCAGTGAAATCCCTGCTTTGCACCAGTCTGGGCACTACAATGCAGGGCACGTACACCAAATTCTACTGAGGAGCAGCCTCCAGTTGGGATTCCACTGGTTACACCCCAGAGCTCAGGCTGGGCACGAAAGGGAGAGTGTAGGAGGAAGTTACAAGTTCATTTACAAGAGGAATGGTCTTTTTTCCCCCATTTTTCAATACATAATGCTAACAAAAAAGGAATATTCACTTGTTACCTTGATAATGAAAAGCTATACTGTTCTTGTTTTGAAATGTGTTTTCCTCCCAAACTTCTGCTGTGCTATATTACTGCTGCCCATCTCTCTTAAGACCAACGACATGGAAATACATTCACATCTATCAGACTGTGGTAGGAATGGTCCCTTGTCTTATAAGTAATACCTTGCCCATGGCAATTCTTAAATCCAAAGCATCAAAATATATATTACTTTACTGACTTAGCCCAGGTTCTTTTAGATCTCCTTCCCTAAATAAATTGTCATTTTTGAAAGCCTATATGAAAGTCAAGAGAACTATCAGGAGGAAAGAGCTCAAGAAAACTTCTAATTCAAACTCAGAATTCCCATCTCAGCCCTTCAGCTGTACTTCCACCCTTATCTAATTTCTCCCATTAGATGATAAGCATTTTCTCTTTGAGAAGAAGCTATCAGCTTGATGGCAAACTACCCTGAAGTGCAATAAGCTGTTGTTAACTCTGATGTGCTCCCAGTCTTCCACAGAACACCTACACCATCCACCTCCCATGGACCAGTTCAGATCCTGATCACTTTGGTCTCGATTTTAATTTTAAATGTGTATATACACTGAAACCACCTGTTCTGTTAGCACGTTTTTCACAAAATTAGGCGAAGACACCATAAAGAACTTTTCTTCCACTTCTAGTCTCCTTACATAGGACAATGCCAACACCTGGAAATAGTACAAAAGCTTCATATCAACAAGCATGGTGGTAGTCCCACAGCCCAGTACAGTAAACAACTTCTCTTTTTAGTAGCAATGACTTTTCACATTTTCAATTATTTGTATGGGTTTTGTTAGTAGATATATTAAAAACAGCTAAAGAAAAAAGCTTCCACGCACTTAGATCATCATCTACAAGGCTTTTAGACAAATACACAATATATTCAAAATTGAAATGAAACAATTTTTACGCACCATAAAAACTGATATGCTTCACTGGGTAAAAATGGATTGTTTGCCTTTGGAATAAATATGCTTTTACTCACAATCTTCCAGGCAATTAGCTAAACAACTGTTTTAATTAACGCTCTGGAATCTATCAAGCATTGAAATGTGCCATCACTGATGAGCAACAGTTAGAGCTGGTAGTCCAAGCACAAGGGAGAGGAATTCTAGCTCATTTTTAAGTGTATTGCTTAACATCTCTGGAAAAGTTTCCCTACCTTAAAACGACAATAATTGTGTTACTGCCTCACATTAACATGATGAATAATTAGTACAATCCAAGCACAAACAGCATGGTGCTGCTATGTCTACCTCAAAAGTGACATACAACAGAAATTAGTAACGTCTTACTCTTTTTGAAATTTCATTCTGCTTTTCACATAACACAGAAAGACACAACTCTGTCCTTCACCTCTGACAGCAACCACAGTTGCCTTTTGCTATTTGTAACTTTTCCCTCTGAAAAAATCTCCCTCCTGCAGTGTCCTGCCACCCCAGGGAGCCACCTCCCATCAGTGGCAGCAACAGCACAGGAAGGAGCTGCGTCTGCTGGGTGCCTGCTGAGCCAAACCAGAGAAAAGCAACACATGAGCCACAAATTGAGTCAGATCACAGAAGTCTCAGTTTTTAAGAAACAAACTAAAAAACCCAAAGAAGTTACACTCTTTTCTTTCATTAAAAAACTTCCTTGAAGTTAACAGCCACTGATCTAGTCGAAAATGAATCCTACATTGTATTTTGGTTTCCAAAGCAAGGCACATGCAAGCACCTCATTGCTTTATTTCTGTCAAGTCCATTTTCTAAATGATGCATACCAAAAGTATTACATTTGATTGTCAGATTCCAAAAAATGTTTGACATTTTTAGAAAAATGATGGGGGAAAGGAGCCCTAGAAATCTATATAGCAAGAAGGAATTAAAATTCCACCCAGGATTACCTGCACTGCATTAGAACAATTGGCCTCTTATGCATAATAAGGAATTGCGTACCATCTCCCTTTGTCTATATGTTCTCCACAAAGTAAGATCAACCACTGTGGAAAAGGAAATTAAAAAAAAGGGGGGCAGACTAAGTGGGTGTTTTATCAAAACCATCTGTAATTGGAAAGCAAGAAGGGTACGGTGATACTTCTGAGTCAGAAGGTGGTTGGCAAAGTCCAATGGCTATATTAGGGAACCCGAGCCAAAAGCCTCTTTTTGTGTATAACTCCAGGCTTTATATATTTCACCTTACCTCTGAAGAAAGATTTAAAAGCCAGAGAAATGCAGATGGCCGTTTGTTTGTCAGTACTTCGCATTTCTCATTCCCAGCTTGCTGAATTCCAGATGTTTGCCAGGAACATTATCTGTCAATCACACTTGAAGTGGATGATCTAAGCTTTTACCATCAATCATTTATACTCCCTGCTGGATTTGTGGGCTGAGGACCCTTTCCACCATCAGCTCAGCATGCATTGGAAAGCCAAATAGTTTTCAGCCTTTTATGTTTCCTTGTTGTTTCTAGTTATAATAACAAGTCCCCAAACCCTGATATATTTAAACGGTGAAGAAATATTTTATAAAACCTTCTGTTTCCATATTTGTTCTTTCCCAATTTCTTCTCTACATCAAGTTTGCTATTTATCTTCTAAGTGAAAAGATGATTTCTCTGTTACCACTGCCAGTTCAGCCTGAGTCAGGCATAAGGTCAAGCCACATCCACTCTGTCTCCTGAAAGCAGCACCAGTGATGAAGATCTGATTATTGCAGCTTAGTCAGGTGTTCTGCTGATTCTGAGAAAAGAACCACACTCTCACATTACAACTGTATTGCCTTGATACCACAACAACCCTTGGCTTTTTCACCCTTACAAGAGGAAAGGTTGAAGAGTTTTTCTCTCAGACAGAGGATATTCCACCACTCTACTCCAAAAAAATAGGATTTATGTGGAATATGTGTTTGGCTAATAACCTACTCAGTCCACTTTTGGGTTCTGGGTGTCTGGAAGTCATGGTGCAGTTTTGCTGTGATAGCTGGAGGAGAGGAGGAGGCTATGGATTCATGTGCTGCAGGTCTTCCAAGTCAGTATGGATTTTGAAGGCATTCACATGAATCCATGGATTTTCAGTATATCAGACAAAATATTCATGTTAGAATCATTCTCAAAGCACTAGTGATAGTTGTTACAGCAGCCAACAGGAGAATCTAGGTCGGGTCCCCTCCTGATTTGCCTTCATCTGCATGTTTGAACAATAGAATTAGGATCTGACACAGTCTAAGAGAACAGGTAGAATGACCAAAGACCCAAAGATCAGATAAGACGACCAAATATTGCTGATGGTGCCTCAGTGGCAATGCAGCCCTAAGCTTATCTTGGCAATCAGGTGTTAGCAAACGCAGTTATCTGTGATGCTGACCCACAGTGGCTGCCACAATGACTTTCCCAGCACAGCTCCCTGGAGTACTCCCACTGGCCTGCACCCTCAGGATCTGTTCTCCACCTCCAAGCACTGGGAGACGCCTACTGCTATAAAAGCAAACACACAGATTCTTCAGGGTCAAACTCCCTCTGTGATCACCACATGATTATTTGGCTTCAACTGAAAATCCTTCCCTTCTCCTCTCTTCCCTCATTTCCTCCCACCTAAGTAAGGCATGCAATTTACATTTTCTCATTTTACAGAGAGGAGAAATATTCAAGGAAGGTAAAAGCACTAGAGCAAAATTAGTTTTTCCTCTTGGTGCATTGTTTTAATGCAACAATATCTGTCAACTAGAGAAAAAAAGGAGCTACCATTTGGCATTGAGGTGGAGTATTTAGTATCTGTCCTGCAGATAAATTGCACAACTTGACAGCCACTGAATAGCCTGTAGTTTGGTCCTCCAACACAGAACAGCTGGCAGGAGATGATGCATGAATGTGATTTGCTACTTTGGATTTTCTTAAGATTTCTCAAGTGCAAACTGAGACATGTAATGAGAAGTGAATGACCAACTGCGCTGCAGAGAATACACTATTTTTCATTAACCAGAGGTTTTAACTACTCTTTTCCTCTAATTAGACCTCCAAAAAGCCTGAGTATCTTTGCCACAGAAGCCAAAAAAAAAGTGTTACGGAGATAACAAACTGAAGTTGCACTTTCAATGATCTGCCTGGTGCACGAATAGAAACACAGTGTATCTGTTCCTGTTGTAAACCACAGCCTGGCAACATTTTGCAGACAGTTTACTACACAACTGCATAATTTTCTCTGTTGGAGCACATTACTGTACAGACAAAATAAAAACATTTATTTTAGAGCTGAGTAGCAGCAACATGATTTAGTTACAGCTAAAATTTCTATTATTGTTGCTATAATTAAGGTGTTTATTTGTCTCTCAGAATACAGCATGGATTATATTTCACTATGTGAACACTCACCTACTGTGATAAAGAGTTTTAAATGTCAGCTGAGTCCTACCAGGTTTATTCACAAAAAAGCCAGGAGGCTTCACCAGAATCTGCACCATTTATCCTTATTTGCATTTTAATGGTTACTATAAAAATGTTATAAATATCTGGCCGGTTTGTACAGACTCAGAGGATATGGAGTAGCTCAGGTAACTGGAGTCACAAATGTATTTGCACTGGTTAAGTAATAGGAAAAACACAGCTCAATCTGGGTGGTCATTGCATAGGCAGTGCTAATTCTCTGACCAAAAAAAAACCTATGTAAGAGGCTCAAATTGCATTATCCTCTGAGTTACTTCCGTGATTACTCAGGGACAGGCTTTATGTTCTAGATATTGCTTGAAACACACATTAAAGCCCCCAAATTTTATTTTATTTCAGACAAAAAGGATTCACAAGAATTTAAATAGTAAGTTTCGTGTTCTGAAATATATAAAGTAAATATTTTGAAAACATCACGAAGTTTGCATCTATCTTGTATTTCATTTTATTTAGTATTTCTAGTAACTCCTTCAGTATAAGTTTAACAATGTTACAGAAACATATCTGAAAAAAAGTATTAATTTGAAATTTGGAGAAAACAAAGAAAAACTTGTATTTCATGAAAATTTTTTCAATTATTTTTTTAACCTTTCTCTTCACTGAAAAAAGTTATTCTTCCTCCTCCAGAATTCCGAAACAGAAACAAAATCCTACCCAAAACAAAAATGAAAATTAACTCAGTGGTTCATCGGGCAGAAATCAGGCTCTTTACAGAAAACTGACTTCCTTGTTAAATTATAATTTCTACCTCTTCACACCTCTGGTTGGAGCATGCACACAAACATGATGCGCAAAGCCACCTAACACAGATATACTGAGATATCAAGGGACAGGCAGGAACAGAGAGTCTCCTCTGCACCACATCTCAATTTCAGCTGCCAGTGCCATGGATCACTGTTGCCAGCGTCCTGCCGCACACTGCCCTCTTCCAAGGGGGACTTCTTCCACACCCAATGCTGTCGGACTATTTAAGAGCACATTATGCAAAGGTGTATAAATTCGCAGCAATAAAACACGAAGCGTGCCAAGAAGTTCCCTACTGAGGCCTCTGTTCACAAGGAATACTCCTCCTCCTCAGTTACTGCAGCAAGACAGCAAATGTCTTAAAAATCTGTTTCTCCAATACCCTGTGCAGTCGTAGACCATCTACAAACAGGAGTGGACAGGAACTTTGGCAATTCGTGCTTTGAATGTCTGTCAGAAATTAGACATAGAACAAAAAACGTCTGGCTAAAGTCTCAAAAATGGCAAGTCCTGATATCAACCCACCCCAGATGTCTGGAGGACAGGAATAAGGAATACTCTCTGTCTGAAACCACCACGTGGGATAAACCTGTATTTCTCAATATGAGTTTTAGTGCTGCTCTGACATCCACTGTGAAATTAAAATTTTATATTAATGTAGACCTCTTTATGCCATGGCCTTTTAAAAAGTTTAGTTGGATCTCCATCTGTAATGCTTTTGCTAAGTGTGCCTGGACACTCAGTGAGCAAATCAGACTGATAACTGTTCCCTCAGTTGATGTTTTTTGAATCACTTCATAAAAACATGCAACTTGTCCAATCTGCCTATATAAATCAATCTAAAAAACCCCACCTTTCAGCTATAATTAGAAAAAGCACAATAGAACTACTGAGGATAAAGATGGATTTTAATTTCAGTCATTCCTTTGTCAAAGCATGGAATGCTGGTCATGTTTCAGTCTTATTCAATAGCACAAACAATGCTGTGATGTTAGATACTGTCAGAAAACTCTTAATGCCATCCATAATCCTGCAACCATTGGTTAAGCCTGAGAGCACAGCAGCTTGGCATTTTTAACAGAGGCATACCTAAATTTAAAATTCAGGTGAAAAATGAAGCAGAGAAGTAAGGGACTTCTTCAAAGACTTGGAATTAAACAACAGGCTGTAAAATAACAACTAATTTTTGAAAATGGGGTAGTACACAGAGCAGTTTAGTTTAGGGAAACCTGAGTTAGCTCAGGGACAGTCTGAAGACAGCAGTCTGGGCTCAGTTAACTTGTCTGCCATCTTCACGTCTGCTGAGAAGCAGTTTCCACATGACTGTGTGGGAGTTACTATGTTTTCCACGGGGAAGGTCTAAGACAGACAATTCTTCTGCACTGCCATTGTCCCTCCTCTAAAACAAACCTTCCCTGTGGCACAGTTGCCCCTGCAGTTGGCCCTGTCCTCTCTGGATGCAAATCTGTCCCACTAAAACCTGAATCAATCCTCTGGTGTCTACATCTGAATGAAATGCTTACAGCTAAATGAGTAAGCTAAAGCAATTGTAAAGAAAACAAACAATTATTCTTATAACATTTCTTTAGGACTGCAATTAGATCAAATTAAATCAGCAGGAATTTCTCCACACAAAGCAAATGGAGCATTTAATATCCTGCTGAAACAAAACACGGCACACCAAGGTCCCCTGCACCATCATGTTAAACCCACAGTCTCCAATCTTGTCAACTTTGGAGCTTTGTAAATAAAAATAAAAGATCTGTATTTCAGGGTCATGCAAATTTCACTTCCTCCTGTGCGATCTTTAATGTAAATCTATGCGCATAGAGTGCACGCTCCCTGCTATCCCTATCCCTATCCCACCCCCACAAAAATTCCCACTCTGATGTTACTGCGTACTTTGATACTTATGTAATATCTCCATTCTGTTATTGCCTTTCAGCTTTCATACCAGCAAAAGGAATAGCAACAGCAAACTGACCTTTTGGAGAGCAATTGTATTCCTTGCTCACAATAAATTCCTGCCTTCACTTCCCTTCCTGTCTCATTCACTTCACTTGCCCTTTGTGGAGCCAGGAGTTGGACTCAACAATTCTCACAGGTCCCTTCCAACTCAGGATATTCTGTGATGCTAAACCAACAGTCAAGAGGAAGGTTTATTCTTTTGAAAGTTTTTACCTCAAATAAAGATAGCAAGAACATAAATGCAGAACAGCTGGAACGTAACACTTGGGACAAATGGTTTGGTGGGAGGGTGTTGTTTTTTCTTTTTAACCAAATCTTCTAGTAAATGTTATTTTTCTTATCCAGTGCTCAGCTCTGGAGATCACAGTGGTTTTTAGGGCTTTGGTTTTCAGTGGTTAAATAAAAGCTTAAAGCTCTCTGTCTTTAATCAAGTCCACAAAACTAACCTCCAGTCTTACCTTCCATACATACATGGCCCCCTTGCAGGAAGTATCAAGGCCACTTCAGCAGCTTTGAACATTTCATAAAGTAAAGATCTGTTGCTCAGTCTGGCCCTCTAGGAGTCATTAACTGACAAATTTTGCAGCAGTCTGAAAATTTAAGTACAAGACACTGCTTTCCCCACTGCTATCTAGAAAAAAATGTTGGTCACTCTAATTTTCAAGGGTCTTCTCCTTCCTCTCTCTAGCTTTTTACTGGAATGTTTTCTTAAGTGTCAAAAATTCCCCCAATTTCAGGCAGAAAGAGTTTGAACCAGCTTGGGTACTAAGAAGGTCTCCTATCCAGCCCTTCCACGTATTTCCAGAAAATATGCACAAAAAGTTGTTTTTTGCTTCTCTGGCATTCTTTTCTGTAATTTTCATTAAATTACCTAAGCACACACGCAACTGGAGACATAGCACAGGAACCAGCACTTCTAGCAATGGTGAGGAGAGATTTAAAAGGTTCAGACTAAATGGCTGGAGGGGAGTGAAGTGCCTTTTCCCCTGCATATTCCAAAGAAAGCTGCAGTCAGACCTCATGGCCTGTGCCTGGAACACAATTAATTCAGGAGGAATATTTTTAAGAAGTTATTTGATAAATTAAAACTTAGCCAATCTCCTAAGCATGAGTAGGCTTTAACTTTTCAAAGACCTGCAGTAAAGTCAGGTTTACAGATGGTCAGCGTCTCAGCCTGAAAGATCTGCTCCAAAGCAGAGAAACTAGAGCTGCCAAATGAAGTGCACATAAACACTTGATTGTTTTTAACAGAGGAAAAAAACCCCTCATATTTTCTCTAACCACATCGGGATAAATGGTTCAGTCTTTTAAGTAAGAGTAGTTCAAAGAGATACTGTCAGTCGCAGGTGGATAAAGCAGCATCAGGCCAAGTGGGAGGGCTTAGAAAAGTTAAAAGCAAAGCCAAGTTGAAAACATTCTCTTAATGGAAGTCCTGCACGACCTGTGCTTCGTTCAGTTCTCTTCAGGGCAGGGACTGTGTGATTAGTCTCAGTCTTCCACAAAGTGCTGAGTGTACGTCAGCACTTCATCCTACGCAGTAACAGCGGTGTCAGTGGGAGAACAGCAAACTACTGAAAACAGAATTGTATCTCATCCAGGCAGCTTCCCACCAGCTAAACTTCCCTTCTACATAATCCCACTCTCATACTTACACATTAACATAGAAAACATAGCAATACAGTGGCTTTTCTTGTCAAATCTTCTTTTTCTGACTCATTTGTATTGGAATGAAACACAGATAAATCAATCACTCGGCTGAGAGGTCATTTTCTACATTTTTTGTTTCTGTTTCTTTGACACACCAAATCCAAAAATTGTGTTGCATGAACATCAGTCATTTCTATATTTTAGCAGATATTTTGCATAGAAATCAAAAAATGTATCTTTCATCCCAACAAATCAAACTTCATACCAAATGCATCAACTTCTTTAAATTTTTACTGCAAACATGCAAAGGTTTGGGTTGTTTTTTTTTTTAATTTGCTTATTTTTGTGTTTGTGTCTTAAATTAATGGGAAAGGCAATCTTGGGGGACACACAAAAAATTTTTTCACTGCTGGCCTATGTGCAATTTCTTCCAACTCAGTACTTGTATTAATCCAAGTCAATCAAAGTCAGCGCTTTGTTCTAAGAACATAAGCCTGAACTGAGTATATACCTGTCCCTGGGGTATTACACGGAACTGATTTGGAAGGGTATTATGCAAGTGTACACAATACACTCCAGGCCTACACAATACACTCTTACATGCCAGTCTGCAAGGTTAAATGATTTCAGAACTCGAAAACGTTTCCTGTGAACTGGATCCTTTAAGGATTTAGTGCAGCTTGCCTTCAGTTTATGTAAAGTTGTACAGCAGTTGCACAGACTGATTCAGAGCTGCAATCCATTTCTCCATTGCAAGGAAGATACAGGCTCCATTTCAAGCTGCAAAGGCTGTTTTATTACGTGACAGCCAGAGCTGAGCAAATAACTCACCTTGAATAATTTGTGAGCTTATTTTTTTCATTTTCATTTCCAGAATGCCTGAAAGAAGATTACAGTCTCTGCAACATACCTGTTAACTAAAATAACCCCATGGAATTCCTCACATGGTTTGCTGTTAACCTGCCTGATGTTCACAGCTATGCTTAGTTGTGACTGGTAAACAAAACTTATGGCATAGGTTGTTCTGGCTGAGTGATCAGTAACAATAATGTTTCTTGTACAATGCACTTTTTTTTCCCCTTTAGTACCTTGTTTTATCTGGTATACATTCATCAAGAACTTGGCAAGTTTATCTAAATATGAAATTAAAAAACAAAACCAAAAACAACCAAAAAAACCCATCCTAAAGCATTGTTTCCTACAGATAAGAAAACTGAGAGTACAAAGTAGTTAGGGAGGAAACCCTGACCCATCTCCTGGAGCATCCTTCAGTAGTGTGGTGGTTAAATTACATAATGCTGAAGGAAAAAGAAGTTTAACTGATTTAGAATAGTGAAAAACCTAGCTCAATGCATAATCTCTTTTTGGGGTAGAGAAACCTTCAGTAGAAGTCCTCACAGCCTGGGGGAGAAAGGTACACACACGTGTGGAAGGAAAGGGATTCCTTAGTCCAGAAAATGAAACACAAAAATTGACGCACATCCAAAATGAAATCTCACAGAATTACAAAAGGATCCCACTTCATTTTAATTTCCTCGCCATTTACAATACTCACAAAGAAAACGACAGAGCTCATCCACTTTAGTGAGAGCCAGGGAACTGACTCCAAACTTAAAAAAGAAAAAGAAAGAAAAAGAAGAAAATAAAAAGTTGTGGAGGGAAGAGGATCAATAGTTACATCCCAGGAGAAGAGCAGTAGCAAAATACTTCTATTCATCCAGATACCAAGGGAACAGCCTCATGTATCCATAGCTATCACTTTGCAGCAGCAGAGATGAGGAGTTAGGTTTCCTTAACACTGATTCCTTGTGCAATCTTGGCTGAGTGTTTTCTAAAGTGAGTGTTATGATAAAACACGGGAGTTACCAGTAATAAAGATAAGGAGAAATCAGTATCTTTAAAAAACATTTTTAAAAAATCCAATCTCAGTGCTTTTTACCTATACTCAAATAGAGCAGCAAGACATTTTGAGGTTTTCTTTTCATGTTAAACCCGGGTGGTGGCACAAAGGCACACAAACTGAGAAGTCTTAATTTGTGTTCTACATTTGTCATGTTAATTCATGAGAGGTTAACATGACAAAAGGTAGCAAGTTCTTGATGTGCAGCATAGACAAGCAGAAGTTAAAATATCATACAGCACCGAACAGCACAGGTGATTCCAGTGCAAAAGAGGATCAGTTATCCTCCAACTTCTCAACTTTTTAGCTTCCTGTGTGGCACAAAGTTTTATCAACTTGATTGCCCAGGACTCTAACTTTACCCTATGCTATATATGCAATGTTGTTCAAAAGTAGAGAAATAGAGAACTCAGCACATTTATTAGCCCCCTCATTTTATTAGCCCCCTCAGTAGCCATTCATCTTAGGAGAGCTGATCGTATGTGTTCAGAAAAAAGTAATATTACCAGACTCTTTTATTCTCTTTTTCCAGGCTGCTATGAGTGACAGGTACTGGAGTAAGCCACCATGAGAATATACCTTATCACAGAAAGNGCAGGGAAGCCAGGCACTTCAAAAACAAGTTTTCTGAAGTCCTAAATGGAATTTTCAATTAAAAGAGATGTCTTAAGACAGGGAGAACCCCAAAAATGACCAGGACCCCACGCTAAAGTAAAGTTTCCATTGACCAGATGAAACAGGGTTGAAGCAATCTGGAAACGAGATGGTTGCCCTTTGAACCTCTCCAGGATATGGTAAAACGAACTTCACTGAAGTTTTTAAAGAATGAGTAGAAGAGGTTCTAAAAATGCTGTACATATCTGTATTTGTGCACAATGCATATGACCAGCTCTGCAACTCACCTAATATAGCAACGACTTCATCATCCTGGATTACTTCCAAAGAGCCCGAGACCACGAAGCAGAGGCTGTCGACGCTCTCCCCAGCGTGGTAGATCAGGTCTCCTGGAGCGCAGTGCACTGTCTGGAATTCCATGGCGAGTGCCCGCAGGCACCCATCGCTGGCCAGCCTGAAGGCAGGGTGCTCCTTGAAGACCTTGCGGTTCAGATGCACACAGATGTCTGCTCTCATGTCCTTAGGGCAGATCTGCAAAACCTGAGAAGGAAATCAGGCAATCAGTTCCTGGGCACGGCTTCCATGTGCCTGGTATGGCTGGTTTACCGCACAAGGTTTAAGAACTACTTTCCTCCTTCTTATATAATTTCTGATCTCAGACTGGAAGTTTATTTTTATATTATTTATCCACATAAGCCACAATACTAACTTAGTCTACTTTANCAATGCTCCAGCCACCCCATGATTCATCTACATCTACTGGATTATCCCACTATTTTCTGTTAGCTTTGCCTCAGAATGCTGTTCACACCCCTATCAGTTCCTTTTCAATGCCTCCAACCCAAAGCTGCCATTCCAAGTTAACAGAAATCAGCTCTAAAAGTTTTAAATTACTTTGACTTTAAAATAGATAAGTATTATTTCAACATNCGCTGGCCAGCCTGAAGGCAGGGTGCTCCTTGAAGACCTTGCGGTTCAGATGCACACAGATGTCTGCTCTCATGTCCTTAGGGCAGATCTGCAAAACCTGAGAAGGAAATCAGGCAATCAGTTCCTGGGCACGGCTTCCATGTGCCTGGTATGGCTGGTTTACCGCACAAGGTTTAAGAACTACTTTCCTCCTTCTTATATAATTTCTGATCTCAGACTGGAAGTTTATTTTTATATTATTTATCCACATAAGCCACAATACTAACTTAGTCTACTTTATAACATCTGAAGGAAAATACTGTTTTCATCTCAGCAACATGCTCTGCTGGATACTGAATTACCAGAGGCATCAGGTTTTCAAGACAATAAAACTTAGAGCACAGCAGTACAGAAAGTGTTGAAGAAAAGCTTCCTGAAGAATTGTTTCTAGAGGGCAGGTCACTATTTTGATAGGCAGATTCCATAAAAAGTCTGCATAAGTTCTGTGCTTTAACAACTAAAACAACTTATTTAAAGTTTAATTAACTTATAACATTGAGAATTGCAGGTATTCAAATTTACCCCTCAGCGGCAACTAACAAGATTTTTATTTACACAGGAAAGGGACTTTAAGGTATGATGCTGTTTTGGGCAGCTTTTGATCCTCCAAATGCAATGTTCCTCAGGCAATTCATGATGTGTGCTCCTAAGAGAACATGAGCTGATGCTCAGCACAGCGGGTACCAGCCAGGGCCATTTCTGAAGGGCTTTAATATAACACGGACAGCCGAGTGGAAAGAATACAAAATCACTGCTGCATGTACAGACTAAAAGCAGAAAGAAGTAACATGAACAGGGTTTGGGATAACAAAATCCTTGGGGGATGGTCTATGATGAAGCATATCCAGGACATATTATTTTAGAAAAACATTGAGTAGTCTAAGTCTATCTCATTTTTAAAAATATTTTCTTAGTAGTAACTATTCCATCCAATTAAGGGACACTCTGGTTGAGCTTCAGAGTTACTCCCACACATTTTCCTAGATAGAAAAAGACTGTCTCACTGCAAAGACTCCTGGAAAACATAAAGGTAGGCAACACAGGAAGCACTATGGCTATGCATACACTTTGAAATGGGGTTCTGTGCAAGATCTGAGCAGACAACCAAGCTCATAATCCTGTGCATGGCACTGGTTCCAGATACCATGCCTAGGACTCCAAAGACAAATAACTCTACCACCAATATCATCATCTTCAGCCCACCTCCAAACAGATCTTTTATTGCAGATATTACTTTTGAAAAGAGATATATTTCTATAGTGCTTAGGTGTAGGGCACTCATGGATGATTTTCCTTGGCTGCCCTTTACAGGAAAGCTGCCAAACCAGCCAGTTCTCAGTTTTCCCGGCTCACAGAAATGGGCTGGAGCAGAAAGACCAGCATTGAACACAGATTACAGGCAGGAGACATATCTGTCTTTTCCATTATCTCATTTATTCTGGTGACAAAAATATTCTCTAGTGGCATACTCTTGCCAAATTTTGCTACTGGAATTATACACACACTTTGCAGTTACCTGAATATCACACATAAAAAGAGCTGTTGTAATAGCAACAGAAGCAAAAACCCCCAAATATACAAGAGAACATTTAAAATGATGCTCTTATCTAAAACCTTTTTGGTATAGTAGTCTTACAGGAAGTTAACTAATTTTCCATTCTCCATTTAAATAAGTTGTCTCCAGACTTAACAAAAATGAAAGGGATTAAAGACATTTGAGAGGTACAGACAAACGAAAGACAACTTCCATTTGTATGGGAAGTAAGACATATATCTTCATGGATCAGTTTTAGAACATTTCAGTAGCTCTTGGTTAAATTTCGTTGTACTGGCATTTTCTAGACTTGCAACTAATTATTCACTCCCTAGCATCTCTGCAGTTAACACTGAACTAACAAACTCGTGGCCTACAAAATCGTGCTAAGACCAGTTCTGTGCTCAGTTCATAGTCAGTCTTTGCCTCATCCGCAGGAAGCTGTGCTGCATTTCAGAGGAGCACAACAACCACTGTTCTGTCTCACGAGCAATATATGTTTTATTTATGGCAGGACATCCCAGAAGTTATCCACAGGCATCAAACCAACAGAGCTCAGACCTGGGAGTTTATGGATTGGCACAGCCCACCACAGCTTCTGCTGTGCAGATGAAAGCTGAGCTCTTGGTTTAGCAGTCACGGCCAGTGGCAGCACAGCTATGAACACACCAGTTATTGAAAATAGCACCATATTAAGCTCTTTGGTGTCCTGAGAATTGGAGATGTTTTTCCTGTTTATTAAGATAATTCTCAAAGGCTACACTGGAAATTGTTGTGCTTGGTTTGGTTATTCTGCTGTCTCCAAATGCATCCTTAAAACATTTCTCTTCCTATCAAAGGAAGCCAAGAACGAATTTTGAAGATAAGCTAAAAAAATCCCCATGTTTTACATAGCAATTTTTTCTTGTTGTTTTGTAAAAATGATGACAGGAGTTTGTAATGGGGGCTGAATGAAAGCACCAGCACTCATTACACTATGTATCCTCAGATGTCTCTCCACCTTCCCCAAATGCACCTACCTCAAATCACAACCCCACACAAAGACAGATTGTGAGAAAACACACAGAACAGCTTCTAACCAGCGCTATCCAGCACTAAAATACCATTTCTTCCCAAAAGCTAGCGTGACAGACAGCGCTTACAGAATCATGTGTGGGATCTAAAAATGGCAGATATGCTGAAGACCATTTAGGAAAGCAAACAGTGCCCTGTGTGCCCCCCAGTCTCCAGACAGCTCAGTGCAAGGCCACATCTGTTCTACTCCTTCATAACGATGCTTTAACAGCTGTACAGAAATGACACTGTTTGCTCTTTAACTGCCTCATCCACAGTTCAGAATGCTAAATTAAGCTGCCAACCAGAAGGCTGGTGACCAGAGCCTTGGTATGATTTCCTGAATGACCCAGCCCACAAATCACGTTTCTTTACAAGCAGAAGAAAAACCTGTCTATCTCCACAAAAGCTGGCAATTAATATGAAAGCAGCAAGAAATGTACTTTTATACATTTGTTCTGGTGAGAGGCCATCTGTTATTTTAAAAGATGCAATAGGAATTTACTTGTAAATTCAATGAAACAGAATGATAACATTTGCCTTACATAAGGAAGACTTCAAGCAATACATTATTAAATACTTCCAGTTTTCATTAATATCTGTAACCTGCACAGAGAATATTATATTCAAGTTCCCCAACAACAAAAAAACCTATTTTGTTTTCAGGCCCACAGAGCTGCAAACAACTTTACAAGAAATATTGCAAAAAAACTCACTTGAAAAAATTGTGAGGTTGTGTTAAAATCTGGAATTTGTTTTTTTTGGAATTGTACTTATCACCTTTATTTATTGTAAACCAAGCTTTTTCCTTTATAATTTTTATACTCTTTCATGCCATTTCACTAGCAAAACATACATACAGTTACCACTAGCATATGTCAGTATGATAGAATAGCTGAAATACTGTATTTGAAAGTTTAAAATTAAGGGAAACTACTACTTAGAACTATTTAAAGAATATTTGTCTCCTTTACTAAGACAGTACCTCCTGTTTATTTTAATGGACTACTTTCAGGATGTGACTTCTTTCCTTGCAGTTTAATTTACTTACCTTTTCAGTATCTATTCCTCTGGACATTGACCAGGTGGAAACGATATAATCCATCACACGTTCACTCAGTCCTTTAGGGACCTGGTAGAGCTTTAAAAAGTCCCGGACACTGTTCAGCATTTCATGGTATCTGTTTGTGTTCGCGTACATTTGCTGAAATATGGTTGTCACATTACCAAAAATGGTGGCATACAGAAGGGCTGTGAAAAAGAAGAAAAACCACAGAGATAATACATGGTAAGTTGCGATGATCAGTCTGGGTTCCACTGGGCTTTAAGACCAGAAACGCCAGGCTCATAAAAATGCATGCAAATATTGGTGCTTTATTAGCAAGGTTTGATGAGCACAAGTGTTTTATAGGTCACCTTCAGCACTACAAATTGAGGACCACCACCGATTTTTCTGAGAGTAAGTCCTGCATCACAGAGCTCCTGAAACACAACTGTTTGTCAAACAATTCAGTAGTACCCAAAATCTTCCAAAACCGCAACAGAAGACAGAAGTTTAAGAGAAATAGCTTGACAGCAAACAGTTTAAATTTTCATCTTAGGTTTATAGCGCCTGTGTTGAAATACCACCAGTGACAGACTTCTAGGCTTTAAGTGCATGATCACTATAGTAAGCTGAGTCATCTTTACCCACCTCGGTGTGACAACAACAATGCATCAAAGCAGAAGATGGAATATGTAATAAACAGCCACCATGGGTCAGTAACTTATAGACATAAGTTTAATAATACATAAAAACTCACATTACATTTTATATTCTTCAGGCAGAAGCACAGTGAGGCCTGAGGCAAGAGCTAGAGCCCTCAGAGGCAGACCTCTGCACAGTCCTCCTGACTTCACGCAACACGGCTATGAAGCCAGCTGGTTCATCAAGATGGGTTTAAGAATAAACACGAGGAAGAAAAAAAGGCAGTGTTTCCAAGCATGGAGAGAAGCAGATGAAAACACACAGGACTTGAGAAGATCCACCTGCTGAAGCCCAAGACAGAACAGCAGGCTGGTGGCAGCCTCACCGGCCAGGTTTGATGGCTTGCAGAGGCTGGGGCTGAGGCTCTTCCAGCCAATCCAGCCCTGAATGAAATGGAAAGACAGGAAGCCTCAGGGGGAGCCTTCCTTTGTTGTGAATCAGGTCAGTGATACGTGACAGGTTGGCTGTAGAGGGAGAGGAACAGTCAGACTGCAAATGCAATGATAACCACCCATAAGTGCTCTGGCTTGCTGAGTCAGTTCTTCCTCTTAATCATTTTCTGTCCCCCAAAACAAGCACCAAATTGTGAGCATCATACCTTCGCCACTTGAGACAAAAATAAATCAATGAGAAGCCATATTTATAAAAAACAGATTTCACCTTACTGAAATACCCCTTTTTGACGTTTATTTACTCACTCACCAGCTATTAAAAAAAATCTTCATCCCACTCCTTCCTTTGAGAATGCAGCTATTTATTCAGGTCAGTGTTATAGGCAGATATCCCTAAGGCAACTAAGGTGCTCTAGGATTCTATGACCAACAAAAACCATTGATATTGTGCAAAAGAAACTTACAGGACTGTCTTTGCCCTGATCATTAAGAGATGTAATTTAAATTTAGGTTTGCTCAAGGCCTTTACACTGCTGATTTTCTGCAGAATTCCTTCTTGATGCTGCATGACTTCTTTTCTTTTCATGAGTTTCTGTAGAGAACAGCTCTCCCTTTTTCCATCTACTCCTCTGTACAAACAGGTATAAAAATATTCAGAAAAATGTGCACACTTGGTTTAAAGAAAACTGGAGAGCATGAATATGGTGACCAGAAACATATATTTTCTCTGTTTAACCTTAACTTGTGCCTGAGCAAAACCATACCAGGAAGTCTGATGCAATGAGTAGTAAAGAGCGACAAAATGCTTTAAAAAACAGACTTATCATAATAGCTCCTTAATCCACGAGTATTTTGTATTAGAACAGCATTCCTCTGCCTAACTAAGTCCTGGTTTGCTCTCTGTTACACAGACGCAAACACAACCCTACAGGAGACTGCAGCAGCACACGGCAGCCAGCACAGCACTGAAACAGGTGACAAATTAGGGAGAGGGTGGCAAGCAGATTCTCATCGTAGATTTCTGGACAACCACACTTGTGTCCATACAACTCTCTCCTTGCTCTCTGGCAAACAGTGAGACCCGGGGGTTCAGTACCTTGGCATGTCTAGCTCCATGCCAACAAAGCTAAAACGGAGTCCCCACTCTGTCCCATTAGTGTCCAGCTACATGAAGCCTAAAGAAAAACCAGAAATTTGGTCCTATATTTTGATTATTATGAAGTAAGCAATTTCCACTGCAAATTGCAGCTCCAGTAAGACAATTATCTTGGCAAGAAAAATTATTCCTGCCTAGATTAATTTTTTTTTATTCCCAAACTTACAATCCCTAATTTATCATTAGCTAACCATTTTATTACTATTAAAGACACATTAAAGCCAAGGATTTTTGCAGCCTTATATTGAGTAGATACATTAGCACATTAAACCTTGAACTCCTCTGCACAGAAATAGCTGGCTGTGTGCCTTTCCTTCCTTTCAAAGGAAAAATGAAATGAACCCACTGCAGTAGACTGCAGCCCCAGAATGATCTCAGAAATACACACTCTACTAAAGGAAGAAAGTTGGGCTATTTATGACAGAGCAAAATCTCCAGCATCTCCTCTCCAGGAATGTCAAGATCCCTCGGAAATTATATAGCCCCCACCCCCTGACCTTAACACTATTTTCTGACAATAAAGAAAAACATGTTGTCCCAAACAATGTGGCTGCTCATTTACACTGCAGTCTGTGATACCCCATTTAAACACCACAGATAGGACCACAGTAATTGCAGTAGCAAATTACCCACAAATGAATCATGAAGGTCAGACACAGGTTGGAGAGGTCACCAAATCATCTGCTACTTTTAATGATGTAACAAGTAAGAATAGAGAAATAAATACAAGCCAGTGTAGGTCTCGGCTACCACAGTAAAAGATCTGGGGTCTGATTTTAGAATTATAAGAGGAAGAACTTCTTTCTGTAAGAATAAGAGGTTTACAATTACCCCAATTACAGATGTAAGTGCTGCATTCGGTTCCTGAGATGAATCATCAGATTGATGATGATTTGTTCAAAATGCACTCATCCAATGGCCTCGCACACAAAATGTGTGCAGAACCACACAGCAACAAGTGAGACCAACATCAACTAGCGAACAATCTCTTATATCTTGCCCCCAAGACTTGAAGTGCTTTCTGAAAATGAACTGCCTTCAGTTTTGCTGTTTGTAAAGCTGATCCAGAAAGCCTGTCTGCATATAAATTCCACTTAATAATTAAAAAACCAAAATAAACCCCTTTTACATACTGCACTAACCTAAGTACTGTTCAAAGAGCAAGCACCTGCATTTGCAAATAGTAGATGATTTAAATGTATAATTGCACGTCTGTTTCACCAACAAGTTCCCAGTTTACAACAAATTATTCAGTTCATAGAAGGCTGAGAGAAAGCACAGCCTTGAAAATCTGTTGCACTGTATCACTTCTTACTGAATATGAAACACAAGCGTAAATTAACCACAAAAAATGCATGTCTCAAAGGCATTTTTCAGATAACACGTTGTGAGGTCACACAAAATTAACATTGATCAGATAAAAAGAAAAGCAGAAATTAATAATTGTATGGATCATCTCATAATTATACGAGAAAATGACATTATTTTCAAATGTGCAATTAGAACAATGTAAGAGCTTATAATTGCTTGAGATTAGGGGTCTTGATTAGTGGTAATTATGCCTACTTATGAGTAGAGAGCACGCAGTTAAAAGGAAAACACTGAACTGTTAAATACAATATGCAAGCAAATACCAAACTGAACAGGTATCTTAAAGAATTGTTTACAGAACTAGTTTTGATAGAATTGTTATTTGTAGTCTTGCAATCTGATATCAAAGCTTCTAAAGCGAGATGTACTTATCAACTATCTACACTACCTTCTGGAAAAATACAGACAGACCCAGAGCTGCTTAATTTGCTACTTCTTAGGAAGCTTTGTGTATTATAAAGTTTCCTATTTGTAATCTTTTATCTACCTTCTGGTTTTTTTACTAACACAATGTATAAAGATATAATTCCTTTTATCTAGTAAAGAATAAACGTAAACCACTTAGCCAAAATCTAACAGGTCAATTAATTTTCTGCACTTCATGACTTTTCACAATATATATCCAGAACATTTTTCACCTGTTATAAAACAAATAACAATTCGCTTGTTACAAAACATTACAATTGCTAGTCTTAGTATGTACATCAATTCCTGAATTTCACAAGCTGGGAAAAAGGCTTTTTTTTAAGTGAAAGTAAATTCCCAGAGGAACTCTCCCTCATGCTGTCCCAGTAACTGTTAAATCCTGCTCTTCCCACGACTCTCTATTCTCCTGGACTGAAACAATACACTGCTCCACCTCCCTCTTTTGTGCCACCAGCTTCTAATTTGCACCTCTGAAGCAAGGCAGTAGCAATGGCAAAGATCAGAGAACTGGCACACTACTGAGCAAGTCTGAAAATCAATTTAATGGCAAAGAACAAAGCAGAAAGCCTGAACAGGCCATGAGGGACATGCACGTCAAACCACGTGGCAAAAGCACTTGACTACTAGGATGAAAGATAAGAGACCACAGGCAAATTTCATTAAATTCTTAGTCAATTCCTACTGCAAATCTTCTCACTCTCATCATCCCATTTGGTGAAATCACCCTGCTGGCAGCAAAATTGGGACAGAGAAGGACAACAGTGGGCTCCAGCTACAATGGAAATGTCTCCCCTGCAGAAGGGTAGGACACCAGTGAGGACACAGTTGATAAAGGCTAAACAACAGAGCATCAGCACATGGGGGTTTTTCATCTTCCCATCACCAAAAAAACAACTGCAATGAAATGAACGTCAGAGACATAAACAAGGGAACAGCTGCTCTGAGAAGCCACTTAAGCAACTACCAAGGGCTAGAGTAGCAGAAACATCTGTGCACCTTAAAATAGGCTGTCTGCAGAGTGTAAGGGCAGAAAGGGAAGTTAACAACAGCTACGGAACAAACACCACAAGCAGCTCCCACTGCTTCTCTCTTCACACTCTTTCCTAACTCTACGAAATAAAAGTAACCTACTACTACAGTAGCACACACGTATAACCTCCCCTTACCAACTTGCAGTGACTTATATTTCGCCAGTTTAGGAGCTAATATGGAAGAATAGAGGCAAGTGTTGGTAAACTACCAAACCTTCCAAAGATGCTGAACTCCAGCATGCCTTAGGATGCGTCAAAGCTGAAGGGTTTTTTATTTCGATCTGGAAGCACCCACACAGCTGGTAGTAGCAATCACAGGTGTTTTGGCTTGCAAGCATCATGCACAGCACAGGTTTTGCTGTTGCCTTCAGCATGTTTGGGCTAAGATGAACACCATGGAAAAACACACAGAGCAAAACTGATCAGAAGAGTGGTCAGAGCCAGAGTGAATACAAGCCAATAGAACAAACTTCAGCATCAGCCCTGCAAGAAAGCTCTTCAACATAAACAGCTCTCTCCAAACTGACAGTGAAGGGCCAACACCACTCTGCTCTCTATGAAAGGCTGCATTGACGCTGTCCTGTATCGTGCCCTCGGTCACAGGGGACGCAGACGTCCTTGGTAGGTAAGCGTCTCCGGCGGGGAATCTGCGATAGCAGGGCTCGCATGCTGGCTCCTCATAGGAGGAGGCACGTTCAGGATGCCTGGTGAGCTGGCTCACATCACCCGGAGGTAAAGAAGAGAGAGGGACCTTTGGTATGGATTCCAGCATTATTCCTCTGGAGGGCCAGGGACCAAAAGCAATTTGGGGGTCTGTGCAGGGGATTTTATACTCAGGGAAAATGGGGCAGAGCAAAGGGAAACAACCAGTGGGGTACAACCAAAGCAGAGGATACAACTTAGCACTAACCTATGGGGAGAACAGGGAGGCAGGAGTTACAACTGGTAACCAATGGGGGACCGAGTAACACAGAACTTTCTGGATAAGGGGGAGGTGGTTTGGACCAGGGTGCCTCCCAGTGCGATGCAGCTTAGACTTCCATACTGCCCATCGACCTGCCCTCAGACTTACTGTCCTGGGCAGGAAAATCCATGCACTGGATGGCGAGTGCCTGATGGGCACCTGACTGCCACAGCCCAGAGGTGGGCTGGGCCACCACAACACTGCATCTTGGATCAAAAAGCCTGTTTATGAAAAGAGAGGATGAAGTCTCCTGCCAATCCAGACAAAGGAAGGATGGTGGCTATTACCTCCCTGGCCAAGGCTCCTACCTCTGCACAGCAGCACCTGAATAAATTAACACAGTCCCACTAATTAATGCTGTAAAATCTGGATTTTGTCAGATTGAGAAGTGTCCAAACAAGTAAAACGGAGAGAATCCTGTTTCACAAAACTCATCACTCATTTATTTTGACAGCTACAGTTTATTATTGTATTTACCCTGAAAGGTGCCAACAGTCACCGGAGGGGGATTTAATGGCAGCCATAGACTCCACTGCAGCCAATATCTGCAGAAAAGCAGATTACTAAAGTAATCAGATGCACAACAAGTCAGAAGTAGCCTGTGAGTACTTAGATGTGTTCTTGGTTGCAAAATTAAGGAGTAAGAATCTGGTTATACATTATATTTCTGCTGTAAAGGGGTACCAACAGAAGACAACACAAGCATGATGCCGAAAGGAATTAAAGATAAGAGCATCCTGGATACAATGAGACTTCAAGCTGATAGACTTTGAAATCCCTAACCATGAGTGTCTCTCAGGAAAACAGGGCTGCACACCCTTATTCTATAAACAAACAGTACTTGCAGACCAGTGAGTTCACCTGACTCTTCTTCCTTAAATTACCTGAAGGCATCCATCTCTGAAAAGCTCTGCACTTCCACTGCCTGGTGAGTCCCAGTGGGCATAGCAGCATTTTACATCCAAAAGTGCATCATAAACGAGACAGGAAGATGTATGTTCTGCCTCAACTTAGAGGTAAATTCTTAAACCTGACAGAAAGCTATGACTAACTCCAAAGACAGTAATACCTAGTCATTAATTGAAATTAGGGCCTTAGCCCTTGATAGCAAAAAGGACGTTCCAAGAACCACTACAGTTTAACCAGTGAGTCCACAGAAAGCTCCTTGCAGAATCAAATTTTATTTCAGTCAAAACATAACAATATGGGACAGCAAGATCAACAGGCAAGAATTGAAATGGGAAACACCATCATGATAAATCAAAGGTAAGACTAGAGAAAAAGGAAGATTCTACAGAAAATGGCATTTCTCAGTTACCTCTCCAAATTTTATTCCCCACGAGATAGGTTTCTCTCTGATAAGGTAAAACAGAATGGCAAGAAAATGTACTGATTTTCACAACTAGTTAAAACAACTACAATTTTTGTAAAGAACAGCATATGTATCACAACATCTTCAGGAATGTCATAAGGGATTAGTCTAGAGCAAACTGAAGTATACATGCTCAAAACATGGAGCATCATCAAGACCTTGCTGCATGTGCCAATTTGACTACCAAGAGGAAACTAAGTGTACAAACAGATAACAGACAACAGCTGCAAAAACTATCTCTATTCCAAACATACCCCAGCAGACTCACCAGTGGGACACTTTTACCAACACAGGATGACTTCAGCTCAGTGTATTCACTCGCAGGTTTTACCATGCTGAGAATTAATAAAATGCCAAATCTGATTAAATCCTCTGCAATTTGTGAGAAAGGACACTCTTTTACTGTTTTGTAGAATTTTATGGACAATAAAATTTAAATTGTCTAGAAAATTGAAATGGATTTCCATTTCATTTCCCAGCACTAATGAACAGATCACCATTTAAACAACGACTGAGCCATTTAAGGGCATCATTTTTCTTCTACAGTTTATACAGGGTAATGCATGGCCATTTTCAATTACTTGGTTAAAATTAAATCTCCAGATACTGCTTCTAGATTTTTACTCATTTACACCAATATGAAGGCTTTTTCTTTCAAAGCTCGTTTTTATCTACCCTCAACTTAGCTCAAATGGTTTCCCCCAATTAAACACCAACCCTCATTTTAAAATCTATTACTGAAAGAAAACTACGCAAACAAAAGAACAAAAACAAAAATCAAAAGCCACAATTAGGAAAAGTTGTTTTCATGTGAAACTGCTTACCTACGTAGTTGTTAGCATTCTTCTGTTCACCCTGTTTCCTCTGTGACTTCTACGATCCTTTCAACAGGGCCTTGCAGGAGGGAAATCTAAGGACACTCAAGGAGGTCATCTACTATCCAAACTTTCTGGTCCTTTCCCTACAACGCTGCCACACATTCTGCTGGGCTTTGCCCTGCTGGCTCAGGCCTGTTCCTGTTGGCAACTACTGGGCCTGATCTTGCAATAACCTGTCTATGGCCTTTGGGAGTCCAGAACTGGATCTGAATTTTGCACACCAAAACCACCATCCAGCACTTATACTGGATTTCTGGACAAAATTTGCCCCCATCACCAATGCAATACAAGAGTTTAATGGCTAAACTCACTTGCAAAGTCCAAGCAAAATTCCCCAGTCTGATTCCTTTTGGTCATTGCTCCAACCTCATTTAATTAAGGTATCTTATATTTGAGTGCTGTATTTAGAGTAATTCTTTGTTCCGAATGATAATTGGATTCAGGTGGCTTCTCTCTACTCCCACCAGAGCACCCATGTGGAAAGTTGATAGCTGGCTGCATTTCTTGCTGAGCATGTTCAGATCTGAATCCACCAGTGAGACCACAAGGAGGAAGGACCTAAGGCTTCCCCTGAGACTGCAGTGATCTCACTTCTCATTAGGCTTAAAACCTCTACTCAGCTGTGCTTTAAACACTACTGCAAGGTGTGGGCACGTCTGCCTGTGATGAAAGTTAAGGACACAGTTCAGAGAAATACCAAGATAATGCATTTCTCTTCGACCACTAACTTTCATCCAATGACTTACAAAAGCTTCTGCTGTCTATGTAGCAAGTACAGCACAGTCTTTTTTTAGGCTTTGTCTTCTCTGAGAACAAAAGAAAAGGTAAAATTTTAATGCCTATAAATTACCCCAATATAAAAGCAGAGTGGGATGGAGGTACTATGGTTTCATTGTGGAGTGAACCTGAGGTGGGTGGTAGAGTGCTGGCCTCAAGCAGACAGCTGATGGAAAAATTGCATATCCCTCATCTCACAGACTCTAGAGCAAAGAAACTTCTTTGGATTAACTTTATTGTCCCCAAACCTAAAACTAGTTAAATAAAACCATGAAAACAACAGAAAGTATGTAACTGGAAGCCTGTGTCTTCTGTAGCTCACCTGGTTTACACTCAGCAGGCCCTTCAAGCTGACTTTGCTCTGAGCGGTCACTCTGTGAAACCAGCAGTGACCTCTGCACTGGCCACACCCCAGAGAGGTTGTGCTAATCACCCAGGAGCTGCCAGGCCTGCTCAGGTGACAGACCTGCCAGCAAGAGTTAAGGGCATGGCTGCACCTGACAGGATTAGTGGATACTGGACATAAGGACAACAATTCTCACTTCAGATCTCCTCCACTGTGAAATTAGGCCCCTAAAGCTATTGCACTTAACTGGACTGAGCTGCACCTGCCTGCTTTGCCTCTCTGCAGCTCAGTATGAAGCTTTTGATGCAACAAAACCTTGGTAAGCCACCCTGGGGTGTTGTTACTTCAATAATCACAGTCGGACTGTGAGGTGCTCATCACTGACCTGCCAATCTCTTCTTGCACATGCTCAAGTTTTACTTCTGGGTGCAACAAGTACAAACAAGCTATGTGACTATATTCTATACAAGGTTTTCAAACACTTCCCAAAAAAACCTAAAGAAAAGGTGGTCCAAAAACGCCCCTTTTCTGATATTACTAAATGGTTACAAAGATTTAATGCTTTGTAATAATAAGAAAAATAAGAAGTTTGGAATTATGTTGACTAAACCAATGAGGTCGGAGACAAAGATGACATTTACCGATGAAGAAAAATTTGGGGTGGTTAAAAAATAATTGTCACTGGAATGACTAGGTCTGAGTCATGCTCCTCCTACACATTAATCACAGGTGTGCTTGCAGACCAAAATCAATAGGTGCACACAGTACGCACAGGAATGTGACATGGGAATAGCTCACAGACAGCGGCTTCTCCAGGGGACCCTGCTTTACTGACAAGTGAAATGACAGGGTAGTGAAGACACATATGGCTTATCAAAAAATAACTGGAACAACTGTTTGTGTTTTTAATGACAAACAATGGATGACTGCATGTGAGAGGAATACTTGCCTCTGGAGTGGTGAAGAGGCTTACAGTGTAACTTTCCTAAATAGGTATTCATTTCTGTTCCTATGGTTCCGGTCCTAAAGGTCCTTCTCTTCCAGGCTGAGTCTGCTGTTTTATTAGAACTCAGCAGGACTAAAAGCAGCAGTAAACATGCATACAGCAGGGAGTTCCACACCTCACTTCTAAAAAGGATTATATTTATCATTATATTCAGGGGTAGATGTTATTGCATAAGAGATACTGCCTAAATTCTTTTTAAAGTAAACATTCCATGGAAAACATCTGACATCTAAAAGATGTCAGGTAGCTATATTTTGTAATTTGTTAGCAAGTCACCACAAAAATGCAAATGTATTTGCACCTAAACAAATGTATATAGTCAGAAGTAAGGATGTATTAATATCCCACTAGGACCTTTTTATTGAACTGTTCTGCTTGTGCAGTGCCTGCACCAGTGAGGCACACAGGAATGGCATTTGCAGATGCTAATTAGCTGGAGCTGGCCAACAGAAAGTACAGAGGACTCTCAAAGGTAATGAAATACCTCTGTCAGTAATTTGCAGCTATAAACCTCATCCAATAGTTAGGCACACAAAGCTTTTCCTTGTTTGGGAAGAACGATTGGGAACACTTCAAGTATGCTCCCCTGCAATCAGTGAACATCTGGGATACAATAGGCCTATGCTTCAAGTATCAGTGCAGGAGAAGAGACCTGAACTCAGGTCTTCCATTTCCTGAAGAGTTCTTCCACCTAAAGGTGTCTGGGTATTTTGAATGAAAGAGAAAGGAAAGGAAAAAGTTTTTACTTTTTATATTTAAGAACTGTTCCTGACTCCATAAATACAGCAGGGGTGTGTTCCCAACATTTCCATATCCTTTGAGTCTTAGAACCATGAAACACTGGATTAGAATGGAAGAGGCAGATATCTCTGGCCATAAACACAGACTTCTCTGCTCTCACCTCTCCACAGAGTAATAAGTTTTCTGGCAGGCTTGCTCAGAGAAGCTTTACTTGGCCAGCCACAGCAGATCAAGAACACTATCCTAGCACTCCCAGAAAAGATCATAGGAGAAAGGTAATTTCTAAGATTTGTTGAAGTGATTCCACAGATGTGCATGAACAAAGTTTTAGGAATCACAGGGAAATAAGGTAGTTGTAGCAACTGGTGTAAGTAAACAAAATCTCAGCATAAATAAACTCTAGCGCATCATCAGGAGTCAACCCTTAGAGTAAACTTTTCATCCCTGTGACACGGGGCACATGAGAACAATGGCTCCTCCTGAACTTAAATTCTGATCTTTGGATTCCAAAAGGAAAAGTTGCCCCCAGTGCCCACTGTCTGCTGACACAACACTGGTTGTGTTAACCCTGCAGCAGTCCCACGGCAATCACAAAGGTCACATTCCCTGATAAATCTTACAGATCAGGGGTAAATTTCACAACACCAGAGGATGTCCAGAAGAGTTTTTGCAGCCGTCCCAAGTCTTCTCCTTGCTTAAGCACTGAAGAACTTGTCTTCTGTAATTCTCTGCCACATACAGGATCACCTAAGCAGCATCCTAAATCTCCCAGATCTTCTTAAATTCTTCCTTCCCACTGATGGAGGCAACAAGAAAATCTTACAGCTCATTGGAGATGAATAGTAAGATTTGGGAAAACAATATTCCATGTCATTTACAGGCACTGAAGTCGTCAAGGTATAAAGAAGTAACAATGCAGGAACTTATTTTAGCACCTGAACTGTGGTAATAACCTGCATGCTCATCTTTTGAAAGCTATGTGAAGTGAAGAACTGTTTGTAAGCTGTGTGTGCAACCATGAATATTCATTTACTGGTCTTCAGCACAAGGCAAGGATAGAATGCTTTTCAACAGCTTGAATTTTTGACATTGTATAGCTACTACTGGCTGACAGATATTAATGATTCTTGACAGAATGCTTATCTTTGAGCTGTTGCTGTAATCAATCAGCACAAGAGCAGCAGGCTATTAAAATATTTTTCTGTCAAGCTCTCTTGACATGCTTTGAATGGTACACAGCCTCGATGTTGGGTTTGGATTTTTGTAGGGTTTTTGTTTGTTGGGGTTGGTTTGTTTGTTTCCGGTTGTTTTTTGGTTGATTTTGTTGTTGTTTTGGTTTTTTAATAAGAGAATCCACCTGAAACCACACAGCTGGATTTTCTTGATCAGCACCTCTTGAAGTTGTCCTTAAATATCAGCCTGGATGCTGAGCATTCAGAATCTACTCACCATGGTTTCAGCTCCTTTTGACAAATGTCCCTCTGTCTTCTTTCTATCCTGCCTTTCTCCATCTACTCATGCACACACACTCTTCTTTAAAGCCATTTCTCCCTGTTAGATTCTTGTCATCTACCTGGCCCATAATTACTCCTTATGCTTCCTTCCAGAAGTTCTACCCTCCTGTTTTCTCTGACTTCTTCCAATTTTCTATTCTATACCCTGTCTTGCTCCAGCCTCTCAGAAACCTGTCAAGGGAGCAGTGATTTAGCAGTCTCTGCATCACAAAGCCTGTAAAATTTAAATCAACAGCTTAGCAAACCCATCAAAGAGGCTGCCAGACCTTCTTGGCCTCAATAGAGAAGCCTAATGACTAGGAGGGAATCAAAGTTAAATGAGATGGTCAGGAGAATTGGGACTCTTCACAGATCTGAGGAGGGGAAGAAGGGAAGGGGCAGGGATACAAACCTAAATATGTAAACACGGGGTGGAAGAGTAGAAAAGGAACGCAGGTGAGGTTAGGAAAACAGAACACGAAGGAAAAGCTGATAACTGAACTCATGAAGAAAGTACAGAGAGAGTTTAAACGTCCAGTTTTCTGCACAGGCTTGGCTTTGCTGATGTCAATACCCTCGAAGATTAAAAGACACACTTCAGTAGCACTGCAGAGGGAGGGAATAGCTCCACAATGGCATGGTGTGTACAGAGCACAGCGAAAGATACTCTGGACTAGTAAGATGTGAAGAATTAAGAGTGGCAAGACAAGCAATGCAGAGACCAGGAGCAGTTTGCATATAGCCACAGAGGAGTGTGTGACAGAGCTGGGAACTCAGCCCAAGCCTGCCAGCTCAGGGCCTCTCCCCTGTGCACCAGGCCCTCACTGCTGGAGATAAGCACTGGGGAGATAAGCAGCAGGGCTTTTCCACCTTTTCTTTGCCCTTTGCCTATCATCTTATTTCCTTTGCAGGTCGTAACACGTGTTTGCTGTATCCAGAACCTTCTGCAGATTCTAGAGGGCAACAAGCACCAATCTTTCTGAATGCTTGGTAATCAAATTCCAGTAGACAAACACTGTCCCTGGCTGAATCACCATTATTCCAGTAAAAAGAAATTGTACCAAAAGCCTGCTTAATGAAGAAACAGTTTGAGTTAGGACCATGTTTACCAAGATCAGTAAGTGAAAGTAGAAGGCTGAGCTGTGGCTTATATGCGTTCCTAAAAACTTGGTTTGAAGAGTGTGTCAGCATCGTGATTGCCAAGCAAGACACTTTAGACTGAGCAAGTCAGACCAAAAGAACATCGTGCCAGTGAAAACAAATACTGCAGTGAGAATGTTGTCTTTGCTAGAGGCTAATGAATATAAATGCATCATTTTTTATATCTTAAAGCAAATACTCTATGATTTTTATTTGCTTTTTCATTATTTCAATGATGAAAGCTTAGGGAATAAGTCAGAAAGATTATATAAAAAACACTTTAGAACAAACCAAGGGGACTAGAGAACAAATCCAGAGAGATTATTGCAGAGGACACTAAAGAGGACAAAAACAGGTCCTAACAATATCCTTCATACAAAGACTAAGTAAACAAGTTGTCAAGCCTAAGTAAAGCAAGGTGTGAAAGAGAGGGATGAAGCCCTTTGTGATAATCTGCAGACTGACAGAAAAGAGCTTCAAGAGCTTCTTAACAGCCACAAATCTCTTCAGAGCATTTTTACTCACCCAAATTCTCGTCATCGGTGTGCCATCAGAGACAGCATCCACCCCATCCATCTAGAGACCACTGCTCTGCAGCTGGGAGGAGAGGAGACAGTGGTTCTTCTGAGCATGCTGCCAACATTTTGACTGTTGAACCACTTTTCCTCCCCAGCTCTGTGGATGTATCCTATTTGCCCTTATTTTTCTATCAGTGACAAGCTAGAGGTGCTAATTTCTGAAGAGTTCTAAAGGCTACCATATTCCATACTTCATATTAGTGTGGTATGAAAAGGGCCCAGGAAAGAGGGAAATTGCTCAGAAAACCATTTTTTAATGGAATCGCTATGAGGATACCCAAAATAGAACAGACTGGGTTTTCATATTCCTAATCCAAACGCAGGTGGCGAAAAAAACCACATATGTATCACATAAAAGGCAGAAGATTCTCAAGGGAAACCTTTTTGACTTCACCTCACACATTGAGAATATGTTTCCCCTTTCCGATGATGACCACTGTGATCTGAAAATTTCCAGCATTTAATGGCCAGTCCTGTCTCCTCTGCTGGTACTTCATACAGTCTCCTCTTCCTCAGTCTTAGAATAGGAGCAATGTCCTTTCACCAGTTCCAACAGCAGTGCATAGTGGGAAAGTCTTGTCACAGCAGTTTCATTAAAATGTATAAATATTTTGTTAAGTCTTAAAAAATACTTTGGGGTATTTGGGGGTTCATTATCACAGTTTTTATCCTTCCTGTATTATTCTGCCCTTGTGCTTACTGTCTAGTACGTTTAGACTTCCAGCTAGACTAAAGTTAGAACAGAATTAAGGAGAAACAAACATAAAACCTTTACTTGCCTTAATCCATGGTTTCACACTTCATGCAGAAAGGGCAAGTGCTAATAAAAATCTTTAAAAAAAATAATTTATCAACACTGCAATAAGAGTGAAGCACAAAGAAAGCTTTAAATACTAGAAGTTGCAAGCTGGCAGTGTGGGAGCTCATTAAAAAAAGCACTGCACAAGAACGCTCAAGGCAAATGCCATTCAAACTTTTTCAAGTCTGAAGTTATTTAATCGTCACAGCAATCACAAAGGATAAGGCATTGTTTAAAGGAACTGGCTTCTGTAGGCTTGGTGCTGTTCAGTCTTCTGGAAAGGTATTCACTGCAAATGTGCCATCAATTTAAAATGCTCCTCAATTCTGAAAAGCAATCTTTCTAACCTGGGGCTTGATACTTCAAGTTACAGAGCACCCTCAGCTGAAACAAACCAAACATGGGGCTTCTGAATGCCCCCAGAAGACCAGAACCACAAAACAGGGGCAAACTGAAATATTCTGCAAGTAGCAATAGTAGTTTTACACACATACAAAGCTAAATTCATCCTTCTGCACGTGTCTGTCACCAATTTCAGTAATCCCGCATTAAGACAACATAATTTCTGCATTAGTACTTTGTAGTCAGTCCCTGAGCATTAAAAGCTACAGTACTAGGGCAGTGTTGGGAAAATCTATGTTTCCATATAATATATATTTGCATGGAACTACCCAGTTTCCCTTTTTATTGCGTTTGCAGTCTCTTAGACTGTTCTGACTGGATGAAAGCATGCTAAAAAAGCAGCACAGAAATTATTACAATTGGTACAAAGCTGTGGATGAGCCAGTCTGAGACGTCTGCTTACTTACTCAAATTTAAAAAGACCTGAGTTTTTCTGGAAAAGGTGTAGCAGCATCAGTGTTGCCACAGAACTCCCTCCACCATAGTTACAGTCTTTTCTTTCTGAAGTATTCATTTCTCCACTCTGCTCTCTGTCAGCTAACAATCCATATAGAAGACCCACTTCTCTCCTTGCTTTCAGGAAAACCACAACCTGGCCCAGCCTTGTCAGCTACATGTTCAGTGAACTCTTGTGTTCTTCTCTCATGGTCCGTGCAGCCAGCACAGCATCCCACAAAGTGCATACATGCACCAAAAGGCAAATTAGCATAAACTGGTGCCATAGGCTCTTTCCCATCACCCTGGTAAAGAGTTAACACCAGAAAGAACTTCCAGGGAACCACACTACAGAAGTTGATCAATGGCATTTAAATTTTTACCGTAGGGTTTTAACAACAGAAAGTTTAAAATTAAAGGGAAAGAACTGAGTACAGTGTTGGTGCTGAGACTCACGTCTGTAGCACACACTCAGTACTCAAGCCTGCCAACGCAAACCAGCAGGTTTCAGAAGGACCCCAGCTGAGGGAGAGCTTGAAGACAAATGATTTAACAGCTGCTGTTCTGTAACTGGGACAACAGTTTAATTAACATAATCAAAGCCATTATTAGGTTAATCACCAATTAGCATCACCAATTAACTCACGGCCAGTCCCGAATATCTAAAAATCAGTGCCTGAAATGAAGCACACACAACACTCTCGGGTATCACACTGGACTAGAGAGAAACACAGCAGAAGGGAGTTTACTCCCCAGAAGACACGAAGGAGGACGCTTTTAAGGATCTCAGCAAGCAAAACAATATAAAAAGCCCCAACTTTTATAATAAAAAGCAAAATGTCACCGTTGGCTGAAAACCAGACATGCTAAAAAGCACCTGTACACAGCAGCACAGCTTGGGCAAGGTCAAGCACAGAACCCCTTGTGCAGAAAACCACGGCTGTGCTGAGGCAAGCTTACAAAGGCACAGCTACCAAAGACCAGCCTAGCTAATGCAGTTTTTAATCCACTGTTTAAAATTTCAATCTGTCCATCACCCATCACCTTTTCCCAGGTGCTCCTGAGCTTCCCACATGCCCTGGGCTCCAGCAGCACCATTTCTTCACCAGATGCTACTGCTATCACAGCTGGGGGCCAGCACATGCTGCTTCTTCCAGTGGGTCACTCCCCACAGCACTCGGCTCTGGTCAGCCTGCCAGGCTGGGCTGCGGGCACTGGCAGCTAAAGGGTGCCTACATGTCTTACCTTGTCCTCAGAGCAGTGACTTTCAGGACCTACACATGCCCATCTTTTTCCATGATTCATTCTCTTGGGTTTCATCCAGAGAAGGCAATACATATAATTTTCATGTCTATTCAGCACTTCCACTGACATTTAACTATGTATATGGCTATCTCAATAATTGCACTATCTTGTGTGTTTCAAGTTCAGCATTTGCCAACAGGCCGCTATTAAGTGTCCTTATCTTGTTGGTATCTTTCTTGAAAGAAGACTTGGGTTTTTTCTAAGAACTCTCATCTACGAGTATTCTCTTGCTGCCAAATTTCAATATCCAGCCCTGCTGTTCTTATATACCTGCTCTGAAGATCAAAATATCATTTTCTAAAATGGATAAACACCACCCTTGCTCTCAGAAACAGCTGACCTTGATTATCTCAACTTGAAAATCGAAAGATTTAGAAAGTTACAAACATGAGTCAAATGGAAAACAGAGAGAAAATGTGTAGACAACCCTAATTATAGATGTTGTTACATTTTGTTCTAATGCTATAGTGATGACAGCAGACAGATAATAGCAGTAAAATCATAAATAGTAGGAAGGACTCAGAACATAAGGAATAACACAAAGCACATCATCAGCCTGTGGAATGAACAAAGCCATCAGTAAAAACAGCTCTTTGTTTTTGGGGTGTGTTTATTTTCCCATTCTAATGAGAAGATACGGGTTCAATCAAGCTGTTTTGAACTGATGATCATAAAATCACTGATGTTGGAAAAGATCGAAAGATCGTTGAGTCCCACTGCCACCCCTGCACTGCCATGTTCAACACTGAACTCCCCATGTTCCACATCTACATGTCTTTTAAATACCTCCAGGATGGTCACTCCACCACTTCCCCGGGCAGTCTATTCCAATTCCTCACCACCCTTTCCATGAAGAAATATTTACTAATATCCAATCTAAACCTTCCCTGGTGCAACTTCCCCTCATCCTGTCACTTGTGACCTGGGAGAAGATACTGACCCCCACCTGGCTACACCCTCCTTTCAGGCAGTTGTGGAGAGTGAAAAGGTCTCCCCTGAGCCTCCGTTTCTCCAGGTTAAACACCCCCAGCTTCCTCAGCTGCTCCTCATCAGTCTTGTGCCCCAGACCCTCCACCAGCTCTGTTGCCCTTCTCTGGACTCACTCCAGCACCTCAATGTCTTTCCTGCAGTGAGAGGCCCAGAACTGAACACAGGATTTGAGGTGTGGCCTCACCAGTGCCGAGTATAGGGAGATGATCATTTTCCTCGTCCTGCTGGACATACAATTTCTGATAAATAGTTGTCATCATAGCTGTTATGCTCTGTTTGCTTGTCTGAATGTGGTTTTTAAAGTCTATGGTTTAAATTACAGAATACCCAGTGTGTTCACTACACAGAAAGAGCACAGAGATCACACACAAGGCATACAGAAGCACACTATGGTTTTGCTATCGCACAGATATCAGCATTAACCTTATCTGTTGATACTGGGAGATAGTGCATATCTGCAAGGTGCAGCTCCTACCTGACAGGACCAGAAATACTAGTGCCAACACTGAAAGTCCAGTTGTTTCCACAAATAACCAGGAGGTTTAAGATGGTAGAATTAGCCTGTGCTGCTAGGTTTCTCTGTTTTAGCTTTTATTTCACATTTTAGCTTTTACGGTTCACCTATATTTTCTCTATTAAACATTCTGCTTAAGCGCCATTGACATATAGGTGTGTACATCCCTAACTTGAAAAATCATATACACTTACACCTCTCTTGGTTCCTGTTGTCCAAGGTCAGAGTTCTCCAGTGGGTCACTAGTACAGATAGTTATAATTCTTAATGCCAGGTTCATTGGTTTTTTTATGTGCAATAATAAAGGTAATATATTACAAATCTATTCTGCCTCAGAGGCTAAGCAACATAAAGTCAGGTTTGCAGTGTAGCAAGTGGGGAAAATGTAAAGCTAAACCACAAATTATCAAGCACCCATGAAAAATACTGGTCAAATATTTGATGTGACAGCACACAAAATAATCTCCAATTCCTCCAACAGGCAATTTTTTGCTTGAATATTGAAAATTGATATAATTTTAAAATCTACCCCAATATAAGGAAGAGTAAGTCCATTTGCAAGCAGAGATTCTGAATCAACTTCAGAAGAAATCCAACCCTTCCTTTACTGCAAAAACTCTTGAAACACTTGAGAGAGGAGGTCAATAACTAACTCATGTAAGCACAGTTAACTATTAGGAGACAGCAAACAATGTAATGAATATTCATAATTTAACCCTTAATAGTGTGTTGTAAGGAGCACCGGTGTGTGTGTTCGGAGGAGCGATCCCCCACACACCCGGCGCCGAATAAAGCAAATACCTGCTTCTCTGACTTTGTCTCTGAAGTGTCTCCTGGCCTGGTTTGGGGCGATTCAGGATAAACAGGTTTTGTGGACTGTGTGTTATTTTCTTCAGCTGGAATATTTCTATTCTGCCATTTCTCTCCTGGAGAACCTGACCATTCAGAACTGGGGCACCAAGGAGCAGCTTGCTTCCCCTACCCTCCCTGGGCATGGGCTCAGCAGAGACTGGGAGGAAACTCGCTGTTTCTCAGCTGTAACTACACTAAGTGCTCTTTTTTCACTTTACATCAATATACAGCCTGTTGAACTGTGAGAAGCAATAAATCCTGTGGCATTTTAAATGACCAACAACCAATGGGCATTTTAAAGAGCAGGTTCTTTGGGAAAGCAGCCCTGCTTTAGCTGAATGCTCTTGGTTCGCCACACAGCCAGCAACTGATGGCAAAGTCCTCCAGAACTGCTAAAACAGAAGTACTGCTGTGTAGCTACTGAAGGACAAAACTTTCCTGTTAGCAACCAGCGGGAAATTTGGCTGTGTGGCCTCAGGCAAACATCACTGTGTATCAACCATTTTGTGCATCCCTGCATAGAAAATGGTACAAAACCAGATAACTTCTCTTAAAAGTACAAAGCAGTACTCTCTGGCAGTGTAAGTTTAGAGACAGCAACTAAAGGAGGAGAAAGCAATACTAGCAGCACACACACATGCACAGACATAGCAGTCTCAGATTTAAGTTCTTTCTTTTCTTCAACCCATATTGCCACCCTCTGGGAATCAGCTTCATTCACTGCCCATTTACCCAAAATTAATCAAACTCTTCAGCCATCTCCAGTGTTACCTTAAAGCCTGGGCCTACAGATCCTGTCCCCAGCCCCTGACAATAACCAACATCAAAAGCTTACAGGAAATATTTCTCATTCACATGCAGCTGCTTTCCCCGAATTCTTCCCCACTGCTCTCCCCTTCTGACACTGTCTCATATTAAATCTCTGGAGAGTGAGTACAGCCATGATGTTGCTTCCAGAAGAGCTGTAGGAAGGAAAACATGTAACTCCTGCCACAAGTGTCATCAACACTGATTCACACCTGTTTGTGCAGGGCGTGCAAGGCTAGAAAGTTAGTTCTGTTCCTGACCAGTTCTACCACAGCTAGTCTCCCAATACAAGAGGCGAGTACAAGCTTCACAGCAGAAGCTTTTGTTGTCCTTCCCAACCGAAGGCAAGCAGCCTGAGAAGTGTGGTTGCCCTCAGGCTGTTACCTTCCTCGCTTTTTGTATGCCTTATCTACCTCAGTCTTTCACTGTTGAAGTGCCCATTTCACTGTGCTTTGGACCCTTGCAGTTGTACCAGAACTCCATGTACTGAACCATTCACACCTTTTTGGATATTGTTGCCTGCTGTATCATATTTTCCATTTCAACCCAAACTGGCAATGACTCAGAGCATTTTCTTCTGTCTGGCTGCCCAACAATACAACACAATGGTCCCATAAAACAGTAGTCTTCCCTCCAGTCTTGTGTATTATTGAAGGCTGCATATGAATAAAAGATAACTCCATTCTGGACCTGAACTGCACCCTCATGAAGGGATATATCTTCTACACTGGTATAATCACAATCTGAATCTCATGCACCTTGCACAGTACAATATCAAACCTGATAAAATCAGCACAGTCAACTGGCCATACTTATCTCATGCCCCAGCATGCATTTTCCTCACATAAATAACTCTCTTGAATTCCCTTTTCAAGTCTTTGTCTGCTTTAATGCATCATCACACTTCAAACCATGCTCTTTCATCCACAAGGGCCAAAGAAGAGAAATACTGCCCATCTTTTGGACTATAGGTCTGTAACCAGCACAAGGAAACAACCATCTCAAACATGCACCATGTTAGTTTCTGTTTATTTTGGGAAGCAGTCAAAAAAGAAGTTTAAGAGTTTGTAAAGGAAAAGGAGAAACCTTAGTTTCAACTTCAAGTTCTATTTCTCTCTCTCAATACCTGCTCTCCCTTTTGTCCACCCCCACACACCTCATCATAAAAGCAAAAGAAGCAAGGGAATCACAGTAACCTACATTCTTACATCTGTCAGTGCCCTTAGGAACTGACCAGCAGGGGCCCAAAAAAGCAGATAGTCAGCTATACTGGCCTGAAAGGACCTTCTGATGCCATCACGGTAAAACAGGAGCATCCACCTACTTGGCAGCTTCATGTCATACCCCAGAAGGTGCAGAAGGTGCTTGGCAGTATCACAGAGATCTCTGCCTCACAAGGTACCGCTCTTCTCAAACCTCCGAACATACATGGAGAAGTTTTGATTTTATTCTTGTAGTTTTCACAAGAAATGTGATGTCTTCCCTTATATCAGTGAGGAAAAAAAAATTCTGACTCACCTGCCTCTTCCCTTTGCCTTTTTTTTCCCAGAAAGCTGCCCTCTTGGTCAGACAGCATATTTCAATGCCATTCCAGCATCTACTGGTGGTTCACTGTTCTCGGGTGCCTCTTGGAAACACCTACAGCAATGCCGGCAGCACGGGGAACAAACAGGAGGATCCGGAGCGTAAGGCAGGTGCCTCCCTACCTCTCTGCACAGAGTCTAAACACGTAAGAAGGGCAAAGAAGGGAAAATAGGTCGTGGAAGGTAACACACAAGTTAGGACTTCAGCTGGATACGGGCCTCAGCTCCCCTGTGTCACACTGCAGGGCACCAGCAGCTGGATTGCAATGCCTCTTCCGGACAGCTTCTGGCACAGCCTCCTGTCTCTTCAGTCTACTGTATACGTGAAGGTTCAGAGCACTATTAGACACTATTTTCACTGCATGAGTAGATCAGAACAGCATTATAGGCCGAAGGTGGCACACTGATAGGTCATCTCCTTTCCAATGCCCACAGTCTGTGCAGCACCTACATGACACAGTGGTTTGCTCAAAGTAATTTCTCTGTTTGGTAATTCCTCTATGATTTTCACAGGAGCTTGCTAACTTTATGTGGAATAAGGCTCCCTTCCAGAAAAATGCCCATTTCCCTCCTCACACATTCTGTAGCTGTCATCTCATTACTAACCTGCAGTCAACTTATTTGCAAGGAGTGTGAGAAAGACAGTTCCTGAAAACTTCAGTTTTGGCATACTTAGTTCCTGATAAAATTGATTTTATAATTTTCTAGGTCATGCGAAGAAAGGCTTTTATGTAGGAAAAAAAAAAAAGTAGAATCAAAAATATTCAAAACAGAAGTGACTCAACCAATCAAAACTTACTTGCACTGTTATAATATGGGAAATCACCTTCCTTTCCTCTCCCCCACCCCCTGCATTTAAACGCACCAAACTGAACAAGAATTTTAAAATTCAGCAAATGTTTAAGGCATGAGAAGCTCAAGGAATTACAGTTTATAACAACTTCCCTCTCAAAAAGCAAAGGGGCAGAACAAGTCAAATTGAGTATCTTTTCTGGTTCCTTGTTTCTTAATAAATTCTCTCTTGTGAGGAAAAAATAAAAACCAGGATGATGCTGCTAGTGTGGGATGGCAAAGCTCAGAGTGGTGACAGGCCCAGAAATGAAGGTTTATAGAGGGAAGTGAGAGAAAAGTGGTGGTCCGTTTTAGGAAAGAGAACTGGAAATAGGCCACATGAGAGGGCCTATTTATTTAGGGTGCAGCTCTGTGAACTATTCTCAGTGGATACTGGGTTATTTCCAAGACCAAATCATTGCCAGATCTGTGTGTTTGATGCAGAAGGATGCACGATGTCCAGGACCACACACACAAAGTGCCACAGCAGGCCTGACCATTAGGAGGGGAAATTCCACTCATTTGCCCTCTGAATATGAAAGAGGGGAAAGATTTTGGAATGAAACATTAGGATAGGGTTGGTTCAAAATTGGAGCAGGTATGCTACTTCATATTTTGCAAAACTTGTACTAAAAGTACAAACTGTCAGTAAGTCATACAACTGTAATAAATAAGTTTACAGTTTTCAGAATTCACTTGATGAAGTTTCTAGAAGCCCTGAGACTGTTTACGATCTATGTGGACCAGGATGACCCAAAAACTCCAACATTATATTTCATGCTTTCCTAGTAAATCTTAATTTTATCAGAAAGTAACTTGCAAAAATTTCCTCATTCATGTTCAAAGACAGAAGTTAATTATCTTAAGTCCAATGCTGTCTCCTTCAATTTAGCCTTGTTACACTTAGAAGATATTATCAATCTCCAGTTCCCTCTTATTTTGTGGTTAAAATCCTCCAGGATCTCTGCAATAACAACGAAGAAGTCCCAAACCACAACCCTGAATCATCCTGCTCACCTGCACTCATCAACCAACACATATTTGCTTTTAAGATGGTGATAGGGGAAGGCAAGGTTTGCCTATCATCTCACCAGAAAAGTTTAATTCCACACCACTTGGTACAGCTAGCAGTTTGATTTCAAACAAGAAGGAAAGAAGTGTTCCTAATTCATGTTGGGGTGAGTCAGAACAGTCAGCCTTAATACCTCAACTGTTTCATTCTTTACCATAAGGCACTTGAGATTTTAGAACCTACTGGCTGCCGAAATCCTTTGGTTAGAAGAATACATTTTCTACTTTCCTTCCAGGCAATAGGATCTATTACTATGTTACTTGTCTCCTTCCACATTTTTCACACCAGTAGCAGCAAGAGTTGCTGTGCTGTGGATAAAAGATATTGATATTTTTACATATGTTCCATATTTTCTCAGTAGATCAGAATTTCTTCCATCAGGCTGCTGCTGATAGGATGTGTCTTCAGATAATACCTCAAGTTCAGATCTAGTGTATTTCAGAGCTTTCAGCTCCAAGAAATAGACTGCATATGATCCACAGCAGCGTTTGCCTCCTCTAAAACATTATCTATCGCTTTTATAAACAGCCAAATCTTTCTTTAAAATATAAAAGCAGCCAAATACACTAAAAATCACTGATCTGGTAAGAAAACGAAACCTTATTCATTCTCAAGATGTCATGAGACAGCTCATCCAAGTGGTTAGGGTCATACTGTGATCTATAAACCACTTACACATTCCAGCTAGGCAAGCTATTTCTACTCCAACACTGTAACCTACAGCAGGCCTGTCTGAGTCCAGCAGAAATTAGACATTAAAGAACTATATCATTTTTTGAAGCTGATGCAGAAGTGAAAAGTGCTTAGAAGATGCTTCAGAACTTCTATCATATTCCACATATTAGATGACAAGCGGCACGATGTGTCATATGGGTGGATGTGCTATTTTACTATTCTTCCCCCCATGCCTATCTAATTGGATTTTTCTTAGTCAGACACAGACTTGCGTAAAACCAAATCCTTGTTCAGGATTGCCATTCTTCAGCAATACAGTTGGCTGCTTAAGGAAAGGCCTCCCAGGAATGCAGAGACAACGAAAAATTTGTCATCCTTTTTGTATGCTGTATATATTTAGCCAGTTCCACAGGTGGGAATCCAGAATAGAGCTCTGATGGACAAACCATGCTCTTCTAGACTGCACTTGTGTAACTCAGCAATTTAAGAATAAATTTGTAAACTGAACCCCCAGGTTTGCACTCCTGCATATCAAAGCACCACGTCTCTTGCAGATTCTTCATTTTATTGCAGGGAAAAAATATTTATCTTGCCATCCCACACTAGCAGCATCATCCTGGTTTTTATTTTTTCCTCACAAGAGAGAATTTATTAAGAAACAAGGAACCAGAAAAGATACTCATTATATTTTCCCCTGGTTCACCTGCCTGAAATATTCATTCTTCTTTTTATATTCCACTGCTCTCTCAGGCCATGTTCTGGATGTATCACGCTCTTCTCTCACAAATTAACTTGAGTTAATCATGTTCCTTTAGATTTTAAAACAAGTTGGTTGCACATACTGATGAAAAGTTTGATAAAGCCAGCACATTTCAGTGTTTTAAATCTACTTATAGGAAGAAATGTTAGAAATGGTCTAAAGAAAGCAAAATCCTGTACATGATATGGAAGACACCAGGTGAAAAAGAGAGATACCCACAGCTGGGACACCTATTTATTTTCCTTATCCTTCTCCTTCCTATTAAAGAGTTAAAAGATGAAATTTAGAAACACTGTGCGACAAAAAGAGAAAAGGCAATTATCTATAACATTACTGTAGTGCGAGCTCTCCCCAAATCCTGGAAAAACCAAACCATTAACACTTCATAGCTTTCATCTTCACTCCTGTCAAACAGAACTATTTTTTCTCCATTTGCATTTGCAGTTCTTTCAAAAGTTGTCCAATGTCTTGGGGAGGAATGTTAAGCTCTGCAGGAGAGAAATGGATTGTAAAAACCTTGAGAATTAGAAATTTTTAGAAAAATCTCACTTCTAAAATTCTCCTGATTGGATTTGCACAGTACTGATAGACATATGGACTATATCCTGGGACTATTCTAGCAATTAAATTCTAGTATATTCCGAGGTAGGGTGATTTTCTATTAGGCTGAAGTACAGCCTGAAGTTTTTAGTCATTACGGCAAGATCATGAGACAATTCATAAAGCATAGGTATGTGATACTAGCTCTGGAACATTTATGTTCTTTTTCCCTACAGCCAGAAGTACATGGGCAATTTACCCTTGCCCTTTCCAAATTATATTTTGCCAAAAATTTAATAGCAATACTTTAATCTAGCTTTGATCTGGTCATACATGCTTTAAATAACAAGAAAAGGAATCCTGGTTACTCATGGTTGTATACTAAGAAATAACATCTCACAGAGAATTCATTTATGCTTCCCAAAGCCAGGCCAGGAAACAAAGTACTGCCATACTAACATACTGACAAAAAATACTTTCTTTCTTCTTGCTTTGAAGTGTGTTGGGGTGAGGAGAGGACTAACCCCATGTGAATGGGCACTCCTCATATGGCCATGGTCATTAGCTAATACAGATTTATTACAGCATTAGCACTTGTGTTGTGAACCTGAAAAACAACTTCGAGTCCATCTTAGCCTAGAGATGATTTTTGTAGGAATTTGCTATTTACGTAGGTGTCACCTAAAGGCTTTTTTCTGCCTTTAACACTGGTGTTTTATCGTAGAACCAAATAGAACATAGAACAGAATCATTCNTGGACTCACTCCAGCACCTCAATGTCTTTCCTGCAGTGAGAGGCCCAGAACTGAACACAGGATTTGAGGTGTGGCCTCACCAGTGCCCAATACAGGGGGACAATCCCTGCCCTGCTCCTGCTGGCCACACCATTGCTGATACAGGCCAGGATGCCATTGGCCTTCTTGGCCACCTGGGCACACGCTGGCTCATGTTCAGCTGCTGTCACCAGCACCCCCAGATCCTTTTCTGCTGGGCAGCTTTCCAGTCACTCTGCCCCAAGATAGTGGAGCTGCATGGGATTGTTGTGACCCCAGTGCAGGACCTGTCACTTGACCTAGTTGAACATCACCACTGGCCTCAGCACATCAATCCAGTCTGTCCAGATCCCTCTGCAGAGCCTTCCTGGCCTCCAGCAAATCAAGACTGCCACATAGCTTGGTGTCCTCTGCAAACTGGCTGAGGGTACACTTAACCCCCTCATCCAGATCATTCAAAAGAATATTAAACAGGACTAGCCCCAAAACTGAGTCCTGGGGAACAGGGCTGTGTTTCAATACAAGCAATCCTGAAAAAACCATGCAGGTCCTGGACATCGTTACCCAAAGAGGAGGCAGCTTTTAAGAGATAAATTCTGGCTTTGGAGCTTGCTGTGTTGTGAGGCCTGTCAGCACTGATCGCATCTCTCCTCCATGCCCTGCCTGTACTGAATGTCAGTGATGGAACTTGGTGCGGGCCAGACGCTCCGGCTCATCAGTGGGGCTGAAAATGCCACCACGACCCGGTGCACCCCACGCTTACCAATGAGAAATACCGATGTGCTTCACTGAAAATTGCATCCCTCGGGACTCGGATGTCTGAAGGATTGTTTATATATCCAAAAAGCCAAAAACAGCACTGTCTATCCATTTTATTTCTATTTATCACAATGACTTAGAGGTTCTGGTAGGTTTTGTTGTTGTTTTTTGGAGTTGGCTTTTTGTTGGGTTTTTTTTGCTTGGTTTTTACTCATTCTTTACTCTTAATAAAAAAAATTGAGATATTTTCACCTTTAGAGATAACCAGACTAAATCCTGCCCTAATAGCTAAACCCTCTTCTAACCTACACAGAAACTCTACCCACTTTTCTGCCAGCCCTGCCACTTTGCTGAAACTTGCTGTAGCACAGAAATACATCCACAACACTTCTGGTGGTTCATTCTAGTGGAGAAAGCATCCAAGCAAAATAACATTCAGAAATCCCAAACAGTTTAAACAATTACAGCAATAACACACCATCTCTTCAAATATCATGACTAGCATCAAATAAGAAGTAATAAAGCACAGCACAGAGGGGTGAAGGAACAGAGCTGCAAAGACTGGCCATACTTATTAAAAAGAAATTAAAAAAAAAAAAATCCAGGCCTTTAAATTAGGAATTACTGGCTAGAGTAGTGTTGCTGGGGGCTAGGATAGATGAGAATGAAAATTAATGCAAAGCTATCAGCCATATAGAAAGCATGCCATCTGCAACTTCAGGAGCTTGCAAGAGGTCTGTGGCATCTAAGAGATTTTTGTCATCTTGCCAGGGATGTGACAAAGACCAGGCATTCAAGAGACAGCTTTTGCAAGACAAGGTTTCTTTTTCCTTTCCCATCATGTCCCCAAACCCAAAACACTGCACTGGCAATACCCATGAACACAGAGAAAGTTGCTTTGGGTTTAAAATCTCTTAGGCCTTTGTGCTCCACCCATGAACGATACCCTCAGCAAACCTAGCCAGCACTTGGCACACGGCTGGCCCTTAGCTTCAGGCCACCAACTTCCAGCAAAAATTATTGCAACATGTTCCCCCATCACCTAGAAGGGGTTCTGGGGTAAATGTGCTTCTCTTTTCCTTAGATACATGTTTAGTAAATGGCCTTCCTTTTCAACTGATGACCTGCTTCATGAGGGGGAAATCATGCCTCAGGAAGATCATCAAACATGATGCTACAGTGCCTCTATATCGTGTTCAGGTATTTGGATAGCAACAGTCTAGTTTCTATCAGTTCCTCACTATCCTTGTTCACAAGAGCCTCTAAATACTTCCTACCCTGCTGGAGGTCACCAAAGCACACTAATCCTCTGTGAGGCTGTGGAGGAGCAGCACTGACCTGTGCATCGTGATACCTGCCACCAAGATGTTCTTAAAGTTCACAGGGATGGTCACACTACTGGGGCAGATTTCTGTTCCTTTCAGCAAGAGTGCTGTAAACAAAACTGCCTCTGTAAACAAAACTGCCTGTGTGTTCAAATTTACCTAATGTTATTCTCATTTCTGGATTGTTTGTGTGTTTTTGTTTGGGGTTTTTTCTTTTGTCTAATGAGAAAGAAACTATTCACAGACAAAGCTGATCAAAGCTGAGACAGCTACTCCATTCTCCTGGGATCTGTGTCTACCTTAATCAGAGACAACAGCTGAAGTGCCGCAGGACTGCATGATGCTTGTATTGCACACCATCAGGGAAGGTGAGTGGCTTGGGCTTCTGGACTGTTTTGACTAATGAACTCAGTGGATGACAACTCATCACAATATGTGAGCGTGCATGTTCGTGAATCTGACCTTTTCACTCCTGCTTTTGTTCTTTTTCCATGACCCCTCCCCTATCTGGTCTAAGTATAGTGTTCACAGGGGAATTTGTGATTTTGCTTAGCATTCAAACTTGTGCCTTTTCTATCATATTTTGGGTAAGTCAAGCCCTGTAGTTCCAGTAAGTTCCTACCTAACAAAGGAGAATTTAGCATTAAAAGGCACCAAAAGCTTGAGATTTTTCAATGCAACTGAGAACACTAACAAAAGGCTCCCAAAATGATGGATTTTGCTCTGTTGCTCAAAATCCAAATAGGCAAGCATCCATCAGTATTATTTTATGTCAAAAGTCAAGAATGCCAAGCATTTTTAAAACTGTTCATCTCTACTCCACCTGCATAGAAAGGGGATTGCTGACACAGGGTCCAGATTAAAAAACTGCAAATGAAAGTCCTCTGATGTCTGCTAGTGCTTAGGAAAAATAAACAATACACAACCCAACCTGACAGATTCACTGAACAAAATATATAAAGACTGTAATTTCAAGGCATATGTCTCCACAGGGCAGAAACCAAAAATTGAAACAGCTTCTTTTTTCTCAAGTATTAAAAATGGAAAATGTATGTCTTTCTGCAGACCCAGACGGTGGTTTTAAGCCTGGTTTTATGTAACATCAGCCTCACTGAAAGATCTGTCTGTAGACATTTCCCCTATTAATTAGCAATTTAGTGGCCATCTGTGGAAAGGGATAAGCAAATATGTTTTGATTCATTTAAAATGAAGCTGAGGAGTTAACTGCTTTTACTTCCCATAGTAACACTCATCCTTCTCTCTCTATATTTACACACACATACACTCAATAAAGAAAGTGAGGCAAAACCATGCAGGTCAGTTCACAGATGTGAAAATATTTTGCTGTGCAAAACTACAGTTCACCATATGTTCAGGAAAAGCAGCTACACAGTAACATGGAGCACAAGCTTCCACAGAACAGAAATCGTTAAAAGCAGCCACTGGGTACTTCATCTCTATTTTAAAATAATTTGATCTTCCCAAACAGATGTGCACTATTTGAGGTCAAGAATCAAGAGCATTTTTCACCTACCCCCTCCGGTGGAGCTGACAAAGAGACAAAACATCCCTGGGGTTACCAGTACGTCACAGCCCCCCACAAATATAATTAGGGGCTGCACCTTCCCATATCAAAACAACCAACAGCAAAACACTTTCTCTCTGAAAACTGCAGCCACAATGAGGTCAGTAGGACAGCATGTGCATCATTGCATTTGAGAGCACAAGAACACCTCCCTGCAGAAGGAGGCCCTGAAGCAGAGACCAGGGCTGCTGAGACAAAGCGACGCTTTCTTAAACCTTGCCCCGAGTGTAAAACCAACCAACAGTCAGCCCCACAGGCTCAATACCCACACACAGCTTATTCACCTCAATCATCCCTTCCCAGTATCTAGGCACAGCTAACATGATGCACCAACTCCTCCTACAAGCTACATACATTAAACTTTTTACTGGGTCAACATTTGCACTCAACTCAGCCAAAACTCCCACTGGTCCAGGACAGCTTCACTAAAGTATTTCTAAATTTTTAATTAAAAGTTACCTGGATTTATTATTTACCATAATGAAAGCTTGAATAAAAGAGAAAATGGAAGTGGCCCTACCTACTTTTTTAAACAGCTATCTGACATCACAGCAATGTACTATTACCAGTGGTCAGTGTGTCTACAAAGATTTAATGCAACACAAATGTAATTCTGCCACGGGATCAGCTTTACAGAGAGAGTAAGCAGTGTGCAGAAGGGGATATATCAGAGGCTGAGCAGCACGGCAAACCAAATTTTGTCTCACGGAAGGTGGAATTACAGAGTATTAATTCCATCTCTCTGGGCATAAGCATACTAAAGACACATGAAAGGACACTAGTTATGAACTGCTTTCAAATGCCTCTAATATTCTGAGCCTTTCTGACACAAGCACCCTGTTTGGATGTCACCACGGTCCTGTGCTGACCGTAGCACAAAACTTTCAGTCAGTTTGCCAGTGGAAAAGACAGCAAGGCACATCTTAAAAACACTTGTTTACACACCAAGTCCTTCTCAGAAACGGAGGCACAACAGACAACATTCCAAGATCAAAGAAAAAAGTATCACTGCTATTCACACCTTTCTTCTTCAGAAACCATTCAAGATACTCAACCACTAAATCAAAACAAAACCAGAACCCAGGTTGCTAGAAACAAGGACTTGAAAGCCTTGTAAAGTCACCACACCACCTGGCAATGCACACACCATGACCAGCCTTTCCCAGAGGTACAAGAAGTTTGCACAACCAAATCCATTGTACTAAAAATAATTCTGAGCAGGAAGAGCTCACACTTCTAAAAGTAAACTCTTCCTTTCCCTTTACTTGATGCCAGCATCTGCACTGGAGGGAAGCAGATCTTGAGTGCCCCTACGGAACCATGGGGGCCCAGCTCATGGAGCAAACTGAAGTCAAGACCATCGACACCAATAATCAGAGGGAGGGTGCAAAGGCAGTGCTGTGACTCTGAATGGATCCAGGACCCACAGAGCTGTTGCTGCTTAGACTGCCACCAGTGGGAGGCAAGTCCCTGCCATGCACTGCACCCTGACTTTCTGCAGGGTGGCATCACAGACAGCCCATGCAAGAAAGGTGGGGCTTGAAGACATTTTCACACATGTTCACCACCACCTCCATCACCATTTCCAGCAAAGTCCGTTTCTTTGAGAAAAAAAGATAAGGTAAAAATTTCAAAGGTGATCTTGCAAATTAAATTGTGACTGTAAGCTTAGCTGGCCACAGTATTGTTTAAGCCACTAGTCTTTTGATACAGCACTAAGTGGTATTCAAATGAGCAGAGGATAAAACACACAAAAAGAAATGTTATCATTTTCTTTCTGCTCGTCTAAATCAACATTATTTATGCATAAATTCAGTTTCTTTCTGCCACACCGTCATATGAAGCGTTAGGAACAGGTACAAGTCCAAAATAAACCCATGTACATTCATGACTTTTTGAAGGCTGTGTTTATTCATTATGCATAGTACTAAACAATAATACTGAATCATACTAGCTGTTCTTGTTCTAGCTAGTATCATGGTCATAAAAATAAGCCAAAGATCAGGATGTTTCCTATCAAACGGGCACCTTCACCACGAAATATATTTGGAAGCCTGTTTTGTGCTACACCACTACATTGTCTAATGCATCTTCTCATAAGAAAACTGCAAATTTTTATCCATGTTGTATAAAAATTTCCCTTCTTCTACAGGGGTGTTTTATCAGGATGATGGGACTCTTGTCATCAGAAAATGGTACAACAAAATTAACAATTTTTATAGCTAAAATATCCCAATCCCTGTGTGATCAAGAATGCTTGTCTTGATACTTTTTCTCACTAACCTTCAGCCTGCCTAACACTGCACATGTAATCTCAGAGTGTGACTTCAGTGTTGCCGTAAAAGCACACATCAGAACCAAAGCTTCACGTTTCTACAACAGACACTGTGCTGCTAATTGAGTTCCATTATGTATTTGGTTTTAATTTTCTGCTTAGCAAGGATTGACTTTCTCCTCCTCTGGATGAACTATTAGTATACAGATGCTTCTATCTTTCTCCATATAATGACACGCTTTTCCATGGACAAGGCAGATTCTTTTTCCTTATTTTGGTTCAAATTCCACCCTTGTCTAGAAAACCATGACCTGGTTTAACAGTGGCCACCATATGGTTCTTAACTCCAAGTAGCTCTCAAGGCACTTTGAATGCAGATCCTGCATTGAAATGACAATGTGGCCAAAAGCTGGACAGCTTGGCAATGTGTATCCATTCTAACAAGGGTGTGTGAGCCAGAGGTGCCCAGGGACAGCATCACCCCCCTCGCTTTAAGATGTCTGTATGCTCAGCCCATGGAGGAGTTTGTGGTTCCTAATGAGTCGCACTTCTCTCTCCTTTAGATGATGTTCCCAGACCTCCTCCCACACTCTGACCCACTTATCAAATGTATACAGCTCTCACACACACAAAGTTTGCCACATACCAAATGGAGGCAAAAAGGTTGGTGCATTAATTCTTAACAGTTCAGGCTTTAAGCATTTTATGGTTTACTTAGAAGAGAATATTGAGAGGATATGGAGAGAATATTCATTCCAAAATGACTGAATTTTTGCTAGTCACAACAATACTCCTATTTGTGATTTAAATTTAACCAGTAAGGAACTGTGTAATATTTATATTGCCACCAAAAATATTTTTAGCTGCATCATATTTAACAGGATTCCAGACGTTCTTATGAAATCAGCATTCATGTTACGCAGCTATTTGGTGTTGTATATGAGAAAGACAGAATCTCTAATACTTACAGCCAATCATCATCATAGCCACAGCAAAGATCTTCTCCCCATCTGTTGTCGGAGCGATGTTCCCAAACCCGACGCTGGTGAGGCTGGTCATTGTAAAATACAGCGAGGAGATGTAGACCGAGTCTTTGCTCGGCCCGCCTTCCCACTTCCCAAAGCCCGAGGTGTTGAAGCGGTAGGGAGTTCCTATGGACTCTCCCAGCTGGTAGAGCCAGCTCTCCGTGCGGATGGTGTTGGTGTCCTCATCGATGACCTCGTAGTCGCCGATGCTGTACCAGATGCAGGCCAGCCAGTGCGCTGCCAGGCCGAACACGCACACCAGCAGCACCAGCACGGCCGCCCCGTACTCAATGTAGTGGTCCAGCTTCCGAGCCACGCGACCCAGCCGGAGGAGCCTGACCACTTTGAGCGAACTGAACAGGCTGCTGATGCCCTGGAAGGATAAAGCACAGTGACCATTAGAATTTCATGTGAAAGCAACAGTATCCATTACTGCGGTTTCCAAAGAAACAAGGTGATCCATAAAAAACAGGCAGCCACCAGACAGCAGAGACACTGTGAAACACAAAAAGCTTAGTGACTCTTTCCAGGGATAAATATATGCACTCTTGCCTTCATCCACTACCATTCTGTGAGTTGCTCTGTGAACTCCCTTCTCAGATTATTGGAACAGGTTTACAAATACCTTTGTAAAAACTTCAAACGACAGGCTGTTTGTTGCACATCCAGCTGTGAATTCCTATGCAACACATCAGATATAATGTCTCAGATATAAGGCAGGTTGCAATGTTTAGCTCAGACCTAGCAGAACGATAAATAAGGAAGGCCAAAAAATACTGGAAGAACCTGGCAATTTGTAGTTTTCCTATTTCCTACAATGCATTTCCTGTGACTTCACTTTCCTATAGGAATTCATGCACTGATAATCAGTCCTCTGACATTTCTCATATGGACTACACAAAGCTTAAATACTTCAAATATCTCACTAATCCCCAAATTATATCCTTTTTATGACAGTTTGGTATCAATGCAGTATTTCTGTGCTGAAAATAATATGGCTCCCATGAAACAGAATTAAGCCAGTATGCAGGATTTTGTATTGTTAACTTTTATACATATTTGTACAAAAAGTCAAATAAAAAAATTCAAACCATTTGGGGCATGAGACGATCTGAATAACCTATCATAAAAATCATTCCTCTTTTTTTTCTTTTCTACTTTGTCTTACCAAGACTGTTTCATACATAGAAGTCTGATTAAAATTTAAGCAGACTGGTTTAATGAGTATTTCTGGAAATGCATAATTGCATCCTTCTGGTCACCAGCTTTTACTGGAAGTTTGTTTATTCCTGCATAAATACAACTGCCTCTGTATCTTAGGCTGTTTCAATGCACTAGAAAGGATGTTTTATTAAATAATTACATAAAGTATATTGACTCATGTTCCCCAGTACTGCAGCAATATATTTTCCCTTTATTTCATGAATTTGTCATTATTACATTGACTCATTTTCAGAGAGAGATGTAATTTGTTACCTGGGAACACGCTATCAATTTCTATTAAGTATCTGGACAAGATCTAATGTAACCAGAGGGTGGGGAGTACAAAGAGAGAGAGATTTAAAAAAAGATAAAAAGCAGCCTGCCTTTAAATTAGAGATATTTGCAGAAATCTAGAAGACAGCAAGTGAACTATTCTTTTCATGAATATCTATGCCAAACTTTTCAAGTCACTGAGGCAAAAATTCCTACACGCAGAAAGTTAATTTCCATTTCCCATTCATTCCATACCCAGCTTTGTTTTGTAAACACTGGAGCAAAGCCTCAATGCCAGTTCTGAAAATACGACACAAAAGGCCTTAATTTCCAGGGGAGGGAAAGCAGGTATTTCTGAACACTCAGTATGGAGAGGAAAAGAAAAGGAGAAAATGCAAAAAATTATAACCACATTTTAGAACTGGATATGCAAGTCCTGGAGTGGACAAGCACATTTAGTCTCTGCATTCTAAACATTCTGACATTACAAGACACCCTTCTGCCCTCTTTCCTCAGGATCAATGCCCATTTCTCCCTTTTCTCTTTACAAACTTTAGCAGTGAAACACTAATCTTTTACATTTTGAGAGGTCTCCAGCAATGGTGCGCTTTTAGCTTCAGTCTCAAAACCAAGCCTTTTCATCACATGGTGCTTCAAAGTCTCCAGCCCAACATCCAAGAGAACAATTTTATTTTTGTTCAAAAACAGTGGTGCAAAACCTGTTCTTCAAATTAAACATATCCCTGTGAGTAAAAAAAAACCCCAAACAAATGCTGTTTGTCAGTGAGAGTCCTACCAAAGCAAAAAAAAAAATGGTTTAGGAAGGACTTAATATCTTAGAATTTGGTTAATTCTTAATCAAAAATTTAAAATAAAAAAGAGTCAAGGATTAGAAATACTTTGGGAAAGGAAAGAATCACAAATGAGGAGTTCAAGTAATTGGATATGAAAAAGGGGAATACGAATTAAAATACATGAGATCAGATTCTGAAAGTCTAAGGCAAAACACTTTTTTAAAAAGTACTCTTACCCTAATTTCCCTTGTGAAATTCACTAAAACGAAATTTTATTTAAAAAATTAAAATGGGATTGAACTGCATTGTTTGGATGAAAGGGATTCTACCAAATTCTGACCAGAGATAGAGACAATTAGGCTTTTTGTACCGAAAGAACTTGAATATTTACAGAAAATATATATATGATTTGGTTGCATTGGAAGGATACATTTAATATTCAAATTACTCCCAATGCTCACCTGACTGCATTGCCAATGAGAGTCTAAAAGTTCAGAAAAAGTTCTATTAAAAAAAAAAGCAATTTATTTTTATTTCAGCATTAACAGTGTTCTCTCTTTGATTTCCTCAGAGGAAAGGATTTGTCTATTCTACATGAATCAATATCAAGGGCAAGAACTGCCCAGGGAAATGATTATTCATATAACTCTTAAAAATTTCTAAGTGACAGAATTTCAAATGGTTATAAACAACAGAAACTTAACAGACTGTTTAATAGATGATAAAGTAGGGAAAAAAAACAGATAGTCCTGCAATACTTTAAATCAGTACTTTTTGGCACTAGATTTAGCAAGTTATATTTTAATGCTCACTGGAATAGATCTGCTGGATTGAAAAATTGACAATTTTAGATTACCACCTTCAGAAATAGAACTGTACTTTTAGATTATTGTCCATTTTAATGCTCTTATCAGCGCAGATTATTTGTATGCTTTTATCATACAGATGGCTCCACGATGTCACGCAAAGGGGCCTGAACTCAATTTACTTCTCTTGATGCGGGTCCCACCCTCTTGGTCTGCTACTCCTGCCAGTTTTGAGAGGCAGATGAAGAGAGCTCCTTCTGCCCAAATGAAATAGAAAAACCTCAGTTTATAATGAGCTAGAAATGGCACTGTGGGTCCCAAGCAGGCACCCCAGATGCTCTGCTCTAAAGGGTCACCATCAGGAATGTCTTATGTGGCAGCCAGGGAAAGGACACGGCTAAGTAATATTCCATGGAGTTCTACCTGTGTCTGATTTACCCCCACACAGTTGCAGCTACTGGTACTCTACCCAACAGAAAATATCCCTTGAGGCTACGCAAAAATAAAAGAACACTCTGTTATATGGCCAGAATAGACACGTAGTACATTTTCACTATATTTTGTCAGAGAAAACTGGGGTGCAGCACTTACGTCAATATGCAGCACTTGGTCAAGTATGTCGGAAAATGCTGAATTTCACACACACTTATATTTCAAATGGTTTGAAGCAACTCAATGAGACTGAAAAAATTCTACTGCTGATACCTGTATATAGATGTTGATAAATATTTCATAGGTTGGCAGGTTTACTTTCATTGCCAGTGACAGCTGATGCATAAAAAAGGAAGAAAGTGTAGCCAGCCCCCTCCAAACCAAAGGGCAAGCTCAAGGCACTGAGACACTGAAGAAGTAACTCCATAGCCACTGACTGAGCAGACTTGAATATCAAAAGCCCTTAAAATAACAAACACAACCACTCCCCCTACCTCTCCTTCTACACATTCTTTGCAGAGTAGAACTGTACCCCAAACAGCAGAAAAACAGACCAGCCTCAGTCCTAGGAGAAAGCAGTACCTATATTTTATATTCAAAGAGAATGCTTCGTAAGTTTGTCCATGAAATACTGCCAGAAGTAAATTTCCATATAGAATTTGTCATTAATTAGACCTACTCTCTATATACTGTGCACATTTACACAAGTTTCCTTCTGTATTTCCTTATTTTCTGCAAGATCTAATCTACTGTGAGTGCACTCCTTGTCTCACACTGGTACCTCAGCCATGTAAGTATCCCTCTTTCCAAACACAAGGTCCAGGATATCCACGTTTTGGCTCTACCTCTCAACCAGACAGCATATGATTTCTGTTACTACTTCCACATCCAGAAAAAGAGACAGAGACACTGTAGAGTCTTTTGAAAACACAAGGGCTGTAAGCAGAGCAATTATTGTCACTTGTGTCATTGTGGTCCCCAAGAACAGTAACAGTGGACACTACAGTGATAGATGCTGTACACGTAGAAACAGTTGCTGCTGTTCATTTGCCATGCAAAATTAAATTCAACTCAATTCATTGACTAATAAAAGTCCACCCAGAAAAAATCAAAATACAAATTCTTTAAAGAACAGCCATAAAGAGTAACTGAGGCCACCCCACCTGCCCCTCCCCCCCGAAAAGTGAGAAATAATTCATTTTCCATTCCAAACAAGATGTAGGATGAACAACTTCAGAAAATAACTAAAATGCTACATTCACCCCACCTCCTACAGCTGCAATAGCACAAGTACTTTAGTAATAGATTCCATCTACATGACAGTATTCACTTTTTAGGCCATTATTCACTTTGTACATGTACAGAAAGAAAATGCACTTAACCCAAGCATTAAGAATTTTTTTTTCTAGGCTCAAAGGAAGGGTAATTTACTTCCTACTTACTACCTATTTTTAAAAAGAGAAATATTCAGTATGGGCACAAATCTTTCCTAAGTTTTCCAGCACTTTTCTCTCACATGGAACTGCTAAAGTTCAGCTTCATCTCAATTAAAGGGAGATGCAGGAGACTAAAAGCTAACCATTAAAAGAAAGACAATGAAACAGACAAAAAAAATTTATTTATTCCAAAAGGGGAGGCAATGAACCAAATTCATCACTACTGTGAGGCAAGAGCCATAGAAAGCACTGCCTCCTTTCTTGACACTTTATTCCAAGTCAGCCATGCCACAGCCTGGCTCTGCCTGTCTGCAGTAACCTGGCAGCCCTGTCAGGTCATCATTAGGACTACACATTTCCGTCATTTGCCTCCTCTGATTTTCTTAATTAGGTCTGAGAACATGACCTTTCCTACAGATTGCCATATTTAGCAACCAAGAGATGAGATAACGTTATGTGCACAGGTCAAAATCAATATCTAAGCCCTCTGGATACTGCTGTGGTTTTCAGTGCTGAAGAAAACAGATCTCTAGACTCTTAAAGCTTATTTTAGTCAGACATCTGTGAGCTTGGTTAGAATTGGGAGAGAAACAGCAATAATTCATGTATAAGAGCACAGGGTGTGGGAAGAGATGGGAAGGCTGATTTTTCATTTGTAAAACTATGTGCACGCTTGCCTCACATGCATACATGCACACTCAGAAAAACAACAAAGCCAGCAAACAAACAAACAGTTTTCTTTTGACTTTGAGAGGAAGAACAAGAATAAAGATAACACATAAGTAACCTAAAGAAATCCCACTTTCTGCAGTAGCAAATAAAAAATTAACCCCAATAGACAACAATCTGCTTCCCAATGCTTCTGATTCAAAGCAACAGCCAGTTCCAGAAGCTTTTACTAATCTCAAAGAGGCAAAACACCCAAATAAGATTTACTGTTACTGGCATCTAATACCTCTCCATCTTTCCAACTCTAATCCCATCCCTAATATGAAATAGACTACAGAGCAACCACTGAGCTACTCAAACAAATACCCTTTTTCATCTCATCTGACTCTGCCTCAGATCGATACATGTATGCTGAATGGGGGGGAAAGAGGAGAGTAACTGATCCCTGTATCTGGAACATGCTTCCCTTTATACGCAGTGTAAGTCTCACTCTAGCAGCAGCTTTCTGAAATAATTCAGAATCTAATATATTCAGTTAGCTCTCCTTCTTGGACAAAGGCTATCACCATACATTATCACTGAAAATGTAATTCAGCATTTTAATTCATTTAGCCTGATACAGATTGAATAGCTTATGTAGACTACTATTCTCTCTTTAACAGAATGATAAATCATGTCAGGCCTTTCAAAGCTATGAAGAAGTAGCCCTGAAATCCAATAACACCCTTACTTATCTGTGACTTAGCAGAAAGACTAATCTGAACATTTGGAGTGCAGAAGAAGAGGAGTCAATTGGCATCTTAAAGCCTCAGTAGAACCTACAGAGTAGGTCAACACCAGGCAGGGACACAGCAACATATCCTACTCTGGAATTCTCTTTTGGGAGGGGCTATCCATTAGCAGGCAGAGCAGATGTCTCTGAGCACCAAGGTGTATGAGCCTGGGTAAGACCAGGGAAGGTAGCAGAATTAAAATAAACTCAACACCTGAAGCAGGCTTACAGCAGAGGAGAGAATTTAAACCTGAATGTCTTCCAAGGCATAAGAGCTCTGCAATGCCTATATACAGCATCAGCACAATTTGGAAAATTGAGGATTTAGGGGGAAAAGACAGCCTGCCCCTTCATGCGGCAGCATAAAAAAGGCGTGTGATGGGCAGCATGGAGGTTGGATTTTTAACGAAGGAAGACAGAAAAACTCATATTTGATTGGGAAAAAAAAAAATGGAGGCTGAGGAGATGTGGCACAAAGCAGACAGAGAGACACCCTCACTCGAATCCCCAAGAGACTCTGAACAGCAAGTGCTTCTTTTGTCTACCTGGTTTAGATCCTGGCTGTGCACTTTACCCCAGGAATCTGCCTTACACCATTTGCATTTCCCCAAAATACTCCTTCCACCTACCTGTCTGCTAAGGAATAATTCCTGCCTGGCAGAGCCCCCTGGGACCATGCTTCAGAACAGAGGCACTTACAGAAGTCAGACAAGCAGCCCTCCTCCTCCATCGCTGCTTTTCCTTCCATTGCACTCCCCTTCTTCCACAGTTCAAGGCCCCCAAGCTCCTTCTGAAGCTCCAAATACCACCTAGGAGCCACACCAAGAACCTTCCTAGCCATGCTGCGCGGGTTTCTGGCAGGTTATGGCCCCCAGCACACACCTCCCACGGGCTTTGTCCTGTTTCTCAGGGGCTCCTCTCACAGGGGCACCCAACCAAGTAGACCTCCTTCATCATCTCACCCCCAACCCAGGCGCCTGTTCCAGCCCTCCCCCTGCCCCACCCGGGCACAATAACCCAACTGCTGGATCCTTCCCCAGAAGCCCCAGCAGGTGTCACCCACTCCACAGGGTCTCACTAATCCCTCCTCATCTACTTTCATCTCATCCAAGAACCACAATTTGCCAACATTTCCCCTATGCCTGGATCACACTCCGTGATACACAGCTGGGTGTTTTCTGTTAAAGGCATTACATAGAAAGTAGGTTATGACTACTTTAAAATTTCAATTAGCCATAGAAAAATACTCATTCATTACTAGATTTAGCAATAGACTCACATGCAAAATACAGCACTGCCTCATTGGACGGATTCAAGTAGAAGTGGTGAACTAGTGTTTCAAATAGATTTCATATTACTAAGATGTTTACAGTTTTAAAATACTTTAAAAATTATATTTTCCAGTTTGCAAAATTCATCTAACCCAAGATCTTTCTCTCTAGGTCCCAGTTTATTCCATAAAACTGTAAATATGATAATTTATTCCCTTGCCCCTTACTGCATGCAATGGTAAAAAAAAAGGGAAGTTGCATGCTTTCCAGTGTAGCTACTTCAGTAATTCCTAGATAGTTAGTTTGTATTAGCATGAGAGATTATTCCACTAAGAAGGTTGAAATTAATCTATTGCAAAAGCACTGCCTCAGAAGAGTTGCCAACAATTTGACCAGCAACGCATTCATTTTTTCCTCTCTCGACCCATTGTTTACTTTCTAGCTACACCACACTCATTTAGCACTAATTATTTTAATTTATTTCTATTATTTCTGTATTGTATTTTTTTCTGGAACTTTTCTTATCATCATAAATTTTGGCCTTTCAAAGCTGCACATCTTTGCCAGCATGCTTGCTTCTCTCCTATACATTCACTTAAGTGAGCACTAGATCATTTATATTGAATATATCTTTCCTGATGATCTTTCACTATGCATTTATTTCTCTTCTACCTCAACTAATAGAGTGATACATGGTTCTCAATTTGGCATCAGCCAACAATTGATCACAACGTTCTGCTCAAACACATATAGCAATTACATCTACAAACTCCCTATTTCAGAGATTTATATGGTGGTGACATGACTGGATTCCACTCCTACCATGAGATTTCACAACACCATCACACGTAATAAGTCAAATTTTTTCCAATATAAATTACATCTTATGGCATTATGGACGAAAACCACAGTATAAAATTGCTCAAGCTGACACTGCAAAAATATGCTTTGGAATTCAAAGTCTTAAATTGCACTGTTCTTGGCAAAAATTGTGGAATTTTCTTTAAGCCTGGTTTTTGTTAAATTTACTGATTGATGTCTGAACACAGAAAGATAACATTATCCCCCAAAGTAGGTGGTATTTCCTTAAGTGAGGAATAATACTAATTACTGTAAAGAATTACTGACAAATGGTATTTTGATCATTCAAATTTGAAAGAGACTAACACCACATGTTTTAAGGGCTGTTTAAATTTTAGGCCAATATTTTCTCTTCTTACTCAGACTAAATTACAGCATGATGTATTCTCTTAACAATAGAAAGTTCAAGCCTAGCATTAAGTTGATTCATCAGTCAGTGGTATATTTTCTTCTGTTGAAATTCTATGGCAAGTCAAGAAAATAATTAGTATTTAACTGCATCATTCGCTTCCTATACATAAAAGCCAGGAGAAACATCCATAACTTCACTTTCATTTGGGTAACAAGAGAAACGTCTCTACAGTTATTCATTTCTTCATTTGTTGAATTCTGCTCATGTCTGAATATGAAATGTTGTACTGTCTCTTTGAGCACAGCACTTGAGATCAGTCTCTTATTTAATTATATGGCCTTGAACAAAGACATTAATGTTTTTTCTTTCCTCTTCCATCTGTAGAATGTGGCTATTCATACTTAAGTGCCTCTTGAATTAATTGTAGTTATTAATAGTTGTATTGATTAATAGTTAATGAATTCAAATTATTTTTGTGGACAAAAATATTCTCAACCATGTGGAGAGGAAACTGGAATTCCAATTATATTGAAAAATGTGAGTTGAAAATACACTAATGTTCCAAACTGCAACAAACCCAAAGAATTTTGAAATTGCCTGAAAACCACAGAAGTTGTACTCAATTTTGTTTCAAGAAAATATTTTCTATTATATCTTATAATGGAATAATGAACTAAATCGCAAAACAAAAAGTCACTTCAAAATAGAAAAAAAATCCAATACCAGAATTTTTTCAATTGAATATCTGCTTGCCAAAAATATTGATCAACTCTAGTTTCATCTATTACAATTAGTGGATCATTTTAAGGACAACAAAAAGGGTTTCACTGTTAATCTAGAGCTAAGTGATGGGCCAGTCCCAAAACTGCCCAGAGCAAAAAACCCCCCTCATTACCCTATTATACAGTTTTTTACTTCTTCAGTGCTGTAGGTCCCATGTCCCTTGCAAATCAATTAGTCTCCATCACAGTAATTACAGCATTCTTAAAAACAAATTGACTTGTCAAGTTAGTTCCTCCATGACATTCTCAAGCATCTTCAGTGCCTTTTTTTTTTAACAGAGAATGACAGCAGAGAGCAAAATAAGCAAGTTTCCACCTTGCCCAGTCCCCCTTTATTATGGGGACTGCAACAAAGCCAGGATTCTATTTCCTCCTGTTTAAAATCATGTGTGGAAAACATCAGACCAGGAAAACAGCAATTCATACTCTTCATCTCATTTTATCACCACTGTTGACATTGGGCATCATTTAATCTCTGGAAATTTCTTACAGAAAATTCATGTTAGGATTTCAAAAAAAAAAAATCCCTGCAGCAGCCACGGCCACTGACTCCAGTGCCATGGCTCCAAGGGAATTCCCTCTGGAAAAATTAAAGTGACACACAGATAACAGTTCAGTTTGGTTACTTGCATGTTGAGCAGCACAGCCTTGCACCTGACTTAATCCAGCTGCGAAGTTATATGGTGTATAATCCAGGGCAAGAAAGGTAAAATTTAAACCAGCAAGAAAGGAAGGGAGCTGACCCACAAGGGAATGCTCTACACAACAGAAAAAAAGATATAAGGCAAAGATTTCTACTTTCAAGAGTCCCTGAATGTGGCTTTTATATTTTTCTTCTTTAATAAAAGGTTATCTTTCTCTCTACAGGCAGCTCTTGAAACAGTGATCAGCATATACTGTCCCAAACCCCCTCCTGATATGCACTGTGTTATTCTGCTGGCATTGCTGGCAAAACCCCTCCGGTCCCATAAAAACCAGCCTATGAGCCCTTAATAGAAGCATGGCAATTTACACCAGTGGAAACTCTGCTCTAATGATTCTACAATGATTTATACCAGCCAAATGTCAGAACCCACTATGGGAAATGGAGATGAACAGTCTTGAAAGGACAGCATCAAGAAAAATCTTGATTTTTTTTTTCCTTGGGCACCGTAGTAGAATAACTAAAACTAACACTGTTGTACTGATTAAGGAGACTGTTGAAGAGCCATGGGAAAACTGAAGTACCAATCAGCTTTTCATTGCTACAAGGCAACACTGAGATGGAGAACCTGGAGACATTCAAACTCACACAAGAATTTCTCTGCTGAATTGCTACCATGAGTCCAAAATCATCTGTGCTCAGTTCGAAGGCTGTCACAGCCACCACTACAGAGATTTTCTTCAGGGATGTTCTGTAGGTCACATCACCAGTCTAAAGTTAAAAAGTGTTCCTTCAGCAAAATCTTCACCAGGTTGCTTCTATCTCACCAGGTGAGAAAATCTTCCTTCCTAGGTTGTTGGGGTTTTTTTTGTGTGTGTGTCTTGCTTCATTAATTTTTTAGATTTTATTTATTATTTTTACTCTTTCTGTCTAAATATCAGAAACTGACATATGGCCACTCCTTCCATTGCTCTATCAGTGTCACAGCTAAGTAATATGTGAAAGCCCTGCAGAATAATCTGCAGTCTGGGTCTTTCATATGACAAACAAATACTTAAGGACAGGTCTCTCAAGCCTTTTTTGCTTGATATAATTTGTGTTATTTCAGTCTGTAGCTTGATATAAAATGAAAACCTCTCTAGGGAATTAAATATCAAATAACATCTCATTTTTTTCACTGCATTTAATAGTTTGCCTACCTGTCCCCAAGTCATTGAGAAAACCACTTTAAATTTTATAAAAACCTGCATAGTGTAATTTTTAAAAAGTAATGGGGTTTGATTTTACCTATATTTCACTTGGCATAGTCTTCTTTTGATAGCTAGGCTGTCCTTCGTAACATGGGCATATTTTAAAGGAAGTCATAACATTTAAATTTTACAGGCTAAAATTTAAATACTACGTGCTGATGAGGTAAGTATGCAAATCTCTCTCCTTCTCTGGCGATACTCAAACCCACCTAGATGTGATCCTGTGCAATTTGCTCTGGGTGAATCTGCTATAGCAGCTGGGTTAGCCTAGATGACCTCCAGAGATCCCCTCCAAGCCCAGCCATCCTGTGATTCTGGGTCTTACAGCTTTAGCATGTGTCACAGATAAACTCAGACACGTAATTAGTTGATGATTTTATAATGTGTAACCAGAAAGCAGACTGCTGGAATCCTCTTTAAGGTTTTATTTAACAAATCATTAACTCGCTGAACTATTTAGGCATGGAACTTTAATGTATTTACCTTAGGAATATTTCCTCGGCAGACTGATGAAAAAGAACAAGCAGTTAAAAAATACTAGTTTTCTGGGTTTAAGTGTCTAAAATGTTAGGTGTTTTGCTGGATTGTAATATATTCCCAGAGAAATGAAAAACTAAGGAAGAGTCTAGATTTCCAGATTTCTCCCTACCCTTTCATTTAATTATGAAATTAATCAAACAAGCATCTTCAATTGCTTCACCTTCCTCTAAAACAACTGTTGCCAAACAATGCTGCACGGATCACCAGGTATCCAGGCAGTGCTTTCTGGAGCTCTAAGACAATTCAGTGAGTCACTGCCTGCCTCTTTGCCACCTGCTATAGTGTACTAGAAGCAGCTGAGAAAAGTGTATTTTACCTCCCTGTTGTTCCTGTGAAGAATTGGCATTAGCAGAACTAGCCTGTTCAGTCATCAGTGAAAGCAAGCACAGCCTACCCTGAGAAACTGCCCTGACACACAGTTCCAACTATTCCTGCTAAGTCAGATGGAGCAGTCTTCCTCAGCGCTGTACAGAGGTGCTCCCGTCTGCCTCTACCTGTCCTCTTGAGCTCTGAGGATGTAGAAAGAAGGAAAATAAACACAGATTTTTTAACACCAAAAACTACAGCAGCAATTAAAGAATGAGCCTTCTGGCTAGGATTCATAAGCAAACTTCTATGCATGCTGTGGGTGGCTACCAGAGACATACGTACAGCAATTCAATAAATTTAAAAACATAAATTTCTTTCTTCTCTCCTGCACCTCCCCCCAATCACTGAGTAATAATTAATGGGTGGAAGTGGAACCGGTATACTGACCTCATCAACATTCTCAAATGCATTGATGACATCATATGGCAGGCAGGAGAGCAGGTCGATCACAAACCAGGTCTTCAAGTAATTCATGCGAATCAGCTTGGGGTCAGAGATCACCTCTCCTGCCGGCCCCACAAAGGTGGTGTGGAAATTAAGCACAATGTCGACCAGAAAAATGACATCTACAATGCTGTCGACGACTAGCCATGCCACGTTGTTCTGTTTGGTTTTAAAGGAGACATTGTAAGGGACCAAAATAGCAGTGTAGAAGGTTAAAATCAAGATGATCCAGTCCCAGGTAGTCTTGAATACACAATAATGCAAAATTATATGCGGTGGAGTCTTTGGTGCCTCTTGTTTGTACTGTGGGAGGATTTCAGAACCCAGCTGCAATACCTGTAGTCAGAGAGATTTCAGAAGAAAAAGAAAACATGCTTAATTTTCTCATGGTATTTCTCACACTGTAGTTTCTCAAGCTCAGTACAACAGTTCATAAAAATACATGTCCCTTAACTCCTTTTATCACCACCAAATTGTAAGCAAGCCAAGAAAAGTATTCTGTTACACAAATCAGCATCAAACTAAGAATAGTTGTTTCTTTTAATGCCATTAATTATTTTTTGACACTAAGTCTAATGCGTGGGGTGTCCAAGACATACAGAGAAGAGGTAGCTCCTTCAGCTATCTAGACAGATGAGACAGATAAATCACGGGCAAGAATAGGCAGGAAGGCAGGTGCAAATAGAAACTGACAGCAAAACCAGGAACAATACACAACTGAGTTCCAGTCCAGCAGCAGGACCACTGGACCACATTTTCTTCAACACTGGCTATTTAACTCTTCACTACACTGTGTCTAAAATAGTCTCATGCTACAATCTGTCATGAATGCACAGGCCTTTCTTCCTCTTCTCTGGGCTGTGCAGGTCCAAAGCCCACGGATATCTATCATGAGCCTCAATAAACTGATTTTGGACTTCAACTTTTCCTTCAGAGAAGTTCAGGGTCTTAACTACCTGACAGTGTAGAATCATAGAATACTAGAATCATTAATGTTGGAAAAGACCCCTAAGATTGTTGAGTCCAACAATTAACCCAGTACCATCGTGTTCTCCAATAACCATGTCCCCAGGTGCCACATCTGCACCCCTTTTGAACACTCTAGGTACGGTGATGCCACCTTTTCCCGGGAAATCTGTTCCAACGCTTGACAACCCTTTCAGTGAAGAGGTTTTTCCTAATATATAATCTAAACCTCCCCTGGTGCAACTTGAGGCCAGGATTTGGGAGGACCTGCCGAGGCACACTGTTGAGTTACACTGCAGCTAGGTCTGAATTCAGAAAAGCACTACTGAAAAAGATGATCTGCCAGCATGTGTTTTAAACCCTGGACCTCAAGCTGAGCACACGCTGACCCTGAGCACTGTTTTGCATAACTGCAGTCTCAATCAGTGCTGCCCATTTGATGTCTGCTCTCTCTCCAGTTCTGCCCACTGCTGCGAAAACAGTATTATTGTGTATTTAATTCTTGGGAACTCAAGTTTCCTTCACATATCTATGAATAAGAATGTGTTCGTTTATATGTATTCATAGACGAGGGTCAAATCAACATCAAGAACCTATGTCCAAATAAAGAGAAGTTAAATTTTAACATGATTTTTACCCTGAATGTGTTATGAATGAAAACCAAAAGGAAGATAGAGGCTTTCTCAACTGAAATGTGTTTGGTAATGCCAAATTCACAGAACCTGTGAGAAGTATTTAGGAGTATGGTTCCTTTTTCACATTTATTTACACATAGTTCAGAGCAATAGGAAGCAGAGAAGGAAATTAAATGGCCATTTTTCTCAGGGAGAAGATAAGACAACACAGCTAGAATAGAAGGATGTCTTCCTTTCATGCTCCTTATCTCAGCTTTTTTAATGTCAGTTATTTAGACATGGATTTTATCTGCAGGCTTTTCTGAGTGCCTTTTTTTCTTTTTTTGGTGAACTGGTGAGATTTTGTCCAACGGTTTCAGCCAAAGGGGACAAAAGAAAACAATCGGCTATGAAAGTTCTGCTTGGACAAAACAGTCTCAGAAGAAACTCCCTGCTGCTTTGAACCTCACATAATCACTAACTTGTGTACACAACAGGGGTCAGACACTGTCAGATCACAGTTCTTAGCACATGTGTAAACGAGAATGGGAATTGCAAGCCTGCTGACTTTGAGCTCAGTATGTTCTCCCGAAGAGAATTAACATGACCTGCTCTGACAGACCTGCATGTTACCACAGAGGCATTAAGAGTTTGAAAAAATTTCAGTTTAAAAAAACCAAGAGGACTCAGTATTTGTGTTTCACTGAGTTTCTAGAATGACAGCAAAGAGGAGAAAGGAATATTTCTCCTGCAGACCCAACTAGGACTCAGACATGTTCACTGCAGTATTATGTAGTCTGTCATTCCTGAGCCTGATTCATGTAGGTTCTCCATACTACCAAAAAACCAAGGAATTTAGAAGTGTTGTCTTGTGGTGAGAGGAGCTGGAAGCAGCACGAGGCACGTGCAGTCTCTCTTCTATGCAGGAGGCACTGGCCAGCCCACGCAGTCCCCAGAAGTCACTGGTAGTGACTGGAAGAGGCACAGGTTGTGTATTGAGTCCGTGTGTGTACTCAGAGCATCGTTCCCTTCAAGGCTTGTTTGCAGTCCCAGCGACAGATGTTGGGATGTCTTTTCTCAGCAAAAGCTCTAGCCCAAATCAATATTGCAAATATCTCCTGCCCTCCCTTTCGCACATTGCAGCTGTACCTGGGTCACTTGGAAAGCAGCGGGTTACTGCTGGCTTTTATGAGGCTCTGCATGAGCTGCAGCTCTAACATAGGATCCTAAGCCTGAAATATGCCTCACTGGGCAAGGAGAGTCCTCTGCAATACTCATTCACTGCAATAATCGATCAGCAAAACCAAGTACCTGCATCAGTAGTAACATTTTTCAGTTATTTAGCTGGATTTCAGTTCTAATGCTGATATTTTACTGGTGTGGGGAGACGGGATCACCTTTCAAATGCAGCAGGAAAGCATAATTGCTTCTTCTGCAATCACAGGCCTACTACAGCTTACCTTTTTAGCCCCTGGTACTAAATTAATAAATCCAATATTTTGGTAACTATTCTAATCAGCACAGGAATCCCAACCATGAAAAACTGAAGAAAACAATTTTGTTAGTTCTTGTCAGGTTGGTTCTTATCTATACATACATAAGTTCTAGACTGAGAATTGTACAATGCACTCCATTTTGGTCACTGAAGCTCTCTTTGTACTCCAAGAACTTGTGGGAATTTTGCATCAAAAAACCTAAATTTAATGGAAAATATACTAATGTATACATGCATACTCAAACAGGGAAAAAGGCAAGAACAATCCCTGTTTGGTAATAAAGAAGGGGCTAAATTATGGTGTCCATTATTTTGCTGTAAACAGAAAAAAAACATTAAAATAAAGCCAGTGGAACTTCAGAAACTGAACAGAAAACAGAAAAAACAGACTTCTAGTTCTAACTTGTTCAGAAAATAAACTGCTGCTTCAGTATTTTAAAATGTCATCACCGAATACAAAGCACTCTCTCCTTGCTTATTTGAGATTCAAGAGCTACAGCACAGGAAAATAAAAGGATTAATGACTGATTGATCTCCTTCCCTTTCTATTTAGAACATAAACATACTCTAAACTATCTGAATGGCTAGGGACCTTATTAATAAGTCTTTTAAACATCTGTTACCCGCCTGGAGTCTCTGGTGAAGCTCTACCAATGGTTATTTAAAGAGACCAGGGGCCATGGCTTTAGTTGGTCTCCAGCAGAAGAATGTGCACCAGCACTGTGGGTATGAATCTTGAATGGAGGGGCAGGAGATAGGCATCAAGGAATGACACAGGGATTCCAATCAAGCCTGAGGTGCCTCCAGTCCTCTTTTTGGGTGGGGTGGAAGTGACAAGTTCTAGCCTGGGCTCCCTCTCACTACATCACTAACACACACCTTTGCAAAACCACCCCATCTTGCTGGCACTGCTAGAGATGATTTCACAGCTTGAGGTGAAAGAAGGGCACTGCCCCAGCTCACACTATCTCTCCAAGGAAAGGCAACTTGCTTTGCACACTGGCAAAAGTCTCGCAGTGCTTGAGACTGCAAGCTGAGAGCTTTCAAAGGCACCAAATTCCTCATTTCACTGAAGAGACACATGTCCACAACCAAGCTGAATAATCTCAGAGAACAAGCGTGTGCCTTTATCATGAAGCACAACAAAAGAGCTCAGTTGTGCACACAAACCGTGGAAGGAGGTCCACAGAGCTTGGTGCTAAAGATCAAAGTTTTGTCAGGTCATTGCAATGGAAGTTACAAGAGCTCCTTTCTCCACTTTTCACACCAAGGGCCACAGAGAGCATTTCTTCACCATCCTTCCACCCCTGGGTCATCTGGAGGTGAATAGCTATAAACCCCACTCTCTCTGCACCATCCAAAAAACCCAGGTTGATGCAAAGTACCTTCTGCCCTATTCCAAGGTGCTCCCGCTGCCCTCCAGCCTCTAGGGATAACAGTGCCAACCTGAGACAGGTTTGCTGAAGAAGCCAGATGTGGTTACACCCCCACATGAACTAACTACATTCAAACTGCTTGTAAAGCTACTTCTCCTGGAGAGGGGGAAAAAAAAAAGCAAACCCCAAGAGATTAATATGAAAGTAATCGCGAAGAAAATGTATACAACTATTTGAACCACTATGCTGGGCTTCCATTCGTGTGCACTGGACAATTTGATTACTACAATTTTCTAAATAATTGAAACAGCTCTGGTTTTGGAAGATTTTTCCCTGTTATACAGTTTTATCATAGTAAAAGAAATATTTATTTCAGAAACTTAATAATGAAAGTATTATTTCAGTTACCTATGATTCATCAGATAATACAGCTGTGTTATCTGCATTTATTATTTGTGGTAATGATGCATGATGCTTTAATAGCTCTCTAAAGCTGGAGAATTTTATTCCAAGAGCAGAAATGCCGAATTTCATCATGGGTTTTACAAGGCTGTGTTCTTCTATAAACACAGCAAAATTTTTTTTTTAAATCTATTTTTTTCTCACACTATAGGGAATATATCCCAAGTCAGGAGTCATAAATTGCATCAAAAGTGGTTACAATGATTTATTTATTTATTTTTAAATCTGTATGACTGGGGAGGAAAAAAAAAAGCCAACACACAAACACTCACTCATTTCCAGCTTAATCTCCCCTTTTCATGTTTTCAACTGCACCTATTTGCAGTCTCTCACTCTCCCTTCCTTTTGTTTTCACAAGCACCCACACGAATTGCTCCCAAGCTAAGGGCTAGGTGCTAAGCCTCAATATTGTGATTGGCATTTTTAATGGCAGTTATAAGCTCCTGGTAAACAATGTTAAAAAAAAAAATCAGCAGAAGTTCCATTCTTAAGCAGTGCTGCTAAGCACCATTATAATTTTTCTGCTTTTATTTCTCATAACTACCATAATTTTTCTAATTTTGACATAATTTTGTTTCCCCAGAACTGCCTGGCAAAGGCACACCGTCCCTACAGTCAGCTCCTTGGTGATAAAGCAACAGAAATGCATCAGTTACTTTACAAACTCCTATTGCAAAATGTTGTCTCAGAGTTACCTAACACCCTTGTGCTAATTGCATAATTAATTTGAGTAGTTTTCATAAGATTGCTATTAGAGAAGTCAGGCTAAAAAAAAAAATCTGTGCCTACTGGTGAAAGTCAGAGACTGAAGCTTCACACACACTGCTTGTATTATCCATGGCCTGTTAGTCTGTCACTAGCACCTTTCTTAAACTGTTTCCTAAACAATAAAAAAATCGTAAGCTGTTGTGGCAGGCTCCAACACCTTGCCCTACTCAGGTTCTAGGATGCAACAGCCTCCTGAGACATGCAAAAATGTAAGTGATAAATAACTAAGAGCAACACAAATAACACTGCAATAAATGTAGAACCTTCTCATGCAAACAAGATTGATGTGAAGTGTCACAGTGAGTAGCAAAAGAAAAAGGATGAATTTTAAAATTTCAAATAGGCTACTGCAGGGATGAAGAAAAAAAAAATATTTGAAAATACAACAGGGAACAGTTAGAGATTCCATATTCAATACTGTCAAGAAACCTTTGCAGAATAAGGAGCCTGGCACCCCATATATCTTCAAATAAAGAAAAGTGGTGTTGTCTGTATGATTATCTGCACTCTTCTTTTCTCTAGCGTAGTTCTATTGACTGAAATGGAATTACAGCAGAAATAAAAGCTACCTAACATCACAGCTGGGGCTAATGTTCTTTGTAAAATTATGACTGCAATATTCAGTCAGCAATTAAAGAAACTCATTTCAGACATGTAAACTATACACTTGCCCTTTATTATTTGTAATTAATCAATTGGCTGTGCCAGTAACAATACTTGCAAAGACTCATTGAGCACACAGACTTGCAAAAAGTTTTGGCAATATGTAGTCACTGAGGCCCAGACTGAGGTTCACTAAGCTCAGCAGAATAACCTCAGATCCTTTGCTTTATGTTCTGCTGCCCACATTTTAGCTTTCACTAAAATTCAGGGGTAGAGAGCTAAAGAGAAGAAAGGATTATTTGATATTGAGCCTTGAGTAGGATTAGGAGGAAAACTATTCCAAATTCCAGGACACAAAAACAACTTTAGGGTGGTCATGCGCTAATCATCTGTTGTTCCTGCAGTATGGTGTCCATGGGAATGTCTGTCCCTCCCCTGTGCTAGTATGGTCCATGTTATTTCTGTACTTCCAACAGAAATTGGTTTCCCCTTCTTGAGTACTTCAGTATTAAATACTGAATAGGTAAGATCCTGTCTGTGGGAATTTCGTCACTATATGCGATAACAAGACAGGCCTGAGCAGGAGATCTTTAGTTTGCATGGAAATTAAGATGTATACAACAAAACTAACAGAGTACTGACTATATGGAAACCTCACAGAACCCACCAATGCCTTACACCTCCAGCTGTACAGGAAGATCAAGAATTACTGACAAGTCACAGCTGCTGCCATGGCATTCACAGCGGGAGGTGACACAGGACTGCCATGTTATATTGGCTGTGCTGTCATTAACACCATATCAAGCCTCTCCCCAAGCAGTTTTTATACCAGGGAGACCCCGCTACTGGCCCAGGAGACAGCTACAGGAAACTTGGGACAGTCTCTCCCCCTCGTGGCGAAAGCCCTCAAACCCTAAGTGCTTCAAGGAGCCTTCTCTGCCTGGAGCTTATATCAAAACTTTGAGAGACCACTTAAATCACGAGATTTCATTTTCCTAATCTGTCTGCAATGTTGCTTGTGGCATCTTACAGCTATTCTGTCCATAAAACCGGTGACTCAAGCATGTTTTAACCAGTTGGTTGGGATCCCACTGAAAAGCAACGAGACATAAATTAATTCAGAGAACAACCATGTCATGGATTCTCCAGAATTTCCTTGTGTACTAGACTGAATTTTTCCTCACCTCAATTTTACACAAGTAAACAGTTCAAGATGCTCCTCTTATTAAGATCCTCAGAAGACAGGAAACTAAGCAAAAAAGTATTATTTTAGTAACACCTTAGTATCGTTGCTAAGATATGGAACACAACACTGCAGTTAGGTTACACAAAGTCTTTGGGACACTTGTTTTCATTCTGCTGTCATGGGACACACTTGACAGCACATGTACCATATTCCAAGCTTCAGATTCCCAGGGCAGGGAGGACTGACAGTTCTTGGCTCGCGCTGAGACGACATACCCACAAAGGCTAAAAACATTTCTTTACAGCCTCCTGGGGAAAGAAAAAATTACCTCAGCAAGTCTTGAGTGCTTGTGAACGTTCTCTCCTTTCTGCACGCTGGGAGCGAGCTGCTGCAGCACTCCTCGGCTGCTCGTGAGGGCACGGGTCAAGCGGGCAAACTTCCCCCAACCTTCAGAAAACATGCAAGATTAGACACATTACCAAAAAAATCTACAAGTGTACCTCATAAAACCTCTTACAACTAAATGGGGAAAAAGAATTTAAAACAGAGCAATCTGCTTTAATTTTGACCAGAAGGGAGTATAATTTAACCAAGTACCAGAAAAAAGCAAGTCAGAAAATAGGTGCCAGCCTGGTACAGTAATAAAACCCATGACTGCTGTGACTTTGTACTCAATGAGTCTACAAAAGTACTGCTACATGAGCTGCGTATTTTGCAAGGATAAATGTCCACTCTACAATAATCTCATATTAAATCTAATGACCAGATTTGGATCTCACAGCACTGCAGAAGACACTCCAGACTAATCAAGATGTAAGGCTAGAGTCATGCACAATGAAAATTACAGTTGTCTGTAACAGAAGTGAATCTGGCCTCAGATGCATCAAGCATAGACCTGGAATACGCAGAGAAATACACATAAAATAATAAAAAGCAGAGCAGAAAAGGAAAACAAAATCATTAATTTTACCCTTGCTAAACAGAAGGGGGAATATACTGGTAGATTTTCTCAAACTCTAATTAAACATTTAGCAGCTTCTGGAAGAGAAGTCATATGCTGAATTTTAATTCAGAATAATTTTTACAGTGATTTCAAATACCCGTCAAAATAGAAGACCTTCAGCGACAGTCACAAGAGTTAGCTACAACTATAATCTTTATGAGCAGTACTTTGCCATAACAGAAAGTCAGGCAGAGTATACATCTGGATATTTTTGGTATACTGAAAGGAAGGTATCAGTGCATTTAGTCCTGATCTTGAAAAATGCTAGCACCACCTGGGAGCTTTTGAGCTCCTACTCCTCATCTCCTACTCCAACTAAGAATGCTCAGTATTTTGAAGATTCAGTTCACAGTGAGAACCTGGTTCTGGAAAACGTTCCCTACACAGTTCTCTTGTAGACCCATTTTAGGTACTGGAAGGTGCTATAAGGTCTCCCTGGAATCTTCTGCTCTCCAGGCTGAGCACCCACAACTCTCCCAGCCTGTCTGCACAGCAGAGGTGCTCCAGCCCTGTGAGCACCTTTGTGACCCTCCTCTGAACTCGCTCAACAGGTCCTTCTCACGCTGGGGACCTCAGAGCTGAGTGCAGCAGTCCAAGTAGGGTCACTTAAGGTTGGAGTAGAGCGGGAGAATCATCTCCCTTGACTTGCTGGCCACGCTGCTTTTGATGCATCCCAGGGTACAGCCGGCTTTATGAGCTTCAAGTGCATCTCTCCCAGTCATGTCCAGCCTCTCGCCCGACCCAGGTGCAGGGCTTTGCAGGTGGCCGGCCGACGAGGCCCGACGGGGATGTGGCTCAAGGGGACCCAGGCAATGGCCCCTCCCCGGCCCCGGGAGGGAGCGGCTGCGGGACGGGCGATCCGGCGCTGGCCGTGGTGCTGAAGAGGGGCGAACGGGGCTCGTTCGCAAACGTCGGCCCCGGCGAGAAACAGAACAGACCGCGGAGTTCCAGCTTCACCAGGGAACTCGAAACTTGCCTCCCTTACCAGACGCGAAATGTTTCTAATGCCAGACAACATAGACAGCTCCTTTTACGAATACAAACTGGTTTGATGGGGAGGGCATTTTCCTGGAAGAGTCAAGGTTTCAAAACCTGAAGACAAACTTTCAGTGTGCATTTTCTTCCAAACATTGTTCTAACATTTGGGCTATTTGGACATAAACAGAGAGAGGATGAAAAGGAAGCACCTCACTTGAGCTTTCTTGCACTAAAGCACTGCCAGACAACTCTGTGGCTGTGAATGCTGAGCACCTTTGGGTACCTCCCCCTCTTCCCAGGAGGCATCTCCTTTTGAAAGGTACAGCTTAACCCATTCCTCTCTCCTCAGCATCCCCTGTAAGCATCTCCCGTACCCTACGTGTTGAGCATCCCACTTGTGGGTGCCTAAATGGCACACAAAAGAACTGTTCCCACGAACATTAGAGCTCAGCCTCTACTCCAAACTCCGATCTAAAAGCAATATAACTGTTCTAGGCAAGGGATTGTGTCATGAGGCAGGGCTTTTCAAACCAGTGTGGATACAAATTGGGAGTACGTATCCTAATTCTCTACACACATAGGGTATATCACACGTGGGAGCTCATCTTGGGGATACACCCACCACTGTGCCTTGGTGTGCCTAAAACCAGGCACTGAATCAATGTGCAGTGTGTGTGAACTTCATCTTTAGAACAGAACACTCTCCTCCTTGTATTGCCTTTTGGGCTGTTAGTTTTGCGGGGTTTTGTGAAAGAAGATAAAAATGTGGCAACTCCAACATACAGTTAGACCTGCAGATGGTGGCATAGGAAAAAAAAAAAATTAAATCAAATGCTAGTACAAAACCTTTTGAATGATAACATCTCCAGTAATACCTGAGAAGACAGCAGTACCTGTTGAATTTATTGCCATTTCTTCCTCCAGAACACTAAGGACAGACAAAGCTGACAGCAGGTCAAGACAGGTCCAAGAAAGACAGGTCAAGTAATGGACTTAAGCCATAGGACTGAACACAAACACTAAATTTTAAGGTCATGAAGCTTTCCAAGACAAGAAACTAAGCTTCAAAATAATGTGAGAATATATTGGTGTCGGTCCTGCTAGAACAGAGGGACCGGATGATATGCATTAGGAGTTTTCTTTCAATGCAAGCAGTTGGTATAGCCCTACATCCATTGTTTTCCTCTAGAAACAGAGAAGATATAAATTAAATTTAAAATCTAATGATCCTAGGTGGTTCTAATACAGGCATACATATTTCTCAAACAAGATAAGCTTACATAGCAGAGAAGACAGCTTGGAATTCAGGAACAAAACATAAAGCTGAAAACCACCCCATGGCAGTGCTTGCCTGTGCCCCTGTCTTTGATTCTAACCCATTTTTATCACTGTTTGGTCTCCTTTTTCATTTCTGCAGAAAACATCATGCAGGGACAAAGCAATGTGACATTAAAACATCTCCAGCTCCAAAAGGATGGAAATCCTTAAAGATTAACAGCACTGATTACAACACCACTCCTACATTCCATGATGTTCTTCCAATTTTCCACCATTTCTTCACAAAGAGGTGAATAGAAATTGCTTCTGATAACACCCAAGACAAGATGATTACAAAAGCTGTCCCCTGAGATTTGTTTCATGTGGAAATATGGCATTGAAATATACTTTCATGCTGTGGTATTTAACTCATCAAAATTTTTCTTCTTTAAAGCATGAAGTTTCATTTAACAATGGCCTTAAGTTGGAGAAGCCAATTTTCTGTATTTTGAAGTAAGTTGATACTCAACCACAACAGCATTTATTAGTTATTTGTAGGTAGCTATTCGTTTCCTACCACTCTTCTCAATTCAATCCTGATAACTTGAGAATTCGAACATTAGGAACTGTGGCAGTTACAGAACCCTTGTTACCACGTTGCTGATCCATGACTTAGACAATTCCTAGAGTCAGAACAAGAAGCCATTGTCTGCTAGAGAACAAGTTTGTTTGTCCACAGGTCTATTGTTCACACAACTGTGTAAATGTGAATAAATCAAGATTCCAGCAGTTCTTGCCTCTACTCAAGCCACCTTTGTATTCCTGCACATGAAAGATCATTGCTTACATCCATCAAGCTTCTCTGCAATGCTTCTTCTCTTTGAAACCTCCTGACTAAAACTGTATTATTTTTCCATCTGGACTGGGAAAGCATACCAAAGTTTTTTAATATACTCACTACTTCCCTTTCATTTGTTTCCTTTTTTTAAGAAAACATTTCATCCAGATGAAAGCAGAGTATATATTCATCAAAATATTTCAAACACTGGCTCTACTCATATAAATACATCTTTAAAAACAGAACCAAAAATCAGACAGCAACCCAAAAAACCTCAAAAAGCAGAAACAAAAAGGAAAAAAAAAGGAAACATTATTTTTTTTTCCCTGAATTAAGATGAAGGAGACAAACAAAACTTTTTTTTATGTCTGTACTCCTGCTTGTTATGCGAAGGACAGCTTAGCCGCAAAATGAAATAAAGCATCTTCTGCAGAGGAGATGAGAAGTGATGATTGCTACAATAGAAGGCTGCAATATCTTGGAGGATAACAACCATTCACTATTTGATTCAGTGATATTGAATTTGACCACCTCTTTGTATAAAAACAAAGTATCAAAAGCAAAAATTATGATCCAAAGCATCGTTTCCAAACTCCTATGAGACAGCATAGATGCTTCTGAATATGTTCACATTGTATTCATACATTCAAAACCTGTTCAGGCAAGCTTCTTACAAGCTACCCAGAGTGCAAGCACAGTTTCTATTTGTCTGCACAAATAATTGTTTTGCATAAAGTGATGCACTTCACTTTATACACTATTCTCAAGGATCTCATACTTGGTATGTTAGATCTCAAACCAGGAGAGACATACAGACAAAAATGCATTAATTCCAAATATAGTATATACTTTAAAATTCAGCTAAGAAGGTGACCTACCACTTGACAAGCCAAATTTAGCTATGTTGTAGCTTGATTTTGCCTTCTATTCAAGTAAACCTAGTTTCCCTGATTTTTTTAAAGGGGCAAGCATACAGGAAAAGGTGGAAAGACGTTGTTTAAAAATACTATCAACATCACTGACACACTATTTTTAAGTGGTTTTATTTAGAACGCACTATTTTTAAACCTGCTGCATTTAAAGGCAAGATTACTTACTTTCCATGGTAGTCATAAAATAAACATCTTCTAAATTATCTGAATCAATTAACAAAGACTATGAGAAGTCTCCTTTTTATGTGACTTTAGAAGTATTTTCTTGTTTCATCTATTCCAATGTCTGATATTATTAATCAATAAAAAAAATATTAAGCCTGAAAAATGGTATTGGGACCTTCTATCCCTCTGAGTCACCTTCAGATAAAAGATGCCAATTCATCTTTGTGTAGTCAAACACCTGCCATTACAGCTCTACACTTTTCACTCAAGGAGCTGCATCATTTGCAGCTGAACAATCACGCTTGAAATTGCCAGCAGGTGATAGAAAACCAAGATACACCACAGCTAAGCAGCCTTAGCCTGACAGATTAGCTGCTCTTTATGTAGTACAAGAACATGATCGATTTAGTGTTTTTCTCTACATAGGCACACAGGCATTGATTTTGAAAAACTTGAATACCTAATCTATAACGTTCTGCAACTGTGCAAATAGCACATTTTATTAACATATATCTGCATCTACAGGCAACCTATTACTATTAAGTACTCATATGCATAGGAAACTGATTTCACATACAAACACAGTAAAAGTACTTGCTAAGCTGACTGAAGGTGAAAGAAGGAAAAAGAATTGATTTAGCAATCAGTTTTCAGTTTTCAGTTTTAGTTTTTCAGATTGAGAGTTCATTTGGGTTGAGAATATGAGAAATACTACAAAGAAAATTGCTGTCTTTCAAAAGCATGCTTCAAAGTTCCTGTGTAACACTGTACACAGCACAAAGAACATGCTCTCTTCAAAGCTCATGTCTGTTAAAGTAATGGTTCTTACAACAAGCTACTACAATTTTACCTTTTTTAGATCTTCCAAAAACATTTTCCCACTCCATGAATCATAGTGCCTACTACAGACGATTATCTGACACTCCATACCTGTCTTTTCTTCCCCTCTCTCACAGTATACAGTTGCACAATAAGTTCTAGTATTAAAGACATGGACATGCATGTAAAAGTCTGTTTGACAAAGCAGCTCTTCCAAGAAATTGCTCATCTAGCCATCAAGTGACTAATACAATATCACACACCAAAAGTCCAAAGCTAGCCTACAGCAACTAAATTATGGGAGAAAAATGGATAAATTAAGGATGAAAACAGAAAGTGCAGTTCCATTTATATAATGCTTGATTTGTGTATAAAGTGATAGAGAACTCTTTACCAGCGTGAAACTTCTGCAGCTTTATTAATTTTAGGAGATCCAGAAATAATATTTGGAAGACTCATTTGGTGCACAATCCCTTCTGTACCTAAAGACATGGCACTCAGGGAAGGAGTGCAGAGCTGTGAATCAGTGGCCTCTAAATAATATATTCAGTTCTTCTGTTTGCAATCTCTGTTAGTCACTTTGCCAGTTTCCATGGGCCAGAGGGAGAAATCTTACTTATCATCAATTCCTCTGCAAAACCGTGCACTTAAGCGTAGGTTTAGTGCCTATACTGCTGTAGATACAAAACTGCTGAGAATTACCATGGTCACTGCAAGAACAGAATAATTTCAAGATCCAAAGGAGATTAAAAAAAAAAAAAATAGCATTCCCTTTCTTCAATGTATTTGTATTGAAAACAAAAATGTTAAAGTGTTTCTTTGCATTGAGAGTGAAGGACAAACTGCCTATCTCTACCACATTAGGGAACTCCTGTAAAAGCAAAAAGACACAGCTACCACTCCCGACCCAAAGTCCTGCTTATCAACTGAATAAATGAAGCAAGGGCCTTCACTACCAGCAAACAAATGAGAGCCAGCTTTACTGCATCGTGCTGATTTATCTGTGCTGTCACTCCTCATCATGATACAGTCAGGACCACTAGGCAGGGGAAAAAATACTGTAGACCCAAAACTTCTTTATTAAAGCAATAAGGAACCAAAGAAACAGCATTAAAAAGAGAAAAAAATTACCCCCATAGCCTGGAAGAGGGTATGTTTGTCAAGGTTGTACTTCCTTTTTCATGGTAACAGGTGTTTCCACTTTGAGAAACTAGGTTTTTAAAGAATAACATTTTGAGAATAAATGTAAATCAGTTCATCTTCACAGTAAGTTTCCTGTTTAATTTTATACTACAAATATTATTAAATACTACAAAAATGCAAACAACAGGAGAACTTACATCCTTTTTTTTACCCCAAAAGACGCAAGTCTCTGTAATTCGCCATAGGGTACGGAAGGTCTGTTTCTGACAGGATCTGAACCTGAGTGCAAGTTTATGCTGCTGTCACAGCTGAGTTTGCTCCTAGGTTCCCAGGCTGTAGCTCAGCAAAGGGTTAAGAGCAGAACTGCAGTGGTGCTTCACTCACCAGGACAGCTTAAACCTGATTCCACTTAAGATAACTGGAATCTCTTCACACAGGCTAAAGGAAACTAGTCCAGAACTTTAACATAAGAAATACCATAATAATGGCAAGTCACATCAAGTCAGGCAGAATTAAATTATTCCAATCTTTGCTAGACTCATCCAGGGTTAATCCCTCAGTTTTTGCATACAGCTTCACACACAGTTTGTACAGGGCTGTTGAGCAACATTGTGAATCCTTGAAGGCTATGCTGGAGAGTGGGTTAATAACGTATTTAAAAGGAAGAACAGTACCTGTTTACCATGTAAACTGGGCTTGCTGAAGCACTTGGGGCTTTCATTAGCAATGACCCTTTCCAGTGCAGGCCAGAGCAATTTCACTAAAGAAACAAGCAACCATTTCTTGCACAAATGCCATCCCCAGAGGCACAGCTACAAGCTATTTTAACATTTAATTCTTTGGCTTGGATATTTAAAGGACTTCAGCTCTTTCAAGACCAGGGCAAACAAACAAAAGCAGCATAAATATATAATTGTGAAAAAGACCAACCTTTACATGAATCATCCTCAATGGGCTGCTTGAAAGCTGTTATGTCATTGAAAGTGCAAAGAAATAAAACCACTTTATCCTGCTCATTTCGAATTGGAGCAATTTTCACAAAGAACCAGACAGGTGTTCCTGGAAACAAACACATCAAAGAGTTGGTCAATGGCAGGCAGAACAGTAAATGTGCCAGTTTAGATGTTTACATCTCAAATCAGCCATCTGTAAAAGTTACTTTAATGTTTGCTTTTTTTGCAAACACCTATTAGGAAAAATAACAAAGCAGCTGACAAGTTTGTTATTTAAGTTCTCTGCTCTGTCTCTGCTTTAATCTTCAGGAATTACTCTATTTCTGAACTTCACCTGCAAAGTTAACACTTGAACTTAAGAATTGCTTTGTGATCTCCTGAAAGAAGAGTCCCACATACGTGCAAAGGCTGTACACAACACTGTCTTGCTGGTTCTGTGCAGGATTTGAGAACAAGCCAGCTGTGCCTAGGACATGAGCATAACACAGAGTCTCAACTCAAGAGCATGACCAGTTCGGCTGACTTTATAATTCCCTGCCAATGGGAAATGCCCTAAAAAAGACCATGTCCTAACTACTCTAGTAGCCTATGTCTAGCTTCAGAGCCAGGCTCTGGGAGCTGTGGTCTAGCCAGCAAATCCCACCTTCGCAAGCTGCCTTCCAGCTTGCCTTGTCCTGAGCCTGCTCCCAATCACCCCTCAGTGTGAAGCAAGGCTCCGCTGAATTCAGGAGAGAACCAGCCATGAGGACCAGAACACAAGCTGTGGATGGGATCAAGTTGTACTGCATAAAACTGTACCTTTCTAATTACTGCAGTAGGTGAACTGCTAATGAAAACTGCTTGAGAGAGTGAAGCCTGCACTTCACAGAAAAAGATGGTCCCACAATACGACCCTTCAGATGCTGCTGCCATTTCTCCTTTAGCTCTGTCCACGCAGATCACCTCGAGGGGAGAATCTGTCAGTCAGCCCTGCCTTTCTGTATTTCTGGCAGTTCTGCTGAGACTGCTGAGAAGATCCTAGCGATGCCTGAGAAGTTCCATGTAACAAGGCAACATCTACCACTTGTTTCACAGGACTCATCACACTGATTTTAGTGATATTTGAGTAAAAGCTGATTGGAGGGCTCAGAACAAAACACTTGGCTCCTGTACGTCATAACATGACCACCCTGAAGGCAGCATTTTCAAGTCGGCAGTCTTAACTTTAGACATAAAAAGATGACTTCTCCAGCTCTGAGGTATGTGGCAGTAGGGACACTCCAGACCTGAGCCTTCAACATGGGTTTTCAGATTGTCCCTACACCCTCAGTGACGATGAAAACAACTCATCATTGCTTTTACAAGTACAAGAAGTAAGAGACAAAGAGAAGATTCAGTCTTGCTTGCTGTAAGCAGCATTCTTCTTATGTGTCCCTTGTGAGCTATGTTTGGAGAGAGGGGTCTACAAACCAGGGGCCAAAATAACATCAGGATCAGCAGGATCTTGACCCTCTGGGAAAGCCAGAATAAAGAGCACCACACAGTTTTTGTCACTCATGTAGCAAAGTCTATTTTAGAAAGAGTGATCTTAGAGAACGATTTCTTTCTCAGTCACAGGACCCTCCTCCATGCTAGTGATCAGATTCTCTTTCACCTGAATTGCTCAGTATTTTAACATGAGCACTACATGGTATATTTCATGCGATAGTTTTTACTAACAAGGGCAACTTGTGTTTCCTGGCTGTCAAAGGGCCACAAGAAAACCTCAGGTATCTCACAAGTTACTGTTCAAAAAAGGAAGCAAAGACAGCTTTTTTTTCCAAATATGTTAGTATAAGAGAGGTTGTTGCTACCACTGCCTTACCTGGCTCAGTGCCTTACCTACCCAGCCTCAGTGCTGAGCAATCTCTTCTGGCTACAGAAAGATAGGGCATCTCCAAAACCCATGGACAACTTCCATAAATGAAGTTCAATTCCTAAGGCTCCCACTGTGCCTGCATAACACACAGGCAGTTTCAAACCCTGGCTGAGATTCCGTGCCATATGTACAGCCACTTCTATAAACAGCAGGGTCTATGATGCATGGAGACCTCTGCTCAAAAAGCAGAGAAATACAGATGGAATCACCGGTGGCCATTTCTGAAATATGCCTGCCTGGCAGAAAGTATTCAAGGGTCAATATAGTTTTTTTTAAAAGAGTTAGCATTCCTGAACAACCCCTTCCAAAAAAGTATGAGCAAACAAATATGTTAAGTGTGAAAAAAGATTCAGCAATGTAACTATGCCAGTAAAATCATCACTAACTTGCTAATGAGCTTAGAAGACACTGCCACAAAGCAGCCAACAGCAATTTTCTAGACAGTAACACCCTTTACACTACCCTTTCTCAAGAGCTCCTAAAATTGCCTATCTCAATTTCTTCTTGCCTGCTTGTTTTTCCCAGCTTCACATGTGAACTATTCTGAGGCCGATCAAATCTGTATCCCGCTTTTACAGAGACTCCTTGGTGACTAATAGCTTTTCATTTCACCCACTTCAACGCCCTTCACTAACACTGCAACTTTTTGATCAGGCCAGGATCTCCATCTACAGCCTTGCTTTTTGATCTTTATCTATATGTACCTTTTTAGATTAAGGATTTTTTTCCCCTCACCAAAACCACTTTGTATTGCTTTATTACTCAAGCTACAGCCATTCTGCTATGGGCTGCTCACAGCATTAACCTTCATAGCACTGAGGCTGAATTACACACTCAGTTTCTTCTCTGCCTCTCACAGCTATGAAAGCTTACTACCGTGCTTTTGAAGATGCTGTACTCAACACAGAAAGGATGCAATTCACCCTCTTACTCTGGCTATTTGTCAGATGCATGATGTCATCGTCCCTTTGTGGTTATGCTATAGTATGTTGTTGCAGGAGCTTTCTAACATGTTCTGAATGCAGCAAGAGGACTTGTCCCAGTAGCCTGTCGAGGGCTGCTGCAGGGCAAGGAGCTTTTATCAGCAGTTCTTACTTTCTGACTCCCTTGACTCCCACTCCTGTGCTGCATTATTTATAGGAAGAAGGAAGACAAAACACTTTTTTACCTAGAACCAAGTGTAGAGCTTAGTGATGTGTCCCACAGGCTAAAAGAAAGAGCCAGATGTCCTTAACAGCTAAAAGTAGGTGTGTTTGATAAAATGCATTATTTGGGTACCCTTGTAATTTCCAGAGTGCCACAAACAGAGCAAAATGCAAAATCAAGGTGGCACACAGGGCCTGCAGAAATCATCTTCCAGTTTGGGGTCTACACAGTAACACTGCAACAGCAGAAACCATTAGATGGAAAATTCTGCCAGGCCATGTACCTGCCTCCACAACATTGTATTTTCCCTGCAGTGTATTCCCTAACATCTTGTCAGTGTCTCTTGTGAATAGGAGACAAGTGGATATAAAAATACAGTCATGAGGTGAGTGCTCACAGTGCTGGGTTACATGGGCTTTCCACAGTGCTCTGCAACCAGGAGCTCATTCACAGCAGAGCTGGGATCTGAACTGTGGGAACACACCAAATGGCTCAGCCAGGAAGTGGCCATGCTCAGCTTTTGTCCTGCATACTGGTTTAATTATCAGAAGAATTTTACTTTTTAAACATTAAACAGTTTATTTAACTATTAAACAGGAAAGCCTAAGTATAAACTACTTATAAATCAGGTCGGAAACTAGAATTTCAACGTCCTACAGGCAGCCTTCATGCTCTTGGTGTCAAAGCCAACATCCCTGCTCAGCCAACCATGAGTAGCAAGAGGCACAAACAAGGCCATTTTAAAGAAAAATGTGATTTTTCAGATTCAGATTTTCAGGTTATTCAGGCAGTGAAACTGCAGCATGTTCCAGAGTTCTCACAGCAAAACAAGAGTAACTTCCCAGTCTGCACTGAGGTACAGCCACACAGAAAGTGTTTACCAGTGTTTCCAACAATACATCTACTTCCATTTACATTTTGTGTTTACTCCTGGCAACCTCTCTCCCTGGTAAAGTTCAGTGATAATACCAGTGCACAAACAAAAAAGTAAACACTCATGAGCTACACTGGCTTCTGTTAGATTTGGAATCAGCAGTGAAAGAACCCGGAGTTTGTCTAGTGGCATAGGACCAATCATGCTAGAAAAGGGAATGTCCCTTCAAAGCTGCAGGACAAGCAGTGTGAACAACTGAGAAGAAATGAAAATCTACAGTGAATGCCCAGTAGTAGCCACAGGACCAGCCTGGCTCGTGGTACCAGAGTTAAGTAGCCAATCCAGAATTAACAGGTGCAGCTCCTGATAGGCTTTTACGGCCTGAGCACAGCACTTATGGTGTTGCCTTAAAGCAAAGACAATTTTAAGAGCTATGATTCAAGTCCCAAGGCTTCTCCAGATTAACACACTGCAAATGTCTGCACACCTTTCAATTTCCCATCTGAAAGACAAATACTACTGTCTCTTCCCTCTCCTTTTTCCCAGTCCCGTGTCTTTCAGCAATGATGTGCTCAGCCCCTTGCTGGGCAGGAACACCAGCATTTAACATGCTATTTAACTTTGGTTGAAGTCTTTCAGAAATTCCTATAACATCAAAGAGAAAGAGGTCTTAAAGGTCTATTCCAGTTTCTCACCAAGCATACCATTGAGCTCTCCTAAGTTTTCAGTCCTGCCAAACAAAAATAGGCCTGTTGAAAATCAAAACCACTGTTTAAATATGCTCTTTGCCCATACCTTGAGCCATTTAACCAGAGGCCAACTGTTTTTCAAAACTACAAAAAGCACAGTTTAAATAAAACTGCAATACACAATTTTTCTTTCCACTAATTAAACCAAAATTAATTTATAAATGCAATGAAAAAACATGTGTTGACATCCACACTGCCATTAATGAATGGGGCTTTCCTCTAAGCAGCACAACCTCTGCATTACTTGATAATGTCTCAGTCAAACAGTAATCTGACACCTATTGCCCTGAAGGGAAACAGTCGAGCAGCATGGAAATGAAAAAGATAGAAGCATGTGCCATATCTCCACCAGTTCCTACATGGAGCAATACAGACAGCAGGAGTTAAGTTATATAAACAGCATGGCTGACCATTACAACCACCTCTTGTAGGGTTTCACTTATGCCCAGGTACTCAGTATGAGATTGTTCCTCTCTATCCCAACACAGACTGAACAGTTTGTCCAATGTCAAACTAGCAAACCAGCTGATGATCTATGATCTGGGAGAGTTTGGCAAGGCGCTACACCCACCCAGATTTTAAGCAGGTGTTCAGAGAAGCCCATGACATTTGACCATGCAAGACAAAGAACAAAAGTCTTCCTACAGACTCTAGCTTCGAGCAGACAGTGTGCACCAAGTGAGAACAGACCCACTCAGTGTGCAGCTCATCACTCTGTGCCAGCAAGAACAAACCTTTAAATACATTCCCATCACTTTTAAAGCTGTTATCTTCATGTCTTCTTTATCTGGTGCTGGGATGCTGTGGCACCTAATGTTTCTAAAGGTCAGATCTTTACATGCTAAGATAAGGAAAATCAATTTTAGTCCCCAAAGGTGGAATTGCTACTCACAAGGGTTACCCTATGACACTGAAACAACACAGTAAAAGAAAAGGTTCAGCACACTCTACTGCAGTAGTGCTGACACGGTTCACCTGATTCTGAGTTCTCTGAAGAACAGAACATGAGTGTAAGGAAGTCTTGAGATTTTCTTTCCATTTACCCCAGACAAAATACTTAAGGATTACTGCTGGGAATTCTGTACATACTTGTGGAGATGACAGCAGGTCTTGCTTGCTAACACATTTGAAGTTGACAAGATCAGTGGGAATTACCAGTTTTATGAATCCAAAATATTTGGATAATTTGGATTTGGATAATTTGACCTTGCTGAAGGAAACTGAACTCACACAGATGGATTTCACAGGAGATGCAAGTGTGCATACTGCTTGACAAATAATGGAGCTACATTTCAGTGACAGGTCGAGGAGGATACATGTCACTTGACTCCAAAACCCTCATTCTTTCCTGCTTCTGTTCCTATGCAGTCATATGAGTTAGCAAAGGCTTCCAGCTGGAGACACTACAAGCACAGCACACACAAATATAAATGTGTTTAGATGGTTTTAACCAGTAACAGTTATGAGAAACTCTTTAGTGGTGGGCATAGGTCTACCACGCTGCCTATAAAACAGGATGGGGTTGTTTGCTTTTGAACCTCTATAGAAAGCACCAAAGACAAATGCAAGTGGAATCTACCAAATTGCTATTTTAGACTTATTTGTTGTTATCCGACATCTGAAGGTTTTCTAATACACTGTGTGAAGAATGGAGAAGGAAGGAGGGGAGAAGATTGTGAAAATGTTAAAATGAAAATTTAAAAAATCAAACAAACAAAAAAAAAACCCCACACAAATATTCATATTATTAAATTTATTAAATGTTCAAGCACCCAGAACACAGGGAAATGAACCCCAGCACAAATTGAGAGTGCGTCCCAGCCTTTGGGACTCTCACCATTATATGTCTACTCAGCAGAGAGCTACTGCCTTATCAAACTGCTTTGCCGTGTGCAAAATAGTTACCTACAGCAACCCAGCACTCTGGCAAGCATTCTGCTGGTCCTGTCTGTAGAGAACTTCTGAGACAAAAAAAAAGGTGTCTTAACACTCTCTCTGCAGCACAGCTGCAGACCATAAGCAAGGGGAATGCCTCTGCTCAGACAGGGGACACTTGAAGACTCTTTCTAACTCTTGATGCACTTCACCTTTGATGAGTTCACTCCACTTCAAATATTCTTCCACTGAAGTAGGTCAAGTACTGCATAGAAAAGGGGGTTAGATTTCAACTGGACACCACCTCTTCAGAGGCAGATAGAAGCAAGTAAATTTTGTATTCTTACAAAAATTTACTTCATCAATAATGAAAGCAAGTGCATATAGAAGAAGCCTACTTTTTCACTGCTTGTATGCCAGGCCTACATTGTGGATGAAAAACGAGACAAAGAAAATCCAAATTTAACTTACTCAGACATTTTAAACTCATGAGGCTGACCATAAAGTGTAAGAACTTAAAAAACGGCTGCCAAAGTCTCATAAGAAGTTAGATGTGTAAAACACAATTCAGGTAAGGTAAGATATGAGTAAGGCCAGATATAAAATATTTTCTAATACATTAGATGTACCTTCCTTGGTATAAATTAATTTATCTCCACTGACTGCAGACTTAGTAATGTTTTCATTTTCTCATATAAAAATAAACAATACTTCCAGCATCACTGGATGCTCCCATCTAATTAAACAATGGAACCGAAGCTCTCATGTGAAATTACTGTCAGTCTGTCTGTTGTCATTTTGCAGTCCAGATTAAAGTAAGCTTCCACTTTGTCTCCTTCCAGGTGTGACAATGAATCCCCACTGAATGCAACAGGATGGCATCAAAGCAACAATGACAAAAATCTGGTGGCTATACACCTGTTTGTTCTAATTGCTTCCAATTATCCTGAAGAAGCTCTGTATTTCTGGGAAGCAATTCTTCCAGAGAATAACAATGTTTGTTACATATCTGCCAGGTTATCAAGGCCCTAGCTCAAGGAATCATCAAATCTCTATCACAGCTTCAAGTTCTGAAAACAGGGAGTATAGTCACTTTTGGATTGGGGGAGGACTGGACAAAGAAAGGGAAGGCCAGGGTAGTGGCAGCATACATAAATGCAAACATGATGAAGGCAGGAAATTGTATGTTGTTTCTAGAGTTGATACTGTGAACTGAGGCTTATGGCTATACTCTATCAACAGCTGGATGGGGTATTCTTATCAGACAACCAAATAACTAGCCCTGGGTCACCACCATGGAGAGTGCCATGTCAAAAAAAAAAAATAGCCTATCGCTTCTAGTAGCATCATTAAATGTCTCCTTCTGCTGTTGACATGTTAGACCAGGGAATAATTGTTACTCAGAGAAAGAGAAAAATGGCTGCTGCTCCTAAAAGTGCAAGATTGACTTGCACTACCAACATCATTATTAACTCAAAACTCCTATTTTGTTTTCCTTTGTTCCTCCAAAAGGATAGAGACTGTACCATTCAAACAGCCAGAATTACATTAAATGGGCAGGCTGTGGAAAATGTACCAATTATCCAACAACTCAAAAATGAAAAAAAGCCCCCTTGCTATTTATCGTGACTGTTAGTTTATAAGGAGCAAGTAGACAGGTAAAGAACAAGAAAAATCTATTTCCTATTTCACTGGCTAATTTGAAAAAGAAAAATAGAATGAGGAAAGAACAGAGAGACAAAACAGAAGAAACAAAGAGCCAGAAAAAAGACATCTAACAAAATTCAGGGTCCTTTCCCAAGCCTTCAAACTGAGAGTAGGTTAGAACGAATTATGTTCATTATCTGAACCCCTGCCATAGTTGCAGGCTGAGGTAAGGTGACCATAGCAGTCTGGGTGCTAAGGGACTCGTAAATAGGATAGTGTTTTTCTGTGATGTGGCTTATATTGAGAAAAACTTCCAGGATGTCCCCTTTTTGATATTTTTCAGTTAAAAGTCTCTCGTTTTATTAGTCAGTCTCTGTAACAGTAGTTAATGTAACTCTAAAGCTACAAATCTAACAAACATTAGGTGCCCTGCGTTTTGTTAAACTTGAAAGCAAGCTCTGCGCTTCCCTTTTTCCCATGCCTGTGGCCCTCTGTGTACAGAGCAGAACCATCGCAGCTCCGTCTTTTGGCATGTCACACAACTCAGCTACTGCACAGCTGGACTTTGTTCTAGGCCACCTCTCCTCGGAGGAGCGCACAGCAGGGCAGGAAATATTCCTCACTCCACGGTTACCTTGCTTTAAATCTGCATAGAAGACAGAGAGGCCCCCAGCTCTACTACAGGCCATATGCTGCAGCACGACAGAAGAGTAGCTGCATAGTCTCTTGGTGCCAAATCACTGATAACTAAGAGAGAATTCCAGACTCTCCCAGATCCCAGGACTGCAGCTTATTTACTTGGCTTTGGAGGCAGAGATGGGAGCTGCATATGGTCCCCACGGCCACAAACTGAGCTAGGAGCAGAAATCAGCTTTTAGAAAATAGGTAAACATCGGAGGCAGGTAGCCCTAGGAGGAAAGCAGCTCAAAGCAAGGCCATACAGATTGTGCATACAGGCAGTACCAGCTTCATTATTAGAAGGCAAAATTGCTAAGAGCAAAATGAGTTACAGAATGCAACTTTTCAGCATAACATCTACCCAGGCTGAAGGCTTCAGCGTATTTACACTTCAGGTGACATTAAGTAGACGAAAATAACTGTGCATGACATAGTCCACTCTAGATGAGACAACAAGTTTGGGGCAAGTAGTTCATCTGCTGACATGTGCAGTTACAGAAAGGCTGAATTTCCTAAGGAAAAAATCACATGCCAATTAAGGATTTTTTGTCCAAAACAAAAGACATTTCGTCTGAAAACATCAGAAGTAGTTCAGTTGCTAAAACAAAAGATGGACTCTTTTTATTACAAAATTACTAAATACTGGCTTTGCTATGTCAAGTTTTTAAAAACTGAGAAAATATGTTCTCTGTAGCGGAAACTTGCACAAACCTAGTTTGTGTACTACCATTGTTGATGGAATCTTCAGTGTTGTCTTAAAGCATTACACACAAATTACTCTAAACGTCAGAACAAATTAGAAAGCTTCCTCTGCCTCCCTGAGTGACTTTCATCTCTAATGTTCTCATTTCTCCCTTTTAGATCAAGTGGCAGAACTGGGGCTTATTTAGCCCTAGATAAAGCACGTTCCTGCAGGGTGACAGAATTGCAGCTTACACTACAATTCAGAACAACTTTACACACCTACATTAATGAACAAACCAATCAACTACTTACTGTTCTTCTTGTACATCAAGATTTCAAAGGAGTTCATCTCATAGTTCTCAAATGTTTGCCGGACCTTGTCAATTGTATCTTTGTCTGTCAGCTCTCCATACATAAAACTACAAATAAAGGGAGAAATTCAAGTCAGATACCAGATAAAGACACAAAGCCATTTGTTTACCATGTAAAAAGGACCCATTTAGAAATGGCTCTTCTTTGATTTTGTTTCACCTGGAAAGCATATTTGACAGACATAGCCCCGGGAGATATAAGATAAAACTGGAATAAACAGATTACTTTCTTCCTCAAGCAACAGGCACAACACTACAAGCTATGTAGCAGAAAATAAATCTGTTCTCAAATACCTGCAGGTGCTGCTTTTTTGCATAACTTCTGCTCTGTGATATCCTGATAACTTGCAAAATCCATCATTGCTGTAGACAATGGGCCAATCCACGATCTGGGCATTACCCAAGACAAAATTAGTATCTGTTTGAAAAAACACATCAGTTAGACATTAGTCAAGGCTATGGTTGCATTAGGTGAAATACTCATTTCAGAACACAATCCCAATTGCTTCAGTCACTGCACAATTTTTTATTCCCACTATATTATTCCCACTGCAGTCAACAGGATTATTCCTGGTTTAAATTTTAAGTAAATTCTTATTTTTAAAAAAGTGTTAATTACTCAGAGCATAAAAGGATGGATTTATGCAAATGAAACACGTGACGGTTAAGCAGGTAAAATTCACCTCTTGACTGAGGACAGATCCACCAAACTGTTTCCCTCTGAGCCACACGCACTGATTCACCATGACACTCAGTTTGAATGCAAAGCCTCTTACAGGCAGCCAGACCAACACATGAGCAATATTTCTCCTCCCTGAATGCAGACACAGTGGCTCCTCTAGACACTGCCTTCACAGCTGGCCACACAAGCCCAAACACTTGTGTACAGCACAGCACTCCAAACGGGGCACCAAGAATTAGGGCTAGCATTTACACCAGCAGAAGGAACTGCTTGCCTGCAATACAAGCCAGAAGGAGTTTCAATCAGTGAGAAAAAAACCCAAGCAGGATTCACGCCTCCATCCTTGCTGGAGTTATGCGTGGCACTTTTTTATGATTGCCAACTCAAACCTCCACCCGTGCCAAGACAGACAGCAGTGCTGCTCCCTGGGCACTGGCAGGCAGGAGGAGATGGTGGCTCCTGTCACAGCTGCAAAGACCCTCTGGCTTTTGAAAGAACAGCTGGGCAGTCACAGGAGATCAAGAGGCACTCATTTTTAAGGAGAGCCCTTACAGGAGTCCACCATGCTGTCAATTTTTCAGGATCGACTCCCAGCTGCTCACACATCCATAGATATCATTAATGCTTCATGCAATCAAATGACATTCTACCTATTAATTGCAGAAAGTTTGGTTTGGTCCAACTTCCCCTTTCAAAATCTTTCACCCCAAACTTCAAGTGGGTTTAAATAAAGCAGTCCTGAAGCTAGATAAATCCACGAGCATGATTAAACGTATTTTTACACACTCTTTAGAGTGAAATACACCAGTAATATAACTTGAGGATGTTTTAGCTGCTTTGTTTCTCACAGCCTCTTTTAAATACCATGGTTTTTGCTTGGTTGAAGCACTTTCTCCCAAAAACAATACACCTCCCTTACCCCTTCCTACAATTAAATAAACCAAGTCATTTCTCACTGCAAATGCAAGTGCTTTTGAGTGTCTGTTATAGACACTATACTAGACTGTGTTAGGATATTTTGAAATTTCATTGGAAAGTGCAAAAAAATGACAGAAAAAACCTGCAAATACAAATGTTAGGCCAGGTTCTGCCCAGATCTGAATGGTGTTATTTTATGCATGAACTCCTTCTCACTGTCTCCCCTTCTCAAAAGGTAACTTTCCCTTCTCTCTACTTCCTAAAGAGTTCCTGTTAAGCATTTGCCTGCCTTTCACATTTAACCCTCATTGTCTTCAGATAAATAATCTCTTGGGTTTTTTCATTAAAGGCTATATAGGGCACATTTCTGATGAACATCACCGTGTTAATCCTACTTTTATCTAGCCTTGCAATGCTTCTGTGATTTACAACAATGCTCTTGTCTCCTATTTACAGGTCAAAACAAAACCTTAAATCCATAAGGGAATTTAAGGTCCAAAAGGTGAGTCCCTAGATGCCCAGCTTTCTCTCTTGGCAGCTGGAAGCTCTGTGAGCAGTGCTGGAGAGGAGAACTGAAGAACTTAGCACAGCAAATAGAAATCTGCCGAAGTCAAACCACCGAAAACAATGAAAAAGGGGGATATTTTAAGGTTGGCTTTTCCCCCTTTCCTATATTAGTTACAATACTTAATATTTTAACATAAGCCCAGTTTTCACAGACAATTCTCGATTCTTTGCCATTATTGCAGGAGCTGAAGAATCACATTCCCACTTACATTTTGGCCCAGCAAAGACCAATTTTTTTGGACTGGCAGTTTCTGAAGGATGCATAGAGAACATGCACACATTTCCCTCCCCCAACAGCAGTCTGGACATTCTCCTACAAGATGTAGGCTACCTTAGGGCAGTGAAAGCTCAGCCACTATTTCAGCTCCAGAATGACTGTTCCAATTATCAAGCTACCACAGTGAATAGGTGTCAACATCCTCACCGTGCAAGTTTTTAAGTCAGTGTGACTTGGCTGTTGTATTTTATGCACCCCAATTAGTCTACACTGGGTGAGCCTCTCTAGCAGGTAGAGGTACAGTGTTTCATGAGAGTCCAGGCGGGGTTTAGTTGTGCGTTAGAAGCAAGCTGGGAGATCTTTATGTACCCATAAAGCTTCAAAGGAAAAATTTCATGCAACTATCAAATCAAAGAAAAGTCAGAGATTCTGATGATCCCATTGTTTCATAAGTGTCTCTCCCTTCTAGCTAATTCCCCCTTCGTGCATCTTGACCTTTCTTTGATCCAGGCTTTACGTAGCTGACAAACACACCTCATTTCTTCAGAAGTGTCTCTGACAACAGTGTTTTGCCTGTGTGAACACTGGCAAGACACAGCATAAAATAAGGACTCCCACTTATAACTTCCCTGCATAGCTCGTTCTGACAGACAACCCAGAGGTAGAAGGGCTGTCCTCGTTGCTATCATTTACATTCAATTGCATTGACATCCCTGACAATGTGCTGCTTGGGGACAGCTCATAATCTGTTAAAAATTGTTCCTAACATAAGAAAATACCAAATAACATCCAGTGAGACAAATATTGCCACTCCATCTGCAGAGAGACAGGGTCCCAGAGGCCACGAAGCAGCTGTGGCTTTGTTACACAACAAGCACAAGGGATGCTCTAGTGAACTCCAAGTATCTCAGGGCAGAGACTCTTGGGGACTCACAAGTGGGTCAGCAAGGCCAGGAAAGGATTTGGTCAGAGGAAGACCATGAAGAAATCCACTGCTAAATTCTCTTCAAAGACAGGGATGAAACGGACATGTAATAGCAGCAGTACTCAAAACTATTTAGTGACTTGAAGCACCTCTTTGAAAGGGCTCAATGAACTCCTCTACCAGGAAATCAATTTCTATCACAATGGGAACTGTGTTAGTAGCATTGCCTGGCCCAAGAAGAAGCTGTAAGCATCACTGGCCCTTGTTATGAGCACCAAGAAAACCTGAGCTAGAACTGGAGAGGGCAGGCTTATATAAAAGACCTGGGCTTCTGGCTTGTATTGCATTTGGCACAGTCTGAACAAGACCATTGGGAGGCAAGGAAAAATATAGAAGTGCAGCACATGCACAACATGCTGCAGGAACACAAGTAAGAGCTGTAGCATCACAAAGGCAGCACAATTACTTGCACAAGTAGGGCAGGCTTCTGCAGCATGGATTACTTTGTGAAGTGCATTACTTCATATTTTCTAGCCTGCATTCTCCCCAGGTTAGTTCTGCTCACTGCAGTATACCCACGTCAGCATCTACACACTCAAATGTCAGATCAGGTTTGGGTTATCACTTTAAAGTAGACATGGCCACTTAAAAGCAACAAGAAACACATTTTAACTCCTTCCAAAATGTAAGAATGGATTTCACTCAGTCACTGAAACCAGTACTTTCCTCCACTCAGAAAACAGACCATCACAGAAGAATCAGAAAATGTCTTTCTAAATAACCTTGGTCCTTTAACAGTAACAATAGCAAGTGTCTAGAGCACCCATCTTACCAAAACTATTCTATCTACTGAATCCTATTGTGACATTTAGTGCTTTGTTCAACCAAAACTGTCCATCAGCTTCCAAAATTCCTGTAGGCAAGCTGCACTCACAGACATTTATCTGGCCGGGACCAGCTGACTGAGCAGAGGTCACCTCCTTGCAAGAGCATGGAGCAAATTACTGAAATGTTTCTCCCCTACCATTCATTCCCCTGCACAGCTACATATTCTCTCCCACTCCACCCCAGCCTCTCCTGTAACATGGATCTTGCCAAGCTGAGACCTCCCACCTCTTTCCAGAGGCCAGCACTCCGGTTCTACCTTCCCTGTCCCACCAGTGATGCACAGGTCCTCCTCTGGGACACACTGGCAGAAGGTCAGAGACCAGCAGCAAAACGTATTCCCACAACACTGCCAGACGTATTCCCACATTGAAGGTGCTCCCTCATTGCACAGAGGAAGCTGAGGGCAAACCTCTGCCCAGGCAGTTGTAGTGCAGACCTCGGTAACAAGAGAGGCTGATGCCCTCTGCATCACTGCCCCACATGTGGGTCAGTCAAAGCCCCCACAAGCGTGCTTGGGTTTGCGTAGTGCACAAACGTAATTTAAATATATTAATATCTTTTCCCACAGTCATCACGCAAATACAACACTCAAAAAGGTTCATTCCCAATTTATTCCCCTCTCAGTGAAAGGAAAAATGAGGAGCCTTTCCAGGCGCAGCATGGTGGGAAGACCTGAACCTGCTTGTTCTCCCACCAGTCTCCGAGAGAAGAGAAATTGCCCTCCTCATTCCAGACCACAGCCTCCCTCTTGCTGGGTGATGACAGCCCTGGTTATTGAGACCAGCAGGTCTTTTTTTATCCTGTCTCAGACTCTTCCCATGGATCTTCAGGGGAGCAAACCTAGTTCTTTAGCATTACCAAGCACAAACCACTTCTAACGCAGAACTAAAAGAGCTGCATATGATATGTGTCTCTTACCCTGCCCATGGAACAGGGGTGGGGAATACAGCTGCTGCTGCCTGAGCTGGCCACAGAACAGCACAGATGCTGTGTCACGGCCAGGGTAAGAAATGTGCAGCAGGCAAAAATCATGTGCTACTGTCATAGGAGTAAAGATTTTATCATAGAGCTTAAGGACAAGGGGCACATGATATGTACAAACTTGTGACTTTGCATGACAAACAGCATCATTTGGATACTGGGGGGAAAAGAGATTGTTTCAATTCTGTCTAATTTCTTCCCAGCACATAGAAATCAAACATTGCCTATAAGTAGGCCTGTCGAAATTGCTAACATGTCACAGGTATGTATGAATTTTTGCTCATGTATAGTCTTAGCTTTGAAAGCAAAGTTAACGAGCAGCATTTAGTCACACTGATTAGCTACATTGTTCAAATGTAACTTCTGAGATCAAAATACTGCCCTAAGTCAGTAGAAATAAGTCACACTGACTTTCAAGTACTTATTCAATCCTTTCTTTGCATTCAGGGGATTCGAGGCTCACACTTCAGGGACCAACCACATTTTCATCCTAAGACAAGTGGTGTAACTGTAGTCAAAGCAAGTACTGACCTGCTCAAATGACAGAAACACTATTCATATGGTAGAATAAAATAAATAAGAAATAATTCTGCTCTTCCACCCACATCCTCCTGTGGAAGTCAATGGTGTTACATGAATACTCACCTTCACTCAGTATCTCCTTGGATTCATTCCTAGAGTGGAAGTCTTTTAGTGTTTAAATATCCCATTGAACAACTTGATCTCTCCAAGGAATGATGTTATAGTGGCCTCAAATTTAGCCATCTTTAATATTGAGTTCTTTTTTAATCTTGAGGTAATTTTTAATCTGTAGCCTAACCCTAATACAAAAAAAAAAAAACCTCTATAGATAGGTTCCTTAGGGCTGTTTTATAAAAGTTTTATATAACTATTTATTTACTTTACAGAAACAAAAAGGGATGTAAAAGTTCCTTGGTTGCTACAGCATGAACACAATTCCCTAAATGCAGATATTTCATGTTTATTCAAACATGACTTACACTGTCATGTGTACACCAGAGCAAACCGCAAGTGCAAGTTGAAAATAATTATTAAAAAATTCATTTCATTGTTCTTTCCACAAATAACAAGAGACTCTAACTAAAACAACAACTTCAAGTGGTTAAAATAATTACAGAAAATGAATGCTAATTGCAGCCAGCAGTATAGATAAAAACTACTTTTTCCATCTCAACATTCTTTGCATTGTTACAGAAAATATTTCGCAGTAGGCGTCTACCATGAGAAAAGTTTAAATTTAAAATAATGCATCTTTCTAACACTAGTAGCTATAAAATCTTCACAAATATCTATATTTTTTTAATAAAACAAATTACTGCAGAATAACGGAACAAGAATAGCTGAAATGGCACCAAAATTGCGCCAAAGTTGCCATATGTATTTTAGGGATAGCATGATTCTTCACCCATCCTTGAAGTACTGTCCATCCTGAGAAACTAAAAAAAAAAATCCAACACCCCCTCCCAAAGAAAACCCCAAAAATGAACACCAAAACACAAATCTCACAACATTTACACACACATGACATTAGTGTGAGATAATTAGATAATTTTTAGCAATGAGAAAGTTCATCAGTTGCTAAGTGTCAGACATTGCACCACTCTCTTAAAGGACAAAAACACTGTTTACCAGTGAGACTTCGTCATTCAGCTGGTCAGGGGTTTTTTTTCCCATCCCATACGATCTGAACACTAATCCAGAAAAAGGCATGCTTTAGTTGCATTGATTATGAGTCTTTCTTTAGTTTAAAGAAGCTGTTTTGATTTACTGATTATAGTCTTAAAAGTATTAGACAAGACCTAACTCCCCATTCACTTTTAGCTTTGAGTTACAAAACTGCATTAACCAATTCTCCAATGAATGGGTTTCATTAAGATTTTTTTTTACAATCTTGTTCTAGGATTTTATGTAAAACTGGATTGATATGTTGAATTATCACAGGAGAACTGCTTGAGCTTTCAGAACATTAATTTTAAAGCGTATTACCTGTCTCTGTGCTGTTCATTCTTTTCCTTACTATCTATAAAAGTAATTTTAACGAAATCAGGTCATACATTTCTAAATGCATAAAGGTGCACATACAATTAGACTTCTGGCCTAGTAAGAGCCAGCAGGAAAAAAAACATTTTACATTCAATTCCAGTGATACTGAGAAAAAAAGATTGTCATTAGTGAATAGGTATTTCAATGTACTGACCAACTGTATGAAAAGCATGGACGAGAAGATATGTGTCTCCACAGTTGTTGACATAGGAAAGAAGGAAGATCAGGAAGCAACAAAACCCTTTGTTTCATTCTCTTTGGGAAAATGTCCTTAACACAGAACCTACAAATTGTTCTCTTGCAGTTTCTGAAGGTCTGCTGTTTTCATTCTTCATTCTCTGTTAAGTTTCCTTTGCATTTCTCTCTGGCTGAACACAAAACCAGTCTTTTCAGTTCCAGAAGTGTTTACAATACAGTTAATTTCTCTCCTAGGTCTCAGATGATGGTACAAGGTTAGCATGCCCAGGATGCAAAATGTTTATTGTACTGGGACTTTATAGCCTGTAATGAAAGCAATGCCATAAATCATGCAAATGTCTTGTTTTACTCAAGATCTGTGTCTGAAGGTGCTTTTCTTTCCCTCTACAGGGAACTCTCTGCATTCCCCATCAAAAGGTGTAGGTTTGCCTCCCTAACTGACGTCTCCTTAGTGTGTTCCCAGGGGATTTTGTGAAAGGAAAATTAAATTCACACCAGCCTTATGCCTTCTAACTTACCCTTCGTCCAACCTCCTTAATTTGTCCATAAATCAGAAAAGCACCTGACTTCCATTGAAATTCCAAAGCCATGTAAACACAGGACTTACTTTTGCCATCCTTACACATGTACAATTATCACACACCTCAACGGGAATTTTGACCAAGGAAGGACTGAAGAATTCAGCTGGCATTTACATAAACCAAAAACTATTTTTGCCTCCAGATATTGATAAAGCATTGTAATATGACAAATAACCACTATCCTCTACAATAAACCGCTCCAGTTGAATTGGGTGCCCTGGCCATGATCCAAGTTTATAACTGTTATTATTACAGAGCTTGTATACTGTGGATGTATTACATTACCAAGGAAAACATTAATATCACATTAGCAGTAATCATCAGGGGCTAGTGATTCTTTATATACTGCACTGTTTTACAGCACGGGCTCATTTTCTGTCCCACTGGGTGTTCTGGTCTTTAAATATTTCAATGCTTCAAAGAAATTTTTTTCAACCAACCACTGCATGCAACATTTATTTTTCTAGCTCTGCATGGCTAATATAGAAACACAGATTTTAAACATTAAATACAAGATGATCAGAGTTACGGTGTCCCTCATTTCAAAGAAGGACAAACCTTAAGCTCACACTTCATCCAAAAGGTCTTCTTGTGAGAAGAAATCACAGAGGACCAGACGAGGTCCACAGGTCTAGGAAGATGACACTTCACATGTTCTTTCCTGTGTGTGCTATCCTAAGGCCATCCCATCCTCTCTTTACTTCAGTGTGTGGGAAGGAAACGCTCTGCAGCTCTAGCCCTAGCACAGTTCTTTTGGCTGGCATTCAGTGCATGAGGACCTGTCTCAGTTGATTTGCAGCCTGTGAAGAAGCTCTTGTCCCTAATAACTCTGAGGTAGATGATTCAGACCAAAGGAGTTTGAGGTGAGTCTGCCTGCAGAAGGTGTGATATAAACATGAGCCAAATTTTAACTCCAGTGGAAAAAACCCTGAACTTGCATGCCTACACACACTGCTACTACCTTTAGCCACTGAATGTGCATCAGCTTACCAGTCCCACACCTAACGTGAAAGGCTGTCCAAAGAATTTCTTGTTAAAACTGCTGGTAAAATAATGGTGCAATTAGTGTTGTCCTTAGAGCAATGCCTCCAAAAGAGGCTGCATGCCCATTCCTTTGTGATTGCCATACAGCCCCTTTCACTGAGTTAACATCCCCTGCCCCAAAACATGCTTTCCTCAGTCCACCCATGACTGATGATATGCATATCATGTACAAGTTCCTTCACATGAAGCACTTAGTACATATTTCTGCTCAAAGACCAAATTCCTCTCTTTTCAAAGGGAATCCTCTCCAAATTAGGAACATTCCTATATCTCTATCAACTCAATATCTGTTGGCACTACTCAACTTGCATGTGCCAGCAAATACAAGCTTGACAACAAGCCCAAGGTTTATTTGGCAAATCCCAAATGGCGTAGATAGTTTCATTGTGGGTCACATTACTACCCGATTGAACGAAACCAAGAAAGGGGAGCCAAACCTCAAGCTTTATGGGCCCATTTAAGCAATCATCCTGTGGGCATCCCAAATCATCTCAATGGCCAAGTAGGCAGGACAAGATGAGACAGGCAACAAGGAACTGGCATGTTTCCATACCGCCCCCAGGCTGGCCAGCACAGCCCTGCCTCAGCAGGAGAGAAAGGAGCCTATCCTTGTCTCCTCAAACAGACGAAGGTTAGAAAAACTGATTCATCCAACATTTGTATGTGACAGCATCAAATTGACAGCAAAGCTGGACTGAGTCCAGCAAAAACTTGAAGGCACATTACAGAAGAAATGGGCTTCTAAACCTGAGTCACTTCCCTAAGCTTATCCTTATATGTCTGAACTGTGCATCATTTCCTACCAAGCTTCATCTAAACACTTGTATTGATTCCAGTCCTCAGGACTTGCTGAGCATTTGGAAATGGAGTGCTGTCATTTTACCTGTTCTGTCTAGCACCACACTCTGTTATGACACTTTCTTAATAATGGGCAAAGAGAGGAAGAAACAGAGCATAGCTTCTGCTGCATGATTCCCCCCATCTCCAAGCCTCAACTGATTCATTGCATCGAGGCTTTGGCACTGAAAGCCAAAAGAGGAAATTGGTTTTTAATGAAGAAAATAATCTACGAAGTTGAGACAGTCTTTTTAAAGAAAAATGTTCAATAAGTGTTGTTGGAAGATTAGAGAAGCAGCCCGAATGTGATGAAATGTAACATTCATTTTAAAAGAAATAAAAAAGAGGGCAAGATTCACTGTAGGACTGGAGAGTAATTTTTTTCAGGAATGCAGCTTCCAAGCCCTTCCCTTCTACAGGAAAGTTACAGAGAGAAATAGCCTATAAGAAGAGCCTCAATTTTATGTGAAAATATGGTCTTATCAAAGGCTAGTTCTCCAATAATAATGCCTAAGTTAAAAAAAATTAAATCATTCTTGGAAGCTTTTGAGTTTTTAGCTGCTTATCAAGAGGGCTAATTGTCTTTGCCTTATCAGAATGAACTGTGTTCTTAATTAATTAACTCATGTTGTCTTGTCTTCAAGAAAAGCTTGATCCTGTATATTCTCAACCATAGTACGAGTTCTTAATCCCTTAAGAAACCCCAGTGAAGTCAATGGAAGCATTAAAAATGGTACAACTTAGGCTCGGGGCTTTAAAAGAAATGCACATGCCTAGGTTAAACAAATCCATGAACGCCTGCATGGTCGCTGTCTTACTGAAGGAGCAGCTTTTGGTAAGTCCCTAAGTGAAAGAATCTGGATAGCATTAATACATATTTGCATGCAATTGTGAAATTCGAGGCATTTTCCACTCCACAGTTTTCCAAGAGACAGACCTGGTTACAGTGCACTAGGAAAAAATAGAAATATCTGCCCTCAGCCCTCAAAATGGCAAAGTCTCTCCTCACTTAAGACCAACCTTCCCTTTCAACTCGGGCAGGCAGCCGTGGCCGATGCCCCCGCACCGGGCTCTCCCTGCCCAGGGACCATCTTGAATCCCCGCACCTCCTCCCGGTCCGGAGCCGCCGCCGCCCCCGCCGCTCTCCGGACGCCCCGAGCCCCCCGCCCCGGGCCGGGCGCTGCCC
>VYXC01004914.1:368676-383367 GCA_013397175.1 Platysteira castanea | reverse complement strand
CAGAGCCCCGAGCTGCGGGCCCCGGAGCGCTCGGCCCGTCAGCGGCGGACGGCGCCTTCCGCCGGCCTCATCTGCCGCTCAGGGGCGGCTGCCGCCGGGCTCGACCGCTCGCCGGCGCGCCCCGGGCGATGAGAAACCCGGAGTGCTTAAAGACCGCTCACAAACTCCTCCGGGGCGGCGGGAGGCACATCCATATCCCGTCCCGGGTCGGTCGCCGCGAAGCTCCGGAGCCTTCGCCCGCAGCTCTCACCCCGGGTCGCGCTTCATGCTTCCCTACGATGATTTCTATTAGAAGGCTACTCAGTATTATGTGGTCAAACTGATTAACAGCTCCGTGGAAGCAGGGAGACAAACTGTTTAAATGTAACCTTTCACAGGTCTTGAACTCTTTGAGATACTTATATGACATCAAGTTTTCATTCAGAGATTAATCGACTTTGTTCTTTCCCCCTACCAATCTATCAGTAAATGGAAAATACTCAGATCTTTTAAATTTAAAAGGCAGATTTTTTTTCTTGCTAGCATTGGCATTTACTTGCTGTAATGCCTCATTAAGCGCAGCACCTTCAGGCTCAGCAGCTCAAAGCATATTGGAGACATGAATACGTTTCTGCATGTTCATGTGCTCGAGGAAAAGTTATTTCTCCCAGCACCAGCAAATAAAGTATGGCAAACATGATGGCCTGTGTCACCTGGGCATCTTAATCATTACCACTGTTCCCATAGAACTTCGGCACTGCCCAGCTTGTTCTCTCCCGGGTAGTGCTGGGCCAGGACAACAGCACAGCCAGGAACCACAGCCAGCTCCAACACAGCCACGTACACGGTCCAGTTCAGCCAGACGGTTGTGACCAAACGCTGACTGTGACACACACACTGCCCGAAAATCTGATCTCCCTGCTACCCACCTCCTACAGCACTTTTAAGTGAGGAGCATGAGAGCTGAGGGGTGAAGGCAGGTGACAATTTCATTGCAGCAGGAGCAACAGATCAAGTCCCTGAGCATTCTGGTTCCAGCAGTCCCTCATACAACTGGGCACCTGAGGAACGGCTAAACCCCCATGGCCCAGCCCAGCTGCCAGGCAGGAATTAGCCTCTTTTAAACTGGTGATTCTCTATATGCTGGGCATTCCTGAATTTGCTCCCAAAGAGAGGCAGGGTAGGAGAAAAAAATGAAGTGCCTGAAGCTACAAAAAGGCCACTCTCCCTGAAATTTTGGGGTTTAAAAGAACCCATAGAAGCATTTATTTGCATCTTTACACATCTAAGTAACCCTAACAACCATCCATACAAAGACCCCAGCTTATTTAGTTCCTGCTAGCTTTAGCAGCACAGGCCAAACCTGAACAGATTCTAAACTCTCTGGCAAAATTGTAAATGTAACCTTTGACACTGAATTTACACAACTGCTAACAACCAAGAGTGAGGTTTGAAAGACTGGGATGCAGAATACAGTTTAATTATTCCTCAAAGCCACTGTGTCAGAGGAGTAAGTGCACACTCGATCTTAGCTTCTGCTGGGCTCTGCAGGAATATCTATGACTTAGGAGACACCTGGCAGCTGACGTACATTACAGAAATTTTGAGGCCTTTAAAGGAAAAAGGTTTTAAACTGAATCAGCAAGTACACAGAAGTGGGAACAAGGTGACACAAGAGTAAGAAACTAAAGACCTTTTTCTGGAACTCCATGAAGTGTGGGCTAGCTGCAGTTTATGCTGAATTGTGTGGTCCAGTCTCTGATTATCTGATTTTTCAGTGTCATGCTTAATCCTACAACTGTCATGTCAAAGGTACTATTTCATCTACATTGGGGTTAACATCTACCCTGTAACATTGCAAATGAATAAAATGCTGTATCAAGTTGTGGTGGGTTGACCTTGGCTGGATGCCAGGTGCTCACCAAGCCGCTCTATCACTCCCCTCCTCAGCAAAATAAGATGGAAAAAAACCCTTGTAGGTCAAGAAAAAGCAGTTTACTAAAGCAAAAGAAAAAAATTGCATGCACACAAAGTCAAAAAGCAAAGATTTTATTATTTACTTCCCATCAGTGACTGATGTCTTGCCACCTCCCAGGAAGCAGGGCTTCAGCACACATCGGGGTTGCTCCGGAGGGTAAACACTGTAAATAACAAATGTCCCCTCTCCCTCCTCCTTTTCTTTAGCTTTTGCATCTGAGCAGACACCACATGATATGCAATATCCCTTTGGTCAGTGGATCAGCTGTCCTGGTCAGCTGTCCTCCCAATATTTTGCCCACCCCCACCCTCCTTCCTCCATCAGGGGAAGATGATGGAGTGACAGTGCTGATGCTGTGCCAGCACTGCTCAGCAGCAGCCAAAACACTGGTGTCTTATGGGCACCTTTACAGCTGCCAATGCTCAGCACAGCTCTGGGGGCTTCTGTGGGGAATTTGAACTCCATCTCTGCTGGACCCAATAACAAATGGAAGATTTCTCCTGTATCTTCTACTTCCTTTAGACTTTCTCCCCTCTGCAAAATATGATTTCTGCTGGCAGCATGAATTTTTCACCACTAGAACAGAGGGACACTGTGATAATGTTTTACTGTGATCATTTTGAATTCTATGCTAATTTTCTCACCATTACTGGTAAATTTTGCAAATGATACAGAGCTGGAGGCAAAGCCCCACTTGAAGCAGGACACGTATACCGTCTGACTTCATTATTAGTGGGTTACCTCTCTCCAGCTATCTTTTTTTTTGAAAGCTGAAAACTGGAATTGCTTTATTTGTACGTTTGCTAAAGCCTGCTGGACAGAACTAAATACCTAACACATCTATTTAAGGCTAATATAAAAGGTGATAGCTTGCTATAGAGGACATTCAGCTGTCTTGCATTATGCTGCTCTTTCAGCCTGTTGTTCTTTCCTGAACAAGGCCCTAGGTCAGGACATGTAGCAATGCCTTAGGTTTCAACTTTTATATTTTTCAAATCCTGTACTGCCTAATGTGTAACTCTGAAGTTTCATGTGGTCTGTTAACTACTGTTCTCTTCTCATGCTGGTTAGACATAACAAAGCCTCTCTAGGTTTGCTCTCCAAAGACACCTTGATTGTCCCAGGCCCCAAAATGCCTAAACTAAAAGCCTTTGAAGAGGAGGGGCAAACTTGGGGTAATTACATCATTAACTGGAGTTACAATTAGAGAATTAACCCTGATACGCAAATGGACCAAGCAAAAAAAAGTGTGAAGAACCCATGACCCAGGGTCCATCTTGGCTGGAGCCCCTCAGAGGCTTTAAACTCCCAAGGTCTTTACACTCCCTTACCTTTGAAGGCCCTTCAGATCAATACCTACTTTTATTCTTGTCTAGCCTCTGTTTTCCAGAAGCCACTCCAAGGCATCAGTTGTATCAATCACCCCAGTAAGTGACCATTCCTTGATTGCTGAGCCTTAAGCTCCTGTTCCATGGTCACAGCTGCTGCTGCAAAAGGGACAGATTTGCCTTCATCTAAGCTGTGCATATTTGTCACCCCACTGAATTGAAAGCCAGCCTGAAAAGGGCAGCTAAGACAACTACTTTTTTGGCAGTAGCCTGTATTTACATCAACCTATTTACTTACATGGCTGTCAACTTCCAGTGTTGATACACACAAACACCTTGAAAACATCAGGTCCAGGAGTTAATTTATGGGAAGGTCATTTAACACCATGGCATCTTTGAAATAAAAACACTGGAAGTGGACAGAGCTCACTTCTTTCACTTTGTCACATGGTTCACTCTTGAGAGATACTAAGGTAACTTACTTTAAAAAACTTTCCCTTAGTCAGCCACGCAGTCTCTTGGCAATCTGTTCCAACGTCTAACAAATCTTGTGAGAAAGCTTTTCCTCAAATGTCACTAAGTCATCTGGTCTTTAAAGCCAGTAAAACCTCTTCCTTCTGCAGTCACAAAAATCACCAACCCTTTTGCAAGTTTTCAAATGCATGAAAAGTTGCTGTAATGCTCATCTGTCAGCTCTTGCTGCCTCACAGTCTGGGCAAACCCAGTTCTTCCAAAGTTGCACAAGGCTTCTGCTGTTAGACTCTGCCAGTACCTGGGACTTCTCATTTCACTGTCACATCATCAAATGGGTAAAGAAACCTGGTAGTTAGGGACATCACATATGCTCAGAATTTAGCTAATTTATATTGAAAAGAACTGGTTTTATTTAGGGTCTTTTTGATTTCTCCACTGTACTGCACACTTCCTTTTGCTCTTTGTAAAAAACGACCTGTCAAAACCAAGAATCATAACACAGTTATAACAGACTATCACCAACTCTGAAAATAAAAAGAACATTTGATCTTTAAATTGAGTTCAATTTGTATATTACCATATGGCTTTTGATGAACTCAAAATAAAATACATTTATTGATAGAATAACAAATTACAGAAGGTAATACACAAGTTATGCTGCCATACAGACACTAAACAAGAAAAAGAAATTCTGAATTCCAATTAAGATGGAGAAACAATTATAACTTTATTTATTTTTACATTCAAATCAATAAAGCAGTCATTATTGTACAAATTCTTAACCCCAAAGGAATGCAGGCTAAGGTCTCCTGTTAAGGAATAACATCCATGAATACTTAGTTGCTTGTGATTAACCTTATTTGTTATCTTGTGGGAAGAACAATGAAAAAAAAAAACAGTCCTTAAAACTAACCCGAGTCTGTAGTTTAACAAGGACATGTGTCCATCAAAAGGAAAGAATTTGAGAATGTATCTGTGCATCTTACTGAAACTGTTCAATTTATTTCTACACTATCTCGAGACACTGGTAAAGTTCAGCCTGGGGATCCTAAAGGTCCAATTATTTCTGGTGCCTGAAATAAAAGAAACTCAAAGAAATATCCAGTTGCACAGCAGACTGTAGACCTATAAATCGAGGTATGTTAGCATTCCCAAACAGCCATAACAAATTTGTCAGAAAATAAATATGGACACTTTTCTAGTTTTGGAACTACTGAATTTGCTCCAGACTTTTTATGGGTAACAAATATGCAACAATAACTGAAAAAATCCAGTGTTCTGAAAAGAAGGGGGAAAAAAATCTCAAAATAAAACTGATGAGGGAGTACACAGCCAGTTTTTATTTATACATCTAACATTTGGAGTGTGGGCTAACAGGGAGGAACTGTTCCTTCTTAAAGAACACCTCAAAAGAGCATAGAACAATTTTCCCCATTTGGACAGCATGTCCATGTCCATTTATTTCAACAGGAGGAAGCATCCTGGATTTCCAGATTTAGGGAGAAAAAAAAAATAAACCCCCTAGAACCCAAAACAAAAAAGGTCCCCACACATCCTGATTGAGACAACAGCTACTATCACCCTTCCCCTCACTGCAGCTGTGTCTACTCAATCCTCCTGGCTCAACCCTGTGGTTGTGGACATGTCCACAGTCTCTCCCAGTCTTAGAGCAGAGGCAGTGACCCACTGGTGCTGTTACTCAGAGAAGGGATAGAAAATAACCATAGTTTCTTTGGTTCCAGGTCTGGTGAGATTTTGAAATTAACACTTTTATTGTGTATTTCACTGGCCTCATTTTTTCTGTGTCTGGGTCAATATAAAACAAGACAAAATTAAGCAGTTCAGCAGCAGTTTGCTTGAATTCTAACAAAATGCAGGGTCCTGCTAAGTAATTGTAACAAATAATTTTGTTTGCATGCCCTGTCCACAATAAGCCTAGGAACCCATAGTTCTGGGTGATTGTTTTTTGTTAAGCAGCAAGAAGCTCTGCAGGCTGAATTACTGTGTTGTTACTAATTGCATCTTTATCTCTCAACTGTTGGCTAGTACTCTCTAATATGACAATATTTTAAAAAGCTACTTTTAATCCTACATTTTCATTATATGCTGTCCAAAGAATAAAAGTGAAAATTAGCTGGTTTAGACTCAGAAAAATAACTCCTAGTTAGGAATATGCTTGTGCTAGCTAGCAGGTCCTCTATGGTGTGGGGTTTTTTTCCTTTGTATTCTACTATACAGCAGTTTCCAAGAATGTAATAATACAAAGAATTCCCAAATACTACTGAGTCAGAATCCCCAAATTACAATATAACCTAAACTCTTTGGTAAATTTAAAAAGCCCAACAATCTTAAAAGCCTCATTGTTTGTTTTCTAGACAGAAGCATCCTACCTGTGAGGCTGACAGTAGTAAAGGTATTGCTAGCACCTCTTTCCAAACAGCCTCACCAAAAAATACACCTTAAAGAGTACCCAGCATAAAACTATCCTCAACACAGTGAATAAGTTTCTTGAACAGAGCTTGTATTTTATAGGTTTTGCTCTACATGTGCTCAGAATTCCTGCTTTGAAGTCACATTTCTATAAAGTTGTTTTCTTACCTTACAACTTTACCATACCAGTTCATTGTACTTTTTCAGTTATAGAAGGTTTATCAACTGCCAGAAACCAACCTCTCCTCCAAAAACAAACCCCTTAGAATAGAGAAGAAAAAAAGCAAAACAAACTAATCTCACTTCATTTCATAGTTTTACTGAGCCTAACATTTCCTCACATATTTCCCATTTACTGACGGTCCTGTCTACAGGCTGCATTATTTGCAGTATTTGCTTTCTGTGTAGACAAAACTTTGTAGCATTTTTTGGCAGTGAGAGAGATAAGCAGAAGTAGCCAAACAACTCAGGGGCATAAATCTGGGAAGGTGGGAGGGAGGCTGGTTTTAACACACCTTAGTGCCCCCATTTTTTTCAATTAAAATTTGAATAAAGTGATAACAAATATTCTCATTCTAACTAATGTCTTATTGTTACTTCCAGAAACTGCACTGAGAAAAAATTACTGATTTTCTAAATTTGACCATATCTTAAAAGTAGTTTTTCCCATGGTCTTTATCAGCACTGGACTCATACTCATCCCTAGTAACTAATATCACATGAGCTATTGATTTTCATAAACATTTGGATACTTACTGTGAGGGATTATGCCTTTTCTAATTTTGGTTAGTCTTTTTACAACAGAAGTAAAACAGGATTCTTTTTTGTGCTTTCATCAATTGTGAAGCAATGACAAAAACTTCTATGTAAAGTTGTGAAGCAACAACAAAAACTTCTATGTAAAGTCACAGAGAAATATCAGGACATTCTTTTAGAATATCCAGACCTATCTGCAGCTACTTAACCAAAATACAGCATGTGGGACATGGGAAGGTGAAGCTAGGGAATGAGTGGATGGGCTGGGAATATGCTTGCTAGAAGTTTATGTTTACACATGAAACATCAGCAGAAGCATTGTCTATCCAAAATGCCCTTGCCAGTTCTGCAGGATCCAGAGGGAGGGATCTCTGGCAGTGGGCTCAGAGTGAAGCTCTGAAACCTGAGTCATCTTTTTGGTTTTTCAGAACGATGTGTGTCTAATACAAGTGGACCTCATAACAGGCTCCCAGAGTATAACATATTTCAAGTTTTAATTTGTTTAATTTAACTGAGGATAAAAGCCACCTTCACTAAAAGGGATGTAATTTAGATGGAAGATAGTGAACTATGTAAGTGCAAGTAAAAACATCATCTCCAGCATAAGAGAATTTAAAGCACTGGCTGAGAGTGAAGTTGAGTGGGTATTTTTCTAAAAACTGTGTGGAAACCAACAATAACAAGGTCCTAGCGGTATCCAGTATTTTCACCCTAAAGTTGTGTAGGCATGAGCTTTTTTTTTTCCTCTCAATTTAACAAACACTTCAGCAGAAATTCTGTGTCCTTCCTTCCAAGGACAATTTTTCTACTGTAGACTGACCCTTTATGTACTGATCCATACCTTCAAATGCAAAGTTGCAGATTTCAGCTTTGTATTTATGTAGTTATATCTGCCTCAGACAGGAGAAGAGAGAACATCATTCCTGGAAACATTACATAATACAACTTGAAGAGCCAGATACAGCCCTACTGATTTGTTTGTTGTTGAGTTGCTGGTGTTTTTAATAGGACACTCTCAAGAGAATTGTTTGTACTCCTAGAAAATTCCAGTGAAATTGTATTATAATAACAATTTCCATGTGGAAAAATAAATCTTACTTACATGAGAAAAAATTAACTAATGATTATATTTTTGTTGTTTGTAACTCTGTCTTAGAGATATTCTCAAAATGGAACCTCTTGCTGATCGTTCCTAAACTGTATATCTGAAATGTGGATCATTACATGAGCCAAACACTAGTTACAGCAAGAAAAGATATGACACATGAATAGCAGTAATATTTTGATACCTACACAGTTCAGCCACACTGACCTTCAGAATCCAGCACAGCTCCATAACACAGGGACTTCTAAGAAATGGTGTATACTTTTCCATAGAAACAACAAGACAGAAAACAGAAATACAAACTCTTGTAATACCTCAGGGACCTTCTTTTGGTCATAGACAGTCAGTGTTATTTTCCACTTTATACCTGCCCCCTTCACCCAACCCTTAAACCACAAAAAGCCATGTAGGATAAGCTATGGAGGATAAAATTTAACAGAAGGTGCCAGTATGCTACAGCATAAAATTCTGACAGTCCAAGGCCTAAAACATACAGCAAAAAAAGCTGCCACTATTGGTTACTACACCACTTTTTACACCCTTTTTCCACATGCAGGAATACATCATCTTCCTCAAGTAAAGCTCTTAACAACGCTACTTCTGGTTCTTTCGGATCCCCCACGATTACTCCTGCAATAACACCGTATCTTAAATGGGTGGGCAGTAGAGGGTTACAGTAATTTTATATAATTTGTCCATGTTAAGGTATTACTGATGTTTCCTTTATTCTCCCTTTGTTTTTCTAGTGTCAGTTACATACACTGGCTGGATCCCGAACAACCTGTAAGCTGTTTGGGGGAAAGCGATCTCTTTTTCAAGATTAGGCACAAATCCTAATGGTAACATATTACATGGTAATATGTTATAATGCTAACATAGCAGAGCATCTTCTTTTTTTATTCTAGTATGTTTTAAAGAACATTTTTCTCAACCAAATGAGTGCTTGGTATTATTAACTGCAAGGAGAAAAAACTTGCACAGGATGTTCCTTTTGTGATGTTGCTTCATAGAAGGAAAAGGAGGAGAGACCCATAGGAGAGATCATAAACATCATAAACTCACAGCAAATGGCCACCTCTTCAAGTTAGCACAGCGACAGAGAACCTGACAAGAGAGAGCAAAGCATAAGTTCAGCACAGTTTCCCCAAACGCATGGAATCAAAGCACTTGCTTTGTTTTGCTTTGCATTTAAAAAAACAAACAAAACACCTCCGAAACCACAGCAAACAAAGGCACAAAAAATGTAAATACCGTGCAGGAGAAGGAAAACTACATTTCTTACAGAAGTCCAACAGCTTTAAGTATTAATTAGGTAACCTCTGCTTTCTGCTGAACAGTCCTATGAAAAGTAGTTTAGGTAACTGTATGCAAAAGTGAAACAGGACAAAGTAAAAGCATAGCTTACCAAAACAATTACAGTGTCTTTTTTCCCTTCTGTGGGAAACAACTGGCCCTAAACCCAAATTATTTGTAAAGAGATTCAGCCATGTACACAAGATCTTCATACACAGTCTGGGAATCTTCACTGACAATACTGAATGTCAACGTTTTGATCGAAAGATGTACTGGCAGCTGTTACCAAAATTTCCTTTAAAGAGGCTATGCAAAAATATTAGAGGTTAAATGATGTCTGTAAACTGACTTCCTGAAATCACCAATTGTCCTGAGTTGCCTATGTAACACAAGATTAAGTCAGCTACACTCATGCTTTTCCTACAGTGTGTCATGATAATCAACTGGACACAGAACCTCTTTACTCTTTGCAAACAGTACATCTTACCAGATATTTAGATTAACTGAAGAGAAATGAAACAATGATACTGAAAGGGCTGATCAGGAACACCTGTCCCTCCTGTCAAGAAAAAGAGAAAAAAATGTATTTTAAAGGAAAAAAATATAATCATACACTGTCAGTAAAATTCACCTGTATAAAGTCACTGAAACAAGTCCACAAATATGTAAAGGTGGAACAGAAGTTTTCATAACACATCTATAGGAATCAGAATTTTTTTATTAAAGATACCAAGCTTTATACTTCAGAGTTTCAGCAAATCTTTAGAAGACCAAGAATAGGCTTCTTGCCAACACAGAATGGAGATTATGGCACCGGCCCCAAAATTAGTTCCTCTGTAGGACTGTCAGGATCAAAGTAGTGGGCAAGATGGATGTTAGCACTAACCATTATGCTCGGTCCTGAATAAGCCTTCCTACAGTGCAACAAATAATTTATTTCAAAATACTATTTTTAACAGAGTGCTAAGTCCTAACATTCCCCCTTCCATTCAAGGTATCTACCACTAACACTGTACAACACAGTCTGAGTCTCAAATTTCGGCAAAGGTTTCAGAAGGGCATGATATGATCAGCTAGTGACAGCTATTTAAATAGGAAAAACGTCTACAACTGCTGAAGTCCTTAGACTTCTCAAAGGAACTGCAACATGACTTTCTCCATCTCCCAAGAATAAGTTACCAACTGCCCTGATGCAGAAGAATTCCATTCAGATCTGGAAAGCAGATAACTCTTGAAACCTATAACTGGAAGACAGCGCTACAAAAATAAAGAAAACAAAAAAATCTCAGTTGGGAGATATTAACAGTATAAAGGCAGTTAGCAAATATGCTTTGTTGTTGCATTTTAATGGCCAGTTATAGAACAAATTTTTACTAATGTCTGCCTTAAAACACTAAGACTAGAATAAAACATAAAGACTAAAATTCAAAAATACTATTATGTGCTAGCTTGAGACTTAAGGCCTGCTTTTCTAGAGCTGCAGAAAATCCACCCTCTTCCACTGGTTCCACCAAAACGCGAAGTATTTGGAAAATTCAAGAATGTAGAATGAAACACAGCAACAACCATCAGTGTAAAGGAACTAATAAATCTCACCCTGTCCACTCTAAGCCTCCCACTTCCCACCCAGCAGGCCTAGTTGTGTTTAATATAAAAGAAACACAGTACTTGACAGATGACACCTATATATTTTCCAGCAGAGGCGTGAACAGACTCCAAGCAGTGTAATTTATCTGAAATTACCTTGATCCCGGGCATGCTTTTCTTAATGTGTTTATGACGACAAAGAGCTTACTTTTCTTTATGGAACAATTATAAACCTTCATATTAAAGCACAAGTTTCCAGGCTGGATATTGCCAAAAAATATCATTGCCATCCCATTTTCTCTGGGTTTCACACAGCACACATCATCTATCTATAATTTTTCTAGAGAAGCATCACAAATCTGTTGACCTGTTTCTAAAAATATTTAAAGACACAGATTTTAAATGGTGTAAAGCAACATTCCCAAGACAGGAAACTGTCAAAATGCTCTTTCCAAAAAAACTGAAAGCATGAAACTGTCACCATAAGGTAAAAAGGCCAAACATGTGATCTGCAATACTTTCCCTGACCTAGAATTTAATAAATTAGAATTTTCATAGGTGAGATGGGCAGAACATACAAGAGGTGCTGAAGAGCATCCAAAGAGCAATGAAGTTGGTGAAGGGACTAGGGCACAAGTTTTATGAGGAGCAGCTGAGTGGTCTGGGGTTGTTTAGCCTGGAAAAATGGAAGCTGAGGGGAATATTCATCGCTATCTACAACTACCTGAAAGGAAGCTCTAGCAAGGTGGGTACTGGTCTCTTCTCACAGGTAATAATAGATAGGATGAGAGGAAACGGCCTCAAGTTGCACCAGGAGAGGTTTAGATTGGATATTTGGAAAACTTTCTTCACAGGAAGAGTTGTAACGTTGGAACAGGCTGCCCAGGGAAGCAGTGGAGTCACCATCCCAGGAGGTATTTAAAAGAGGCATGGATGTGGCACTTAGGCATGTGGTTTAGTGATGGTCTTGGCAATGCTGGGTTAATGGCTGGACTCGATTTTAGAGGTCATTTCCATTCTAAATGTTTCTATAGTAATATAGGCATGTTAAACCACTAGTTTTAAGAATTTTTTTTCCTCTGAATAAAGTCTTTACTTTCCCCTAACTCACTGCTCAACAGTTAATAATTATAATAATTAACCCTCACTGTGAGGTAATAATATGCAGGAGTCCACAGTCCAATTAGAGCCTGATTATAAGCAATGAATTCCAAGAACCTGCACTAACAAAGATGATTGCAAGAGGCCCCAAACCTGTGTGGAGCATCCTCAGAAGCCGTGTAGGTTTTAAGGTGAGTTAATCAATGGATAGTGAAACCTGTTTCCTTTTGAGCTTCTGTTTCTACTAAGGCATTTCATCAATTTCATTAAAAGGGAAGAAGCAACTGCTTCACCTTCCTTGTTTGCAACTTGTCCATTCCCTAATTCCCTTCCTCTCTGTTGCAATCCGCTTTGTACTGCAAGGATGCCTCCCCTTCTGCCCAAACACAAACTTTTCCCCTGAAACTATGACTTGGGAAATAAGTTTTAAGAAGAAAGGCACAATCTCCAGGAACAAAAACTGGTAGGCTCATAAAGAGCATCTTTAGACCGGCTCAAGTGGCACCTACTGAATGCATTTGTTACTTTGCTGCCCTCTAGGGATTACGTTCGGAAACAAAAATGATGAGTAAGGATATAGAGAAGGAAGGATATACAGAAGAAAGCATACAACGTAATATAACGAGAGGTTGTGCATGCCCCATCCCTGGAAGTTTTCAAGACCAGGTTGGGTGGGGCTTTGAGAAACTGATCTAGTGAGAGTGGCATCCTTGCTGTTGGCAGGGGGCTGGAACTAGATGATCTTTAAGGTCCCTTCCAACGCAAACCATGCTGTGATTCTATGATTCTATATGCTAATATTAGTCTAAGCTAATTCCTTATGCGTAGCTTCTATATGCAAGACCAAGCTAACAAACAACTGTCTGATTATCATGTCACATCTAATCCAGAAGCACCCACACACTAAATGTGACAGAGGAACTGTGGAGAAGGGGTTAAAAAACAAAGAAACAAAAAACCATACAAATTAAAACAGAAGACAAGAGAAGGATAAGATGAGAATCCAAGAGAAGAAATAGTGCAAAGCGAGCCAGACTGCATGGGTAAAAAAAAATCACTAAATGCATCTGCTAATATCTAAGGGATTGATAAAGTGAACCTATGCCCCTTTAATTGTAACCCCTGCAATGCAGTTGCATCAGCAGCTGTGCAAATAAAAGAAACAAAAAAGGCCAAGCTCTTAAGACAATTCTCCTCCCAACCATCCTACAAGGAATCTTCTTTTCAGGTGGTTATTTTCATGACACTGTAAGAACTTAGCATTCCTGAACGCTGTAATAGCTTACTAAAACTTGCAGTAGCTTTTGTCAGTAGCTAAAAACTGTCAGACAAGTGCAGTCATAGTGCTGCATGTATGCCCAAACTTCATATCCATAGAAAATAAAGATACAAAGCTTCAAATAGTCAGCCTTAGGAGAGCTAGAACAACAAATGCCAATTTCCTGCAAGTTTTCTTATTGATTTTGCGCCTTAGAAGTACAAACATCGGTTCAAGATTTTCCTGTGGCTCTGGCATTTATGAATGCTTTCTTATGTGAATTCTTTCATGTGCATTAAACTGTGAGACTGCAAATCCTCAATTGTTGAGGCACTTGCAGGCAGTCAACCACCATTGCTCCTACCTTCTCCTTGCTAGTCTTTCTCTCCAACTCTTGGAGAACAGCAAGCATAAAGGAGCCACAGCTTGTTTATTCCCACTTTTGATAGTCATCTCCCAAAAGTTGTAAAAAAAATAGTTCTTCAAAGACCACAAAATTGCCAAAGCAGGAAAAGTTTTGACAATATTTTCCTGATGTATTCTAGGAAGCACACATAAAACAAAAGTTTTCCAAAAGTATATAATTTGACCATAACGGGCTGCTTTCAAGGCAAATATCAAGGAACAGCAAACATGGTAAACTACATCCTGTTACAATCCTACTAGAAGACACTATGAACACTTAGTAGCCATAAGTATGGACACAAGTAGTCATCTTCCTTTTATCTCACCGTAAGAAAGCAGCTGCACTACTTCTGCTAGCACTCTTCAATCAATCAACCAACCAACCAGCCAGCCTGGGGTAGACAGCTGCCAGCACAGAGTTTGGGAAGAATTGCTGAGATGTGACAAAGGGTAATGGATCGTGTCAGACACTCTTAGCTGGAACGTGAGACTTCAGTTCGATATATAGCAATTTAAGTTTATACTTTTTTCCCTACATCTGGAAATCAGACAGAGAAGTTATCACTGCATCATTAAAAATATCTTTTAACACATATAAAACATAGCACAACAACATAAAACGTATCTGCATAGAAACAAACCAGACTAATAATGCATCTCCAGATTAAGTAGCAAGGCTGTTGCCACATTGTAACTCAGCCTCAGTCTGGAGCCCGTCTCAGCCTTTTTTTTACCTCATAAAACGTGAGTATTTGATATAAACTGGATGGTAACACCGCAGCACTTCGTAACGAAACGGAATTGCACTAAACAGGTAAATAAATATATCACTTTCTGAATTTAGGAAGAAAAACCAGGACGGATTATTCTTTCTAAATCACCGTGTGATTTCATCGATGTGAAAGCACGGGCTTTCCCAACCGGGGCCCGGCCCCGAGGCGGCCGCCCCCGGCCCGGCTCCGCGGCCCCGGGCCCCCGGTCGCGCCTGCTGTCCCCG
>VYXC01004914.1:260419-368154 GCA_013397175.1 Platysteira castanea | reverse complement strand
ACGGCCGCGGCGGGGGCTCCGCCAGCCCGCCCGCCCGCCGCACGGCGGGAGCCTGGGACGGCGCCCAGGGACACTTCAGCCCTTAATTTCTCTTCCCCTCTTTGCTTTGCAGATGTAGGAATGAGGGTCGGAGCGGAATACCAGGCGCGCATTCCTGACTTCGAGCCCGGTAAATCGCTTTTCTGCCGTAACCTGACATCTCCCGAGGCGGGAGGGGTGGGCTCGCTGCCGGGGCGGGCTCGCTCGGCGCTCTCCGGCGGCGGCGGCCGCGGGGCTGTATTTATGTTGCTTTTGAGCCTTTGTGTCGGCGATCCGGTGCCGGCGGCGGGAGGCTTGGCCGGGGCAGCATCTGCGCTCCGGGGGCGGGGGGCGTCGCGGTGGGGGATTCTCACTTCATTATCGGCCGCATTATGTGTATCCGGCGGGAGGCGGTGAAGCAGAAAAAGGTTGGATTTTATTTTTTTTTTCCGCCCGTCCTTAAACCTATAACCATAAAAAATATTTGACGAGGAGTGATGGATGTTGTCGGGCAAGGGTGGGAAGTGATGCGCCCTGCCGGAAGCGGAGCAGACCTGGCTGCGTGCTGGAGGCGCTGGGTGGAAGATGCGCTCGGTGGGAAACTCCTGCTCCTGGTTTTGTGTGCTGTAGTAGCCTCGCTGGCCCCGCCGTGGCAGGCTGAGCTGCTCTCCTCCGCCTTCTTCGCCCCCCCTCAGCCCCGCCCCGAGGAATATGGGTACGCTCGCATAGCCTGGTACTCAGCTTTAGCAAGTTAATTGCTAGAATGCTGCCGTGCCTTACTACACTGAGCAGGGAGACCACAGGAGCGTTCATCAGTTTTGCTGTAGCGGTCAGACGAAGCCTGTCTACTTTCCTGCTCTCCAGACAGGCTCCATGGGTGTCAGATGATTTCTTACCGGAAGAGGATTGCTCTCACAGTGCCTCCCAAGGCTGGAGCGAGCCCCTCTGGATGGGCGCAAGTCCCCACAGGCCAAAGAAAAGGCCGGGGGAAGGAAAGCGGGAGGGTGGGATTAAATGGATGCGTGATCTTGGCTTGAGGGAATGCCTTTCCCCTAGGAAGGAGCACGTAGTCTAGGTCTCTTTGTTAATAAGGCTAATTGTTTACACCCTTTATTTTTACATTGCCTACGTAGGAATATGCACAGATAAAAATGATGGTTTCTAACCCACAGCCTGAACTTGCTTATCCTACAGGCCACTTAAATTAGAAACTAACACCTAGTGTTTGGTGGGGTTTTTTTGATTAAAAGAACTCTTCAGCCCTTGTAGGACAATTGAGGTTCTGTGGTTTCAATTTTGTAAACTATTATATATGCAATAGTACCATTACACTAGTAACTACAGAACTAATTGTATGCTCTCCTATAACCAGACTTTTAGAGCTTCTAAGTGTTTCTGGGGGATGGCATTCAATTAATGGCTCTTTCCCCAGTAACTGGGATTAATATATACTCACTTTATCAGTTTCCTTAATAATGGAAATGTTTCTTTAATAACTCCTGAGTTAGAGGCATAATATATAGTATTATCCTTCTTGGTGTATGTATTTTGATTATTAGGGCAAGAAGGTAGTGATTAATTTTGGAACACCTAAGTGTTACAAAGTAAAATGAAAGTCCATCAAGTGTAAAAGTACAGCACTTACCAAGTTAACAGATTGGTTATCTGAGGAGATCTCAGCAAAATCTCATGCTTGAATCTGTTTGGTTTTTAGGTTGAGGTTTTTTTCTGATGAGTTTTGAGGCATCATTTCTTAGAGACAGAAGTAACGAGAGACAAAAATCTGTGCTTTGATAGTTACATTTAGGTTACTTTTTGGTAGCAAGTGAAGTAATAAGCTCCCTTGTAGTTCCAGGTTTGCATATGTAGACATGGCATTATATTTGATTATCTTTAATTATGTTTCTTCTTGGAATTGTTCTAATGCCCTCTCTTGAGGGTTTACCAGATGCTTTAGGATATGTGTTTATTTGCAGTACCCTGAGTGCTGTTTTTTAAGCCCCTTGAAATAAATAGGTGGGAGAAGGGAATCAATGATGGATAAAAGTAGACATAAGTCTAAGGCACAAAGTCAGCCCTGATAAACATGCAGAATACTAAAATGAGTGGAATAATATCAATCCTTGGGTTTCACTTAGCCTGTCTTGAAAAACAGCCATAAGCAATGCTCTACAACAATACACTGAGGAACAAAATATTCATGATTAATGTCATGATGGGAGTAAGCATTTTTTTGAAAACATAGTTTCTGTATAAAACAAGATAATTTTTTTTAAAGAAAAAGTGCAACTGTTTCTCAGTGTCTCATGGAAGAAGTGGATTGTGGTTGGAAGCAACAATTAGGAAAAGTTAGTTTAAACATACTCTCTTACCCCTCTCCACACCATATTCTTTTTACAAGCAAACTTTCACATAGAGCTTAAGGGAAGTAGTGTTTTAATTGTCACAAAATATTACAGCAATGAGAGACATTTTGTCACTGCAAGAAACAATTTTAATAGGGAAACTTGGGATTTTTACTTTACCTGATTTACTGAGTTAACATACCCTCTCTTGCACTCCAGATTTGTCTCCTCCTGATTTTCCTATAGTATTTTATCTTCTCGGTGAAAATGTTTCTACATGTACTTTCTGACCCACCTTAATAAGTAAGATACAGCAGAATGTTACAAAGCTGGTATCCTTATATTGTGTGTTGTTTGCATTCTGTTGGAAGTCACGGTAGAGAATGCACCACCCTGTTGTGTCATCCACGTAGAACTGCTGGAGAAGTTTTATTCTACTCAGATTTATACTTCACAACAGTTTTAGTATGAATTTTGCTTACTTAATGATGAAATACCTGATTTCCCCTTTACCCTCTTTTCAGGGATGGACTTGGGGCTGTCAAGAATATTTTATATCATTTAAGGTCATTTAGGAGTGCATTTCTCTGCATGTCTTTATAACTTTTCTCTTCTAGTCTCCTAATAGGAAAACAGGCTCTCTTAAATTGAAATTGTTAAATGGTGCGGCAAAGTATATAACATCTTCCATTTATTCCATGCCATCTGTCCTCACATACCCTGGTTGTTTTGTTTGGGATTTTTTAACTTATTTGTTCATTTACTCACTCATTAAGATTTCCAGTTCTTAATTTTAGAAATTTGCAGGTTTCTTCAGTTAATTTCTATGTTTCTGTTCCTACTCTCAAAGCTTCATCTTAAACAGAGGAAGGTACATTTTGTGCTGGAAACCAGCACACAGTGCCCTTACTGTGTCTTGTATGCTCCTGGATGATCACTTTATTCTCAGTACCTGGAATCCTGTAGAGCTGCACCAGCTGTGCGTACCTAACTTCAAATGTGGCGCTGCAGTTTAGAGAGGGTCAGTTTGCCACTATAATTTCCCTGGTCCGGAAGTGGTGCAGAGTGCCTGTCAGTCATCTTCAGCTGGCTGCATTTCCTCCCTGGTATTGGCAGAGGAGTGCAGCAGCTAAAGTACAGAGACCTCTTCCTCAGTGGCTTGGACATGTGTTTTGGGAAGAGAAAGACTTGTTATTCTTCAGATGTAGCTCTTGGTCCTTCTCTTCCTTACTGGCTTACAACTCTTCTAACACACTTTGGTTAACATGTTGCAGGGTATTTCCAGTCCCTGTCCCTTGTAGAAATGGACCTTGCAGACAAGGATCATGTAAGCCTTGAGGTGTAGCACAGCCTTTTTGAGGGTTAGGGCTGCTTGCTTGAGCGCTTGGGGCACAAAGGACAGGCAGCAGTTCTCAGGAAGGTAGGTCATGATCCTGCATATGGAGATGGAGGGATTCCTGTCCTACAGCCAGGGACATCCTGTGCTGAGGGCAGGGTACCCTTCTTCAAGCTACCTATATGCATCTCATTATTCCTTTGTCATCTGTGCTTTCCTCTCGGTGAAGGTGCCACCTGAATGGAAACAGATGTCTGATTCCTGCTGAGGAAACAGCACTGCTTTCAAAAGGGATGTTCTGGTCATTGCTGCTTGCTTGTCACATGAGGGTGGCACCTCAGTAGGGGAGTGTCACCACATACATGATCTCCTGCAGGTGCAAGAACTCTGAAACAAATTCTTTTTTCACTTTAGTACTCGAGTATTCAGTACCTGATAATATCCATGATATCCATTTGGCTGCAGGTATCTTAAGTTTAGACATTTCTTGCTCATAACCTGAAATTCTAATACATTCTCTGGTGGCCCTGCTTTCTCCTCATCTTCAGTTAGAATGGGGTGCAGGGTAGTGGTCATTCACTTGTGATAAAAGCAGCGTACAAGAGAAAGGTTGTGCCTGTTACATGCTTGCGTTGCTCTTCATGAAGTATTGCATTCCTAATGACTAAAACTGTCATGCTTTTTTGTTCTAAAGTGGAATGTTATATTAAGGTGTTTGTTCTTGTATACCAAAAACCTTTCAGAGTTTAGTAGTGCTTATGCCTCGAAACTAGTGCTTTATGAGTGTATGTACATTCTTAACTTGTTACGGAATTTGTGCTGCATTGAGGTTATCTGCCTTACGCATCTCATTTTGGAAAGGCGCAGGAGTTCTTTTAGTTTTTCTAATGAACTGTTTTCAAGTTCACAGTTGTGGTGGATCAAGATTGCAGAGATGATAGCAAATACAAAACACTGCCAAAATGAAGAGGGAAAAGCAACAAAACATAGTACATAAAGGGAAAGCACTACACTGTTCTTTTTTTCAAAGCATTGGGGTTGGTTTTTTGTTTGCTTCAAACAAGATGTAGAGCCTAAATATAAAGTGTGTAAGCTTAAAATGGAGTGAAAAGTTACTTGTTTCACTGAATAAAAAAAGCTATTCTTCTCCTAGAAGGATGCAAGGAGAGTTCCTCTTAGGGTGGTTACTCAAGGAATTCATATTGACATTAGGTATAAATCTTCCAATTGTTGAGCAATTTCTTAGCAAGATTAAAGTGTTGTAAGCAAATAGATTGTAAGGGGCTTTATGTAATAGACTACATTTGTGAAATAGTAATGGAAAGCTTTTACAGTATTGGGGAGTTTTCTTTTACAGCATGTTTTCAAAAATAATATACTCAGATTTCGCACTTCATTGCTTGCATCAGTATTGCTCTCCCAGTGGGTTAGGTAACTTGTACTGCTTCCCTTGCTACATTGAGGTGGGGGTAAACAAACTAAACCAAAACCTGCTTTTTACGTCTAACTGCTTTCTACAGCTATGCAATTTGGTTGGCTATGAATATTAAATTTATATGGTTAGAAAAATCAAAACTAGAGGGGAAAGATGAACGGAATTGCTTCTGGCATAGTTCTTAGTATAGTTCCTCGTTGAAAGGGATCAGGGATGGTGATTGTATTCTACCTCTTATCTATTTTTATTTGTTTGTTTTAAGGGAGCCTAACTGACCACAGTAGGTCCTAGTACTCCTATGATAGTGATAAATGTTAGAGTACTAATGGACAGTCCTAACTTCAGGAGGACGAAGTTGCATCCTTGCCAACTTTATAGGGGGTAGATATAAGAAAGGAATTCCTCACTATGGGGTGGTGAGGCACTGGCACAGCTTACCCAGAGAAGCTGTGGATGCCCCATCCCTGGAAGAGTTCAAGGCCAGGTTGGATGGGGCTTTGAGCAACCTGATCTAGTGGAAGGTGTCCCTGCCCATGGCAAGGGGGTTGCAACTAGATAGGATTCCTTCCAACTTAAGCAATGCACTTCAGTGGTTTAATTGTGGTAACCAGGATACTGTCTAATATTTAGTTATACTTGAACATCCTAAGAGTACTTAGTGTTCAATTTCAGCCATTTGATGTCTTAAGGAAATAATTTTGAATTAATGATGTTTTTCCCCCTCTCTCCTTAGTAGCTGGACTTCTTAATGTGGTTGGCTTTTGCTTGCTGTCACATAGTTGTTCTCTATATCATAGTTATTAAATAAATACTGAGACTTGTTTTCTTACAGGTGCCACAAAATACACTGATAAAGATAATGGAGGGATGCTTGTATGGTCTCCATATCATAATATTCCCGACGCCAAATGTAAGTCCTTGCCTGCTTAGGAATTTCGGTGCTTAAGTAAACTAAATTATTGTTTCTGGTATGCCTGTTTGCTCTTTCTTTTACACACAGTGAAATTGCAAATTACTTAAACACGAAGCTTCTCTTTTTCTTTGTTTAGAGAACTCCAGGTAAAGGAAAGATGACCTTCTTTTGTATTAGTAAAGTCTTTGTTTCAAATCACACTGCCTGTTTTGTATTATCATAGTCTGTGAAACCTTTAGTTATTAATTAAAAAATAAAATATCTGAATATGAGGAACTTGCTGCTTTAAATTTCTAGGAGAAGGAGTTGCAGTGGATGAATTCAGAAAAGATTTGTTGAGGCCCACTTTAAGGGGGAATTTTTACTGCTGTCATAGAAGGAGAAACCAAACATTTTCTCCCTTCAGAAGTGACCTGAAATACAGGAGTCATCTGACTTACTGTGATCAATTATCTGTTTAATCTAGTTTAAACCTGTCTCCTATGCTAGAGTTTCCCATATGTAATAAAGGGGAGTAAACTTTGAGGATGCAGCCATGAGAACCTCATCCTCAGGACAGTTTCTATCTAATACCAGTAGTTAGAGATTTATGTCCCTCTACATTTGAGGGAATGCACCTTCAACTACTGCAGAACAGTTAGAAATAAAATACTCTACAACTGTGATTATTAAACATTTTTTTCATACCTTTAAAGTACAATAAACTCTTTACTGCAACAGTACATGGCAAAGGTATCCCTTGTCCATGAGAATAGGGAGGATATGATTATTTGCTTTACTTGATCACGCTTCCCTTCAACTATTTAGTTGCCACTTAATTTTGAGCTCTAGAATGTGAATAGGAAGAGTTTTTGTTTAAAAATAAATAAGTAGAACTTAATTTCAAAATGATGAAAAGTGTTCAACTGGAAGCTGGCTCTATTATTGCTAAATATGATTTTAAAAGTGTTATTTGTGAATTTGGTTGCTCAATTACTGAATTTTCATACTTTCTATTGAAAACTGACTTTGTGTCATTGTTAAAATCAACATTGGTCAGTTGATTACTGTATTAATATTGAGGATATACCTAATCATTGATATAGCATCTCCTTGCCTTAATTTTCAAGATGTATGGGAATATGAGCAGTAGTTCAGTTTAAAACTAACCCAGGAGTGGGTTCCAGAAAGGCATAGCCTTTCAATAACCAGCTAGTCTTTGCTTAAAATAAATAAATTATGAACTTCTATGGTTTTGTTGTAGTAAAAATGTAAAAGAAAGCAGAATTAGCTTGTGTAAAAAGTTTATAAAATTAAATGTTCAGTTCAGTCAGTGGGTTTATTTATTATTAATAGAGCTTTGAATGTTTAACATTTTGGGGGACCTGGGCCTATGCAGTGTGTTAAAGCAGGGAGGAGACTCTCTTCCCATGTTAGATGGCTAATTCTGTTGTAGAGCAGAGCTAAAAGCACTAAAGAATAATTCTGACATTGCTTTGTTACAGTGGATGAATATATAGCAATAGCAAAGGAAAAACATGGATACAATGTGGAACAGGTAAGTGCTGTGGAATGAGAGTGCTCCTTTAAAGGATTTTTTAAAATATAAAACTATAACACAACTCTTTTATTTTTCCCCTTGGTTACCATTAATTAACGCTGTTTCTCTTCAGGCACGGCAGCAAACACTGCAGTTAAATGGATCTGCATACAGTTGTGGTCTGGATTCTCTGCAAAAGATTGAGCTCTTTGTTTTCATGACATGCTCAGCTTGTAATGTGCACTTTTGAAAGGTTTGGTATGTTTCTTGATACACTGGGCATGTCATGCAATTGTGTGTGTATATTTAGCTGAAGAGTTTCTTAGGGAAGCAGCTTACACGTTTAAAGTTTAACATTAGAATGCAAATACAGTACAATTTTGAACCATTAATTGATAAGGTTTCTTTCGTATTAAAAAGAGGCAAACAACCTGAACCGAGTGTGTTTTTTCAGAGGCAGGAAAACAGACGCAAATTTTAGCTCGGAAAGTAACAAACAAGTTCACTTTTTATTTAATAACCTTTGGTCACCATTCCTTAAAAAGTAAAGATAAAACTTCCCTGGTCTGCATGTAGTTCTATTGCAAATTTCTTCATAAATTAACCAATCTATGGAAAAGTGAGATTACCTATTGCAAAAAAACATTTGCTGTACAAGTGAAAAGTTGTATGATCAAGTTTTGGAGGATGGAAGCTTGCTCATCAACTGCTGTCTGAGAAAGAGGCTGCCAGTGTTACAATGTCCAGAATATACCTGTGGTTTGGTGTTGCTTCTTTATGCCTTGACTTCTGTTAGGCAAGAGGAAGAACTGATGGATCTCAAGTCTCCAAGAGATGGATTTTCAAAGTAACTTCTGATACAAAACATTTGTAGACTCCTCACAGTGGAACAGAAATTCTCTTTGCAAGAGGTGCTTGTCACTTGCCATTTTAACCAGAGCAGGGGTTTGCTGTGTCCAGGTTGTTAGAAGATGTGAAATCAGGGGTTGGAGAGACGACTGGTGATCGTGTCTGCGCTGTGTGATTGAAACTGAGTGGATTACATTGCCCAATTCCTATGCCCGAATCTTGGCATCAAATCTGTCAGTGATTCTCTGGCAGAAAGTATAATGAACATAAAAATAATTTAGAATATCGAGAAATGAAATTATATAAGAAAGTGTATTTAAATTTCCATTCCTTATTAGGTGCACATGACATGGAAGTGGCCGTGCTGTTATTTGTGGATTGGAGAGTTGTAGAAAGACCACTCTCACTTTGAACTTTCAGACTTGCATTTTGGATGATCCTCTGGCTACTGAAAAGTATTTTTATTTTCTTTTTTGAGTGGGCTTGGTAGTAAAGGCCTATAAGGAACTGTGTAGGTGATATATGCCTGTAAAGTAAGAAAGCAGGTCAGATTTGAGCCTCTCAGCCTAGTTCATGCTGCTCTAGAATTACTGCTGCCATGCCAACCTTAAATTGTCTGGCTTTCATAGCATTAATAAAGTATAGATGTGCCCACTGTCTCCAAAGAGAAATTTGTAGCCTATAGTAAATAGCCAATAAAATTGTAAATACATTTTGAGAAGGAATTCTGATAGTCAAATTTTATTTTAAATAAATAAATTGCCTGTTTCTATTTAACTAGTCTCAACGTTTTAGAAAATTGACTAAATCCAAAGAGGGACTATTTCTTTTCAAAGGCTCTCGGCATGTTGTTCTGGCATAAACACAATATTGAGAAGTCCCTTGCGGATCTCCCTAACTTCACTCCTTTCCCTGATGAATGGACAGTTGAAGATAAAGTCCTATTTGAACAAGCATTTAGCTTCCATGGAAAGAGCTTTCACAGGATCCAGCAAATGGTAAAGTAATATTTTAATCAGAAGCATTAAACAGCTCAGATGCACTAAGAACAAAGGCTCCTGTTGGGCTAAAATTTCTTGTTGATTTCTGTGTAAAAGCTTCAGGAAGAACCTTGAATATAAGGTTTAATTTAATTTTATCATGTATCTTGGACATACAGCTTTTTCACTCTAATGAAGAGAAGCCTTCTCACCTTTGTAAAAATGTGTATAAAATACATCCCTCTTTTCTATCTTATGAATGCATTTCAAGTATTGTTTAAAGATTGTTATAAGCAAAGCAGAATTATAATTGTGGGTGGAATTTTAATTAAGTGTTAACGTGTTGATGAATTCTTCTAGCTCCCAGACAAGACCATTGCAAGCCTTGTAAAATATTACTATTCTTGGAAAAAAACTCGCTCTAGGACAAGTTTGATGGATCGTCAGGCTCGTAAGCTAGCTAATAGAAATAATCAAGGTGACAGGTGAGTTGTTTTCTTAAGTAGCTAACCAGAGACTGAAATCTTCATAAGTAGAGATGTGGAGTAATTTCTAGCCATTGTTTGTGTGAACCATGTGTTTCAGGTGTGAGCCCCTGTTGTGATGTCTCTGATTTTAGCAAGGTGTTTGGTACCTGTCCTTTAAGAACTTTGTCACTCCAGTATGTGTGAGCTGTAATAAGAGATGGGAGTGTTTTAATGTTTAACAAGGATTCAAGCCATGAAGTCTATTACTATGCAGGAAGAGTGTTTTTGTGGGTGTGGGGGGGGTTGGGTTTTGTTGTTTGTTTGTTTGTTGGGTTTTTTTGAACTAATATGGAACTATAACTGAAAGTTCCACCACTATAAAGACCTGAAGCAGTTAGAATGCCTAAGTATTATTTTATAACAAAACCTTATATAAAATCTTTTTTAGGAGACTTCAAACTATCAGTCAGAGAGAATTAGACCTCAGAATAGTTTTATGTTGTCTTTCATAGAAGGGAATAACATTTCTCGTAGTTACTATGAAATTAAAATTATATTGTGCTCAGTATACTTGATTATTAACTTGCACTTTCTAAAATGTAGTATGTGTTGCATGTATAAGTAACATAATCTATGTTTATATTGGAAGCTATCATTTTATATCTATAGAAAACTGCCTAACTGGAGCAAAAGGGGTCTTTTAAATTATATGTTATTTTCAATAACTCCTGAAATCTAAAGTTCATATGCTCATTTAGTGATCCTATTTCTGAAAAATTACATGGTAAAATCAGTTTGCTTTTAATGTAGCAGTTCGGGGGTTTTAGGTAATAACTAGAAATTTTAGTATGTTTTTGCATTAATTTATACAGAGATCATATTGTCAGAATGACTGGATTGGGCTCTAAATTGGCTGTTCTCTTTTTAACCTTTTCTCTTTGATTTAATTCAGTAGATTTCATTTCCCTCCCCTAAATTGTTAGATTTTAAGCCCTTCAGTGAAAAAGCAGTCCTGTGTTTTCCCATCATATATTGTTGCCTTATGCTCCCCACAGCCTTCAGCAAGGGTTTATTCACCTGGTGCAGTGGTTTGAAAATTGGCCTATTAAGACTAATGGGGCAAATGAAAGGTTATTTCTAGCCTTGGTATATAGTTGGCCACATAAGTGTTCGCGCTGGCACAAGTGGTTGAATTGAAGCAAGGTGACACCAAAATTCTTGGCAGCAGTACCAGCACTGCTTAAAGTAACTTTGAAACTAGGGTTTAGGATTGCTTGTTTATCATCATAATTACTAGAATTTAATACAGAAGACATGCTTGTAACAGCTGCCTTTTGAAAACTACAAGTAATTTTGAGATGCCATGTACTTAGAATAGATAAATTGGAGTAGATAATTGTCTTATCCTGGTACATATTTATATTTGGGTTTTAAAAGTAATAAAGTGACCAGTTTTTTTATAATCTATTTTTAGTGATGATGACGTAGAAGAAGCTCATCCAATGGATGGAAATGATAGTGATTATGATCCCAAAAAAGAAGCCAAAAAGGAGGTAACAGATAACTTAATGGTGAATGTCAGTTTGTTTGTTTTCAGTGAATGTGTTACTGTGAAGAGTGAGTTGTAGTACAGAGGTTTAGCTTGCAGCCTGCTGAAATCCCAGGGTCTTTAAGTGGTCAAGACTTCTCATTGCAATAAATTTTTATCATATATTTTTGCCATTTTGTGGCTCTAAATGCATCTCTCCTTACCTCCACTGTGTCCTGAGAAATCTTCAAGTTTCGTAAGAGATGTATCCTCTCACAGCCTGGTAATACAGGTTGTATTTGCCCTCCATCAGTCTTGTTAATATGTTTAGAGTTTTGCTGGCTGTGAATTCTTTGAATCAAAATGTTTTCTTTGAATTTTAAAATTAAATTACATTTTTCTGAGAACACCTTTTCTTGTTTGTTCAAAGCCACATTGAGGTGATGCATTTCAACTAATATGTGGTTTTACTGAGATGCTTTCTCCTAATAAATGTAGAGAGAAACATTTTTGTCCTAATGAGCACTTACTGTTAGTTTTACAGATGACTGCTGTGTTCAGAGTATGTTCAGGTTTTAGGGGTTTTTTGAGTTTTGTTGTAAACATTAAGCTATCTATGAACAAGACTGGAAAAACAAATTAAAGTATGTAAGTGTTTAATTGTTTCTTTGATCAACTTCAAGCATCTGTGATTTTCCTAAATCAACCAGTTCATGTCTCTCAAGAATGAGAGGAGAGGTTATGTTAAACTTCAGCACTCCCATGAAGTGGTATCTAGGATTATGAATAAAACTTTGCACTTCTAACAAAAATGACACTGAGTAAGAGACTGTTTAGATTCTGTTCTGAGCTTTGCAGTGACCTTCAATGTATCCCTTTATCTAGCTGGCCTTGGGGAAAAAAGGACAATTATTCCTTTCTGTGAAAGAGTTTGAGATTTTTTTTTTAACATAGGGGTGTTTTATAGTACTTGAAATGTCACATGGCCTGATAATGTACCTTTTTACTTTTATGCTGTTAACAATGTCCTTGCAATCTAATGATTGGAGTTGCTGCCTTAGCCATGTCTAAATAAGGGCTATTTTGCTCAATTTACTTGGTTATAGTTTGAATCATTACATGCAGTCCAGAATGTGAGTAGTGTGTTGATAGACTTCTAGGAAAAGGACAAATAGATTTATAGTTTCCAGTGAGCTATTTGGATCTGCACAGGATAATTTTGTGATCTAATAGTTCTGGTAGGACTTGCGTGCTTTCACTTCCTAAGCAAAATATAAACTGAGTAGGCTGTTTGAACATACAGCAATGGAAACTTTCTGTTACCAGATAAAACTAAAACAACCTAAACTCTCTATCTTGGCAGGACAAAATTGTGAGAGAATATTTTCACTTTAAATCCCAATTGAACACACAGGAACTGCAATTTCATACTGGAAGAGCGATGCAGAACCAAAACCCAAATAATATAAACAGGGCAGAAGTAAACTTAATCTTGAAATTTTTAGATGTCAAAGATGTAAGGCTCTATATCAGTTTTCCAAGGAAGAGCACGTATCTTAAGTGCTTTTAAGGTGGCCTCTATGAAGTCTGTGGGCTGGATTAAGATGTTATATTAGGTGGGGAAGAGAATGTGGCAGAAGATCAAGTGTAGTAAAACAAGACTCTGTTTGCTGCTCTGCACTACTACTACAGAAAATAGTAATAATAGTAATGGCTGCTGCACTGGGTTTTGCACGCACTGTGATCAGATGACCACCTCCTCTTAACATACATGGGTGCCAGCAGGGAGAAGCAGTAGGGAGCTGCTTGAAGTAGGGGAAAGCCTGAATCCTCTTTCTGTTCTGGTACTAAGCATTGCTTTGAATTGGAAAATCCTTGCAGAGAAAGTAATTCTTGTGTCTCTGCTCCTGGCCTATAGGGAAGCTACTCAGTTGCTCTGAGGGAGTCAAATAAATGCAGAGTAGCTGTTGTGCAGCAATACCGACTGAAGACAAGGCTGAAATGTCTAGGTGCCCAAACATGTCAAAACAGTTACAAAGGCTTCATTTCTGAAGAAGCAAATAACAAAGGCTCAAGTTTTCTAAATTACATAGATTTTTATAAAGACTGCAAGAGTATGACCATACTCTCTCTTCCAAGTCTCAAACCAGGCCCTCCTGACCCTCCAGATCAAACAGTACAGTCTCTTTCTGTAGAGTGCTTACCTTAGGGAGAAATGTCATTTTTCATTTTTGGCTGGCCTGGTTGACTTTGTCATCCTTCTCCTTCAATCTTTGCCCAAATTCTTCATATCTGATCAGAAATAAATGTGTAAAGTCACTGATTATTTGTTTTAAAAACAAGATACATACATGTATATTACTTACCTACTGCGTATGTAAGAGATTCTCAATGTTTGCCTCCTTCACAGTATTCAAACTGGGATTTCCATAACATTTACTGTGTTTGTCGCCATATTAAAAAAAAAAAAATTAAAAAATTGACCTTTCTTAGATGAATGCAGGCTTATCCAGCAGATGACTGGTATGCTCCATCAACTCATCTGCAAGACATAGTTGGATACTACATGCAAAGGAGGGTGTTAGCTTAAGTTTTAGTTGTCATAAATATGACATTACAATGCTATCTGATACTTCATTCTTTTTAGTAAAGTTGTATACAAGATACTGTTATTCGTTAATGATTTATTTCTTGTAAATTAAAGGGCAATAATGAGCAGCCTGTTCAGACCAGCAAAATAGGTCTGGGTAGAAGAGAGTATCAGAGCTTGCAGCATCGCCACCATTCCCAGCGTTCCAAATGCCGTCCACCAAAAGGCATGTACCTGACCCAGGAAGATGTGATAGCTGTTTCCTGTAGTCCCAATGCAGCCAACACAATTCTTAGACAGCTGGATATGGAACTAATCTCGTTAAAGCGACAGGTACCATGGGTTATTGGTCTTGGTTTTTTTTTTTTCATCTCAGATTGTTCTGATTGTAATGGTTTTGAAGATTATCTGTGAAGATTCTGAAACTTCTTTAATGTGAGTCTTCCTCATTTTGTTCCACAGTTATCACCACAAATGCTGGACAGTAGCTGTTACTCAGTTTTGTTTTTTACGTTCATCTGCTCTTTTGGATAAAATGAAGCAAGATGACTTTTTACTTAAAAAAAGGGAGGTGGCATTAAAACAGTGCTACGGATTTGGGGACAGGAAAAATCAAAAGTCACATTTGATTTGATTTTTTTTTTAGTTTGTTAGAAGTATTTGTGTGAAGTGTGAAAAGTGAAAATGAGACCAATGGAGCAGAGGAAGTTACATTTGTTATGCTTTAAATTATAGCTGATTTTCTAGATGTCCTCTCCCACATACTATGAAAGTATGGGAGCCGTGTGGAAATCATGGGCCTAGTTATTTCGCTGTTTGAATTACTAAGTTTTCTACTTCTTATTAAATTTAGAAAAGCTTTTTAGTCTTCACTTTTAAGAGGAAAATTGCCTATGTCCTTTGCATGAAGCAATTAAATTTTAGCATTTAAAGTTGATACGTGTTATTATTCAGTGTCTAAGGGTACAGCAGTTATGTGCATGCTTGCTTTCTAGGAGCGATGGGGCTACAGAGTCAAGGCTTATCTTCTGGAATTTTTGCCTCCTTATAGAGCTGCCCTGTTGCAAAATCATGGAGTGAATAAAGGGTTTCTTTCATGGGGTTTTCGCTCCCTTATGTTCTTTTACAGGAGAAATAAGCTTCTTTCTGTCACAGCAGGACTCTGGGCCTAAATAGCATAGGTGGGTTTCACTCTTTAGCCTAAGTGTAGGTGAGTTACAGCCTTGAGGTTGTGTTTCTCTTTTTTTTTTTTTTTCTTGCAGTGATCTCAGAGGTGCAGCCTTTGGAATCTCCCACTGAGTTGTCTACTTTTGTGTCCATACTTAAGAACCCTTGTAATAGCTGTGCACCATAGTATGCAAAACTATTTTCTTACCTATGTTACCTTATGTGCATCACTGTCAGATTTAAGTGGTTCATAGATATGTATATGTACAATTTGGAAAGTTTGTCCTTTTTATAAACTAAGAAATTTTTAAAATAATTTCAAGAATCCCCTCTAAAGAAAATCAGAATGATCTCAGGTCAATAAAAAGCATTTGTCAGAAGGAGCTAACTGGAAATGTCTCATGGGTTTGGGTTTTTTTGAGAAGGAAGATGTGAACAAATTAATATATGCAATACATCTCATATTTCTAAGAATCAAGTTTTATGTCTAGAGTATTCTTCATTCTTCAAGAACATATGCATCCTTATAAAAAATTACTTCTTATGAGCAGCTTTTAATATTCTTGCAGACAAACTGTTCTTTTGAAAGACTGGCTTAATTTTTTTTTCTCCATAGTAAACTGTGATGTGTTTTGTTTTTTTTAAAACAGTTGAAAGTAGTGAAGCCTTAAACCATAATATTTCTCTTTCTAACTTAGGAGGTACACTTGTGGCAATCCTAGTGAAGATAAATGTGTAAAGTGACCAACTTTCTTTGTGGAGCTGATTAACTTTGTTGTTTTTGACCAAGGTTCAAAATGCTAAGCAAGTAAACAGTGCACTTAAACAGAAAATGGAAGGCGGGATTGAAGAATTCAAACCTCCTGAGGTAAATCAGAATAAACTAAAACTTGTGGCCTTGCACTTATATTAGTGGGAAGCTACAGAAATGTGTTTTGCTACAGCCCGGTGTTTGCACTCCAGCAGCAGCTTAAACACAATCCATTAAATTACATGCAGGGGGTAGTCTGGCTTCTTTACAAGAAATTGGTAGTAGGCTTTTTTTTTTAGTGGCAACTGGTTGAAAAAAGAAGCAGAAAAAACCTGAAATGTCATGTCTGTTCACAATAATAGGGAGCTGAAACTGAGCCCTGATACATGGGGGCTTTTTGGATTCGAAGTAGGTAATGTAGATTGCCAGTAATAAATTCTGTGTTCTGTGTGAAAACACGACTCTATATATATATTTTGGCATCTGAAATGAATGATCTATTACTACTGAAGTTCTGTTTTTTCTTGTTTTGAAGGCTTGGATATGAAACATGATATGAATGCAAAACACTCTAAACACCAAGTCCAAATAGTTTAGATAAATGTTACTATAAATTCAAATTCTGTCTGCATAAAGATCATTAGCTTGTGCATAAGTTATTATATAGCTGATACTAAGAACTGCAATAAAACAGATGAAAAACTGCTGGCGTAGTTTTAAGATCAAATTCATAAATACTATTTCCTCTTCATGAAAACAATCCTAAACTATAAATTTATGGCTTATAAGCAAGCAATTTTTACCTATTTTGCAAAATGTAGTGCAAGTAAAACACATTGATGCTCAGGTATTTTGCAGCTGTTGAAACAATTTAATGATCTTTGTGCCATTTTTCTAATTTTAATAGTCTAATCAGAAAATCAATGCCCGTTGGACCACAGAAGAGCAACTTCTTGCAGTACAAGGTATGTTAATAGTAGTAGCAAGTTGAATTCTGATGCAAAGGATTTGAAGAGGTGCTCAGGTTTATATTTGTATTTCCCTCTAATGTGAAGCTAAACTTTATCTGGTCACCAGGAAAGCAGCAAAATTATTGAGAACATTTAGGGTGTTTATTCAAGCAACACGACACTAGGTTTTGTTACCCAATAAATTTCAAAGAGAAAAGCTAAGCAGGGTTTTTAACAATGTGTTAGTACCAAAGAGTCCCTTCAGTCATCCTCTAAATCACTTTACATGAATTTCTCTAAGGTTGAAGACTAAAGCAAAAATAATAAAATTTGAAGCATTTAAGGCATCTACATACTTCTAAAGTAGGAAAAACCCGAAGTGAATCTGCTTTACTGTTGCTTTTCTCTGCTCATGAGAGAATAATGGGCAGTAACCCATTAGGGTTAGACCCAATGGGCCTACCCATTAGGCCTCTTAAGAGTCTGAAGCTGGATATAGATGCTTGATTAACAGTCTTACTGGGCTAAAAACCCAGCATTTTCTAGTAGACTGTTCATACAGCTAATTTGCATTTATTTCATTTATATGAAGGAAAACTTATTCTTGTATTAGCATGCACTGCCAAATCAAGGAACATGTAAGGGAAATATCTGGAGATGCTGTCTTGAAGGCATATATTGTCTATATATTGACTCAATTACATGGGTCATTTTTTTATAAGCATAATATACTCAGTTATGTCTATCTGCTTTATTCCTCTGTATTCTTCACCTCGAAAATGAGAGACTGAGTTTCAGTGTAAAATATTCAGTGGGTCAGGATATCAGTGTAAAGTTGAGAGGTGTGCCATACCTGGTACTTATTAGTCAGATGACTTAGCCTAAAGTTAGGTTATTTTAAGTGTGAATGGAAATACAGAAAGGCATGGTGTGTCTTAAATGATGCCTTTCAACTTACATGCCTCAGGCTTGGATTTGCATCTCCAAACTGTTCTCAGTCCTAAGTTCATTCTCTCACTATTCTAAATACTTCAGTATTTTGTTCCCAGATGCAACCGAAGGAGATGCCTGTCTCTGGTATGATAGTCTAGTAAGTAGAAGGCTTTCTGGAAAAGTCGGGAAAATCCAGGGTCATTGTGCCTGCCTTAGAATGAAAGGATTCAAAACATCTTGCCTTTTCATAGTTTAGTTATTGGAGTTCTCCCTAAGTAATGGTTTGGGAAGTGATAAGAATACATTTAGCTTTAATTAAGCTATGGCACTCTGTGACCAACAAGACAAATAAACTGGAGCCTGGGCAAAAGAGAGTGAGGATTGGCAGTGACTCCTTGGAGAGGAGTTCTAGTCTTCTGGTCTCTAGGGAATGTGCTGTGTTTTATGAAAGTAGTCAGCCTTACGAGTAGGGTGAGAAATCAGGCCTTCTGGAAGAAATCTGTTTTTATTGAAATGTGCTTCTCATATGTATTGTTTCCTTTATGGTCCCCTTCCTTTGTCACTGTATAAAATGGAGATGGGAGAGAATCTTAATGTCAAGAACAAAGTGTTCTAATTATCCCTCCCTTACCTACTGCTCATTCTCTCTCCTGGAATGAGAGTGCTCCCATCCCTCAGGCTAAGGACCCTGATTTCTTGCTTCAAAGTAATTGCTTGAGGCAGTAGACTCTAGGCATGAGGGAGCCATGCTGTGTTTTTCCCTGACTTTGTTTTTAGAAGGTAGCCACAGCTGCTGTACTAAAAGCTTCCATAATGTGCATTAGGCTTGAACTTGAAAGTTGACTTGAACATGGGGACGTTTAGTTTGTACACTTTAAAGTAGGTTTATTTCATTAAATGTATTGGTATATTTTGGCATGTGCTTTAAATAATTTTACAGAAATCATAAGCATTAAGCAGGTAGGTGGCACTTATGTGATTTGTTCAGTTGAATTTGAACAGTAAATGTAACCATGGAAATTGTAAATATAAGATGCAGTAATATAGTTCTGATGCTGTTTTTCCTAAACATGAAAAAACTCATTATCTATAGGCTAATCTCAAGAGATTGCCAGTAACTAAGAAAGAGGTAATGAGAAAATTTAATTTAAAATAGAGCTGTGTGTAATCTTAAAAGCAGTGTGGGTGTCTGCAATGGGGTTGTGGAATCAGATTTATGATTTCTGAGCCAATATATTTGCAGTATAATTTATCAGGTAACAGTTAATCTTTGAATAGTTGTTGAATATAATGGGCTAGTTCATCACTTAGTGTTCTTAAATTGCAAACTTTTATGTACAGAAACATATGAGCGTGATCATATTTTCAAACAAAGATCTTGGCCGTGAAAATGGAATTGCAAAAATGTTTTGACACTTGTTAAGACAACAAAATTTGCATTGAAAAGCAGTGTGTGACTTTCATGGCATTGCGGGGAAAAACAGTTGGGACAATGAGGATCTAGCTTTACATAAGAGAGTTGCCAGGAGCACTGCAATCCCATCACAGGGGAACTGCAGCTCCCATTGACTATTTCTGCCTCATTGTGGTGCTGTGTCATACCACATACCCTGATTAATATTTTGTGTTTGCTGTGCTGTACAACATTAAGCAGTGTAAACAGCATCAAACTTGGATTTAGGAGTTTCTCCAAGAGAGACATTCAAGATGAAATGCTGTAATCAAGAGCAGGCACATGTTCCAGTGTACCTTTTCAGCTGGGTGAAGTTCTGAAGAGCTTGAAGGATTCCTGTGATCTGGGCTGCTTTCAAATGAGCTGGGAGAAAACCAATCATACATGTGAAGTGAGGCTGTGCAGTTGTCCTTTTTGAGCTTCACTTTCATCAGCCTAATAAAATTATTTTTATTGAATAACAGATTAAACATGTGAGAAATAATTTGGGGGTGTTTAGCACTGAATTTGTGTAAGGATGCATAAATAATGTTCACCAGTTTGACAGGGATGATGGCTTGGCAACAACTCTTACAGATATGCTATCACCTTATACACTAAAGTTTCAGAAACATGCAGTGAATTTTCTCTATTTCTTGCGTAGCTCGAAAGGCTTTTAATACACCATTGTGGTAGAGCAGTAGTAAAAAACACTGAAAAGAATCCAAAATGAGTAGTACTGTGTGTAGCTAAACTAAAGAAATTTTATTTTTAGATTTTTTTTTTTTTAGAATTGGTTTCTCAGTGAAGGCGAGATACCTTGTTTTCAAGCTGTTTGCTTGGAAATAGGCTTTAAGACCTTATTTTTGACAACCTGAGTTGAAGACAATCAACAGGCTCAGTTGTTTTGCTGATAAGGGAGGAAAGAAGTGTAGCCAGCATAGTAACAGAAAAGGCTGAAATCACTAAAAGTCTAAATTAGTTTTCTAACAGAGAAATGTGCTTTGTTCTGCTGGGCACCTTGTTCACTTGATTAATTGTACAGGGTGTTAGATATATTGCAGTGGACATTTCATGTTCATTATAAATCGGCAAGGGTGGTAATGGTAGGGCAGACAAAGAATATTAAAGTACTGGAGGCAATGTTCTGTGGGCACACACAGCTTTTAAGGAGTGAAGCCGATACCTTGCACAGCTGATAAAGCACAGAGCCAAATCCCTGTCTTTGCTTTGCCTGGATACATGCCCTCCCACGTGGCTCTGAAATCTTTCCAAGGTTCCTGCAATCAGGAGGGTTGTATTCTTTTGTATGCCCCAGAAAAGATACTAAATAATGTAGCTGGGCTCTTGACAGCTGAAACATCAGCTTCAGCTACAGAATTTGTTACTGTGCTGGAGGTGAACTTTCCTTTTAAATTGCAGGGAGTGTGCATTACCACATCAGAAGTACCTAATAACGAGGAAAGTAGAAAGGAGCAGAACAAACTGAAGGTCACACTCTTCACAATTAAGTTGAAAAGGAACATAGCTTTAAGATTTGAAACAACTCTCACTTTCTGAAGTGAGGCATGAAATCAGGCATAAATTTTTTTTCCTGTAATGAGAAAGGGTGCCTGTCGTCTGAGCACTGTAATATGTTCCGAATGAGTTTAGTTATCTGGAGCTTCACAGGGAAAGTCAAACTGTAATTCACTCATGACAGTGAAGAAAATGAGTCTCCTGTTTACTCACTCCGGAACAAAACTGGTTTATTTCAAATCTCCAAACTTTTTGATACTTGTAATTAAAAATATATTTTTTGCAGCTAAAAGCTGTGTTCTAGGAGGTGTGAGAGGTTGAGGACTTTTTTTCTTAAGCAGGAGAGGGGAAGAACTAGACACATACTCTAAATATAACAAAATCAATATACTTTTTATTGTATTTCAAAATTTAAGTTAAAAACCATGGAATGTTGCACCCAATAGGTTTTTGTGTTATATGCAAATGTAGTTCTAGAAATATTTAAAATATATGTTGGGATTTTCTTTTGAGATGCTCATAAACAAAAGTGACTACTGCTGTCAGTACAAAAATCAATGAAAAGAACAATGCAAAGATCACCTGTCATGCTGCTTATCAGTAGGGGATTTAATCCTGGAGACTTGTGCTGGGCCATCTTATAAGCAGACACCAGTAGCTTAAATATATTTACATTCTCCAAGGTGGTTGTCCCAAACCCTAGATTTTTCTACCCAGTTCAAATGGTGAATGAAAGCTTCAGACAGCCTTGGTGAGGTGAATGCTCGCCTGTTGCTCTGTGTAGCCTGAGTGTAGAGCATGTCACAAGTGCAGGACTAGTGAACTGTGCCCCCCTGTTCTGCCCTCTGCCACTCCTGCCACACTGGCTGTGGGAGAGAACCATCTGCACGCAGCTGGCGTGGAGGGAACCTGTAGGAGCTATCAGTGTTTGTCACCTGACATTTGTAGCATTATATTCTGTTTACAGCCATACACACATGCTCAGGCACCCTTCCTCCCCTCTTGAGCTGGTCTTGGGCTTCTGCCCTTACTGTGAGCACACTGAAAGATTTACTGTGTTGTCAGAGGCCAGATCTCTGGTTTTAGGTTGAGAGGCTTGGTGAGTAAGCAGCATCCTTAAGAAGAATGGGTAATGACTTTTTAATAAAGTTCTTGATCTGTATGTTGATAGCTGTGCTATTAAAAATTCCTTTGTTTTAATGAAAATTGAGGCCTTCTCCTAACTGAGAAGTTCTCCTAATTAGCGAGTCCTCGGTTTGCAGGTCCCATAGGTTCTCTCTATAAATACATCACACGTAGCTGTGTCTGACTGATTCTTCACAGCTATGTTATTTACTTTGCCTTCCAGGTGTCCGAAAATATGGTAAAGATTTTCAAGCTATTGCAGATGTAATTGGCAACAAGACTGTTGGCCAAGTGAAGAACTTCTTTGTAAACTACAGGCGTCGGTTTAACTTAGAGGAGGTATTGCAGGAATGGGAAGCGGAACAAGGAACCCTGGCTTCTAATGGTGATGCTTCTGCTTTAGGGGAGGACACAAAAAATACTTCTAATGTGCCATCAGGAAAGAGCACTGATGAAGAAGATGAGGTGTGTTTTGTGTACCAGAAATAAGTAAGCATGGGTTGAGGAACAGCATTTTATTTAGTGATAAAATATAAGGTTAACTGGTGTGGAGTGGCAAACCGCATTCTAAAGAATGATGATGAGCTTGCATAGAACTTCAGCCAATGTCGTTAACCAGCTGGGAGCAGGACTGCACCTTTGATAGTGACGATCCCGTTACTGTTTTAGTGTTAAAATACACTTCTTGTTCTAGAAGAAGGCTTGCTCCGTAAATATTCTTAGTTCTGCTGTCTATAATATTTTGGTTGGTGATTTCTTTTCAGTAACTTCTCAGTTCTTTGGTTTTATTTTTTTAAATGCTGTTTCCTGTGTAGTGGCCAGTGGCAGCCCAACTGCGTCACGTCCTGGCCGGGATGGCTGTTCACGCAGTGTTGTCTTTGTCCTTTGTGCAGGCACAAAGCACTCCGGCCACTCAGTGTTTAGGCCCTTCACCTCCAGCACAGGCATCTGCTCCAGCACCTGCCGCTCCCATGGCAACTTTAAATCAGCCGCCCCCGTTACTTCGTCCAGCACTTCCCGCTGCTCCTGCCCTGCACCGCCAGCCGCCGCCGCTCCAGCAGCAGGCACGCTTCATTCAGCCGCGGCCGACCCTAAACCAGCCTCCCCCCCCGCTCATCCGCCCAGCTAATTCCATGCCTCCTCGTCTCAACCCCCGGCCCGTGCTGACCACAGGCAGTGGCCAGCAGCCACCCTCGCTCATCGGAATTCAGACAGAATCTCAGTCCACTCTGCACTGAAGAAATTAAAGCAGAATTATGCTAACTCCCACATTTGAAAAATTGTATCGATGTACTTTTTTTTTTCCAAATAATGAAGGGGAGAAAACAGCAAGCCTTCACAGGTATCAGACCAGTTTTCCAGAGGAGCGAACTAAGAACTAGAAACGGAACGACGTCAATGACCACCTGTATAAAAATATTTTTATGCCGAAGACTTGTACAGCAGAACAATGCCTACACTGCAGCCCTCCTCTGTATGAATAACTGTTGAAGGAAGCTAATTTCTTAAAAGAATAAATGTTCAACACACCAAGATTTTGTTTAACTGATTTTTACTCTATTTATTTTATTACAGTTCTTTATAGTCAAGCATCTAACTACAGGAAAGTAGTCTGGCAAATCTAGAAATAGATAATATTGTAGGAGACTTAAATGTAGTGTTGGGTTTTTTTGTGTGTGTGAATTTTTGAATTTTTTTTTTTACCTTTTAGTGAAAGAAAATAACAGCTTTAGGTTCAGAATGTTTGGCCCTGTTCAGATAACAGTAGAAGCATTTCACACCCTTGTAAAACGTAGGTCTTCTCTTCATGTTTTTCCCAGAACATTTTATCTTGTTTTAAACGGTACTAGCTTATTAAATACTCCTCTTTCAGAGTATTCTGAAGACTCAGTGAGCTATTGTACCAAATTTATTAAATCTCATGCATTGTTCTACTCCTAGAATTTAACTGGGAGCAGGAGTCCAGTTTCCTGCTGCAGTCTTGGCCTGTGGGCTGGGCAGGATAGAGAGGCAGCAGCTTCCACCACCCAGGGGGATGACAGGAGAGGAACCATCTAGCAAGGAGTATTAATTTAACTTGTTATTCCACTAATTCTTCTAATGTAAGTACAGTAAAGTCCCATTCCCCTGAGAATGGAGGAATCACTGATACCTTGCTTGAGAATTAATGAGGGAAGTGTAGAGGCTGGTGGTGCTGGTAGAATACCATGAGAGTAGTTACCTGCTGCCAAACCAGTCTTACTTCTAAGTGATTACCTCTTGACTCCTGCTATATTTCTGCCGAAGTTGATTACATGAGTTGAGGGTATTAGGGGAAGGAAGAGGGGTGTTTGTTTATTTTATTGACTCAGTAAAACCTGCTTTTAGATATTAATACTTCTTCAAAATTTTAGGAGTTTGAAAGAAACTCATTTCACTGCATTCTCATCTGAAACCTTGATGCCTAGCAGTGCTTTGGGGTGTGTTTTTTTTTTTTTTTTTTAAAGCAGATGCCTCTACCCTCCAAGTAAACCAGGCTCCAAATATGAGTAGCACTGTTTGAAACTGTGTGATCTGAATTAAGCTATTGAAAAATGATGCATTCTTGATTATGTAATAATATTCATGTTGACTGTCTTACTATTTAGAAAGTTATTTTTGCTTATAGCTGAAATGATGTCTAAAAATCTTTTTAAATCCACTTTGTTATTAACTAGATTTGCCCTTGACTAAAATGGGACTTTTTAGGCAAATGGGATGTGCTCTCCCTAGGTTTTTTTCACAGATAAGTTGAATGGTCTAATGATCAGTTTAGCAGCTAGCTAAGGTCCTTTTTTATGTGCAAAGGGAAGTTCTTGTACTATCAGATTCTATTTCATTTGAAAATCTGGTATTAAAGTTTGATAGTTTAAGTCTGAATTGCAGTTAGTGTTGACCTTTGTTTTAGTTCTTAATTTTAAAATATTCTCCGATCAAACTTGAGAGATTTTTCTTTCTGAACAGCTTTCACTGGTGTGCTGAGGTGTCGTACAAAAGGTCCTTCTTACAAATTTTCTTTTGCATCAGAGTAGGTGCTTAGCTACTATGTGGGCATCAGATGACCCCCTGTCAAAGAACAGCAGAATTTTAAAACAAGCACCAAGGAATTTGTGGTCATGGAAACTTGTGTTCTGGGAGTCATGAGTCTTTAAGTGTGCCCTCACCAGCTACGCACAAATCTGGCTGCTCTCTGGTCTTTAAAACCAATACAAAACCAAGCTGGTGCATTTTTACAGTTTAATTGTTACAGTGACAAGATTCATCTTCAGGATTCTTTTTCTTTTTTTTTTTTTATTTTTAAGCATTGAGTCTCCCAGGTGTGTGTATTGTACCTCTGCTAATTTTTGTCTTGTCTCTTGTCGATAGACCAGTATGCAGAATGTTGGGTGTTACAGTACAGTTGGCCACCACCAACTGGTATGAAACTGTTCAGTACATTGTAATTCCATTTAATCTTGTTTAAATATTCTATAACTGGGCAAAGGTGCTGTATTTGAAGGGGGGAGGGAGGGTCAGAGATAGGTAGGGTAGTATTTCTTAATTTACATACACTGTAGCACACAGTAGGGAACTCCTAGCATTTGTAGTACTAAATAAGTATGTACATAGCAAAATGTCTTTATTGTGTGCTTTGCAGAATATGTGCATACAGTTTGCACGTCCTGTTTTGGGGGGTAGGGTTTGTTTTAAGCAGTGTTTGCCTGGAGAGTGATATGCTTGCTGCTTAATCAAAGGATTAAAGTTTCAAAGAAATCTGTGTCTTCTATTTTTATGTACCTTGTAATGGTCTAATATGTTAGGGCCCTTATACTGTGATTCTCTTCTAAATTCATTTATATTTTTTTAAGAATTAGAAATAAAATTATACAATGGTGTTGATTTCAGTGGGAAATTTCTTTTGCCATATCTAGTCTCCTGTTTTGTAATGTAGTAATGAACTCTGACTTCAAGGTTGGCTTAATTTTGTCACTTTAAAAAATGTACAATGTTTGCACACTAACGTTTGGCAGAGAACGTGTATCCTACATTGTTCAAAGCTAATGTAACTCTACAGCTTTTTGTACAGTTTATTTTAGTTAATAAAGCAAAACGGTACTAAAAAACTACATTTTACAAATGCAAGGCAAAATCGGAACAATGTGTATTCAAGAAAAACACTTGCAAAATATGGATGTACAAGAACTATCAGATTTAATTGTTGCACTTTAAATCAGAATGGGTACAAAGTTGAGCAGGTATTTCTGCATTTAATAAAACAATCACTAAACATTGCTCATCATAGTAAAGCAGTTTAATTTGTTGCTCTTGAGCAAAAGGAATTAGGTACTTCTGTCCTTGGGTTTTCATCCTTAGAGTTTTGGGATTTTTCTTTACTCTAGAAACCTCAATGCATTGAGAACAGAACACAAGCCAGTAGCTTACAGATGTGAGAGTTTGTGTATGGATAGAGACAAATTGCAGAGTTTAGGAAATAGTTTGGGATGAAAGTTACTAGGACTATGTTGTGCCTCTTTATAGGAAAAGAAAGGAATAGACTGAATTTACAGCTGAGGCCAGGCAGAAATGTGGTTGTCAAGCAAAAGCAAAGCCAAACATCATGAAATAGCAAACTTGGAGATGTGTTTCAAAATGCAAGGGAAGTCATAGAGAAGTCAGCAATGTTGCAGTGTAAATAGCACTGAATGCAGCTCAGTGGTCCTGCTAAACGTGGTGAACTTCCAGCTTTTCCTGAGACTGAGGTAGCCAAACCTCAAGAGTTTGCTTTTCTCAGAATGAGTTAAAAGCAGGCATTGATGTGATAAATGTCTGCTTTAAGATCCTAGGCAGTTTTTTATGAGATATAGAAGGCAAACATAAACTCTTTAACACTACTCATAGTCCATTGCCAATGAATAAGGCATCAAAAATGTAAAGTCAGGTAGGGAGGAGAAGAATATACAAGCAACAGTATCTGGACTATTTAATTAGCAGGTGCCCCCTTTTATAGAACAGACATCTTCAAAGTTAATACTGGAGTACAAGTTTGGAAAATAATTACTTCATATTTACCACTAGTGAAGGCTGCTGCTTTTTAGTTCTGCCAATTCTTTAATCTTAAAGCTCTTTTTCAGTGCAGTGCTATACTGAAAGAATTCTAGCAGCACAATAAATCCTCATTGCTGTTACTGACTTGGCAGTTTTCCCTTGGCTCAAATGGAAGCACTGAGATTCAGGGATTGTGATCTCTACTGCAGTTTCAAGGATGCAACTTTGTCTTAATGCAGGCCAGGCCCTCTGTTACGCTCACTGAGCCTTAAGATTTGGGATTTTTAAAGTAATGCCTGCACCCTGATAGCTGATGATTTTACTGATGGATCTTCATCCCCACAAAGCACTGTTCTGGGGAATTATCATGCTCTGCACTGGGAGGATAGTGCAGCCAGTGTGCATCTTGGGAACCTGATCCCATCTCTAAACTATTTATTTAAATTTATAAATATTTGATTAGAGGAACATAATGCCTGTTGTTGTGATGGATCTTCCTGTGAACTTCCCAGCAAGTAGTACCCAGATGAATCAGGATATTTCTACAAGCTAATAAAAAAGTAAAAACAACTTAATTTTTGCAAGAAGGAGTGTTTTTAAAAGTGTCTGTTGTAATACCTTTGCTGGACCCACAGAGTCAATGCATTATGGACTGACTCCCTCGGGAGTGACAATTCTGCGTCATTTTAGCAAAAGAAGAATCTTTCTGAAACCATTTTATTAGTATTGGTTTTAGAGCTCCTTTGAAGACTATCCAGATAACACGACCCAATTATTTCTTTTTTTGTTAGCCTTAGTGCTTTTGTGCGTGTGCTAGGATGGAATGTTCCTCAGAGACTGGTTTTCCTAGAAGTGGTTTAATGTGAAAGACAGAACAAAGTGCAGCAGCAGGTGATGTGGAACAGGCAGCAAAGCCCTCGCATCAGTACTGTTGGCTGGAGGAGGGCGGTGTTGCCTGCCTTTGTAGGGAACCCTTCGGCACGTCTCGGGTCATTAGCCAGTACTACTGGCATGTAATAATAATATAATAATAGCAAATAATAACTGGCACGTGGCATGTCCGTGTCCTTTGCCTGTTTAGCACGGGCTTTTTTTCGCTCCTTCAACCCCGCAGGTGTAAATAATGAAGGAGCAACTACCTGCCCTCCCTGCAGGCAGGCGGAGGGCGGGCAGTGAGCGCTGTGTCCGAGCCCCGCCGCTGCTCCTCGCTACCGGCTCCTGGAAAACTCCCTGGGCTGTGGGGGACGGCTCTCCCGACCTCACCGAACCTCACAGGGCGTTTGGGAGGCTGCAGGGCGGTGTGGCGAGCCCGGAGCAGTTGCGGTGAGGATGGGCTGCCGGGGAGCCTTCCCCAGCCGCGGGTCCCGGAGCTGCCGTCCCTGAAGAGGCGGGGGAACGCCGCTGCTCCCTCCCCCAGCCCGGGAACGCCGCCGAAGCCCGGAGCGGGGCGGTGCCGCCGCCGGGGTCTCCCCGCCTGGGGGTTGCCATGAAACCGAAAGCGGCTCCCGCCCGCGGGGGTGGCGGCAGCCGGGGGCGGCGGCAGTAGNGGGCGGGCGGGCCGCGGGCGAGGGTCCCGCCGGGGCCGGGTCGTGTCGGGGAGCGGCGCCGGGCCCGCGGGCGGCAGCGGTGGGTGCTGGCCGGGCTGGCGAGGGGCGACACCTCCCTGAAGTCCCTCTCCCAGCCCCGCGGTGCAGAGGGAAGTCTGCGCGGGGCTGTTCTTTTCCGCTTAGAGAGGAGGCCCGGGTGGCAAAGCCGAAGTTGGCGCCCCGGGAGTTGTACGAGGTGCGGCGGAGCCCTCGCCCCGGGCGCCGGGGTTCCCCCGTGGAGCCGGGCTCAGCCCAGCCCTGCTCGGGATGCGCCACGGCCGCCGCCCCCCGGGGATGCCGGAGGGAAAGGTAGGCCCGGTGCCCGTCCCAGAGGGTGGCAGGGCCGAAATTTTGGGGGCTGGGAAGGAGACAAAGCCGGGACTGCTCGGATGAATGAAGAATGTCTTTGCAGCTCTGATCTTTTCAGACTGCATGGAACTGTAACAAGCATCCCCGCTGCTGTCAGCTGAACGCTGCTGGGGGGAGGGAATTTCCCCTCTGTGCGTATGCAGGGAGTCTTCTGATTTTGCTTGATTAACAGCGCTCTGGGAGCATCTTGAGGCAGCAGGCTTTAACCAAACATTTTCAACACTCTTCATATTTAGAAGGAAAAATGAAGAGCTCCTATTGTTGGCACTTCTTGAATTGCTTTGCCTATTGTTAGCTTGGCTGTGCTTTCCCGGTGCCAGCCAAGAACAACTTTCCTCATAACTTCCGTTTTATAAATACAGGATGGCTGAAGGGAGTGCAGTGATGCACTAAAAATAGCTGGGTGTTTTCAGGTCAGGCACATCTCCAGGCTGGCAGCAGAAACACAGTTGTATTTTTAAACCTCCCCTGCTGATTGCACACAGAGCATGCAGGTTTACTGATGAAGGTAAAATTGGGGTGCTCTGGGATGCCCTTGTGCATCAGGATTGGCCTGGGTGGTTTTTCACTTCATCTTCTTTTGTCCGAGGACTGCGTTGTATTATTGCTTTTGAGCCAAGCGAGAGGTGTGGTGGTGATGTGCTGCACTCAGCCTAAAACCACCCAGGACAACTTCCTTTGCTGTTAGCCTTGATTATCTTATTTCTGTTGTGCAGAGAAGTGTTTGCTGTGGTTGAGGACCCCTCTATGCGAGCAGAAGGCAAAACCGCAGCCCTTGGCTGAAGGAGTTTATAGTTCAAGTCAGGAGGGAGGGATGTTCCTGCGTGCGGGTGCAATAGGAGGCGGTGCGGCCCTCTAGATCGCTGTGATAGTCAGAAGCCAGTTGTTCCCAGCTGCTTGGCAAAGGAGATCTTGAAGAAGAGATTTGAAGTAGAACAGCCTGCTAATATCTCTCAAAATCTGCCCTCCCAGCATACACCTGCTCAAATACATAACAAGGAGGCAGTGGAGCCCATTATCATTGCTTGGACAGAGAGGAAAATCAGAGGCGATGCAGGGACAAGTGGAGGGAAACTAGAACAGGCTTTGAAAGTGAAGAGGTTTTGGTGCAGTGGCAAAGTGGAGGGATGGTGAGAGATGATGTGGTTGTAGCTGTGGCTTAAAAAAATAATCCCTGTGGCAGCACGCAGGGTGGATAAATGAGTAAAATATTACATTTTGAGGGAAGTAAGTGTTTGGAAATGAGTGTTTTCCCCATTCCTGGAAGTGTTTTCCCCTTTCCTGGAACTGTTCAAGGCTGGATGGGGCTTTGAACAACCTGGTTTAGTGGACGGTGTCCCTGTCCATGGCCAGGTGCTTGGAACAAGAAATGATCTTTAAGGTCCCATCCAACCCAAACCCTTGATTCTATGAAAATCAGAGGATGATGGTGATGGACAACAGTTTTATTTGTGTTAGTGGACAAGAAGTACTGTGTCGTACAGAGATATGAAGCAGGAGAAGTTGTTGAGGTATTTTGAAGGTCTAACACTTAAAGCCTGAGAGAGAGAGATTAAGGTTATGGAGCTGAGTGGAACAGGGTCTGGTTGTGTCAGGTTGGAACACAGGGGCTGTGCAGAAGAAGGACTGTGTGGGAAGCTTGGGGTTATTGTGCTACCCCTGGGCTGGTCATCATCCAGAGCCTGGATATCAGAGGAGAGGCTGAGAGTCCAGCCTGTGCAGGAAGATGGTCTGCAGCAATGGGGCACATCTATGAGTACCTGGCAGGAAACTTTAGGGTTAGAAACTGAAGAGGTGTAAGCTGCTGACAGATAAGATTCAGAGTAACTTCATGAAGGCAGAAAGAAAAGCTTGTGGCACTCACAGGGTATTTATGGAGTTTAAAGAGGGTAAGGAATCACAGCCAGGAGGGGACAAGACTTTAAAGCTAGGAAGCTGCTGTTGTAGACTTGGAGCAAAGGAATTTAAGAGGGCAGAAACCAGAGAGTTCTTTATTTCACCACACAGACTCCATAAGGCAGGAGCAGTCCTTACACAGCTGTTAAAGCTATGGGACAGGTCAGGAGCTCTTCATTCTATACCTCAGATTGCTTGGGTCACTTTGGAAAATCCCTTCAGTGGGCAGGTGCACACTTGTAGGGTGCTTCATCTCCTGGGCTTTATTTGTGCCCACCTTTAAGTTATCCTATAGCCCTCTGTCTTCTTCAGTTCTTTGTCTGAGCCTTTGATGATTTTGCATAAATAGACATCATTTATCATCAGGAATCATCTGGTTAGGGAGAGGTGTTCCTTTTTCTGGCTTTTCAGGCAGTCTGTGTGAGTTGTAACTTTTCTTGGTCTCCTGATCCTGTGGAGGCAGTTGTGGCTGCAGGAATTCAGGCAGTTTCTGTTGTCTCACAGACATTCTGATCTTGGGAGCATTGCCCGCCCAGAGCAGTGTGGCAGCCTGAGGGTGCTGCTGCAGGACCCCAGCTAGCTGCCTGGGACACCCTACAGCCAGTGTGCCCTTGGGGTGAGGATTTCAGAACCTCACGGGGCCCTGAGGTGAGGGTTTCAGAACCTCTTCTTTTGCTTTCTGGGGTTTTCTTTCCAAGTTTCTTGGCACCAGCTGTGAAGAGTTAATGATCACACTGGCAGTCATCAGTCCCTTATCAGTACCAATGTGCAGTTGTTCCACTCTCTTCCCTCAGCCCAGGAAAGAAGCTAACCTCTTTACCATGGTATGTGGCTGGCCTCGGGAAAGTGAGGAAACTTGAGTCATGCTGCATTGTTAACAAAAATGTTGCAAAAATTTCCAGTTTCCCCTGCTCGATATTGCAACAAATACACAAGTGTGTGAGAAACTGTCTGCACCTAAACCACAGTGGTTTTGATATGGGATTGCCCAGAGTGCTCTGTAGTTAAGCACGTTTGTGTCTGGGAGAGGGACTGATTAAGCAAGTTTTTGTGTGTACTGACGTTTGCATATAGGGATTCTGCTAGAGTAAGTATGTTGCTGTGAACTTACTTTGCAGAAGATTACATCAAAATATAAAAGTTACTTATTAGTGTTATGCAAAGCCACCTAGTGACTAACCAAACCTCAAGGTTAGGAACCATCTGCAAAGCAGTTTTTTCCCAAAGCAGGCACTGTGAGACATGAACCCTATGGTCAGACCCTATGGTCATACGGTTCATAGTCTTGTCTGCTATATCCATGTGCTTGAAACTGGAATGTGGCCCTATGAAAGAAACAAAAAAATGCTGTGGCTGCCTGGCTGTTGGCAGCATGCTCAGGCAGAGCAGCACAGCTTTCCACTGCCCACTGCTTTTGGAGAAGGGGCCATGGGAAAGCACCACTGATGGTTCTTACCTCTGTAGATCTCCAGCCTGTCCTTATGGAAGGGACTTTTTAAGAACACATCCTTTCTCCTGTTGATTTTTTTTTTTTTAAGAAAAAGAAATGGTGACAATCTTTGCTGTCACCACTTTCCCAACAGCAAGTTCATGGGGTCCCCAACAGCATCTGGATTTTTACATTAGCACTTATATTTTCAGTGACAGCTGGGGCTAGAAAAATGTGTGTCTGTGTCATCAGACACATGTATGTGTTAAAAAAAAAATTGAGCTCCTCCTAGTAATTCAGATGAATAATCATTGTGTTGATGCATAGATTTCTGTACAGATGATGGTAAAATTCTTTATTAAGACTGAGTCAAAGGGTCTGGGCATGGAAAATTAAAACCAAGAATCTCTTGTGCCTTAAATAGATATTCACGGCCAAACCAACTGAATGGTCAAATCAGCTGAAGTCCTGAACAGTGTGTCCCCATAGGGCAGAGAAAGAGACCTGAATTTGAAAGGCCCAAAGACCTGGTTCTGCAAAGTTTGTAATGGCCAATTATGTGTTAGGATAAGCGAGGACTCACTTTGGCTTCAGTACACTAAAAGATAAAAATTTAAAACCTGTTAGTTGGCTTGCTCTCTGTCCCTTACTGTTACTCTTTGTTCAGTAACTTTTGTTTCTTTATTTTGTTTTTCTGTCTCTTTCATTCCCTTCATTCTGTTTCCTAAATGCTGTTGCTGTCTGTCTTTTCACTCAAGTTCATCCCCTTGAGTTTGCTTGAAGCTCAGGGTTTCAGTACTGTGCTTGCAGCTGGAGGAGGTCAAGGGCTGATCACACACAGTAGCACTGGCCTGCTGCTCACTACTCATCTGCAGAGTCAAACTGTTTAAAATTAAGATCCTGCTCCCACTCAGCTTGTCTATTTGGGGTTTTCCCCAAAGCTTCCCAGAAGCAGATGGCACTTCCTGGAGCTGTGCTTGCAGAGCACTACACTTTCTGCAGTGCTGCCTGCTCCCGACAAATCCAGCTGGATGTGTCCTTCCTCCAGAGCTGCCAGGCTCAAGGAAAGCCTGTGTAGAAGCTGTTGTGCTGTTCTGGTGTCAGCCTGGTCAGAGGTGGTGTAGAGTCTACAGCCTGACCAGGAAGCAACCTGGGGGCAGGTGCTGATGGCAGGGATGAAAAGATACCTTCTGGGTTAGAATTTTCCTCTTCCTTCCACAAACCCTGTAGAAGTGAGCTTGGGCTGTGCTGAGAAACGCAACTCAAATCAATTTAATTGATCCCGTAAAGAAGCAGCATGCCTGCAAATTGGTGCCTTTCCCTTTGCCACTAACTTCATGATGCAATGATTTGTCTGTTCCAGAGCTTCATGGAAGGTTCAGGAAAACATGCAGTAGGTTGAGATACCTCCTGGGAGGTGAGATGGAAATTGAAATAGGTTAGAAATGCTCTGGGAGCAGGTTCAGTTAAAGGGAAAAGATGAAAGAGGGCATGTGTTGCATTAAGTACAAAAGAGAATAGAAACTTTCTTTGGAAAATTAGTATTTTAAATAACAGGAGACTTTAAAATTATTGCTTGCAGAGAAAATATGCCATGTTACTTTAGGAAGTAAAGGAAGAAAAAAATGAAAACAAGAAAAAAGCAAAGGAAGAGGGCAGAGATAGAGAGAGAAAGCAAAGGAAGAGGGCAGAGGTAGAGAGAGAAAGATTGGGGGTATAGATGGAGCCTAAGGCACTGCCACGAGAACAACACACTTTGGACTGAAGAGGGAGGCTGATGCAGAAAGAGGGAGATGGAGGCTGCCAAGAATCCTGTGGGCACAATTAAGTTCAGACTACAAAACCATTAGGGTTTATGGCCACTTAAGTTATTACAAAACCAAATAAAATGTTTATTTCCTTAAAATTTATTTTATTGCAGTTTGAGAGTCCTGTTTAAACGTGACATGCCTCTGCAGCCTGTGGCATGAGCTGATGTGACCGAGCCAGTGCTGCTTCCTCCGTGAGCCACCACGTCGCTTCCTGCAAAGGGTGGGTTCACCCGGCTTTGCCGAGGCTGCCGTGGTGGGATGCACAGGATTGGACCTGGATTTTTCTCATGTCCTTGTGTGTTTCCTGCTGCCCTTGTACTTTTTCTTTGATCACATCACTCACCAGTTTTGTGGAAGGCGAAAACTACTCTGTATCTTGGATTCCTACTGTGAGAGACGTCCTTGGTAACCTTGTGTTGCTCCAGATGGTAAAATCTGCAGTCCCTACATCATTGCAGTAAGGCAAAATACTTTTCAGCGGCTTGCCTTTTATCCTAACACTTCTAAAACATTTTTATACATGATCTTTTCAAAGCTACTCTGGGGGATTTCCACTCCCTTGCTGTTTTAAAATGCTTGTACTGCTGTGTTAACCACAAAGCTCATGCTGGTGCACTCTATCTCTCTGTCTCTCTCTCATTTTCTCCCCATTGAGGACCAGCTACAGTTTGCAGGTATGGCTTTACCCAAATGTGTCTTGTAATGCTGGCAGGAGCTTAACTTTGCCAGAATTGATTCTCATTTCTGAAGAGCTATTCAGGGGGTTGGCACGCTGGGGTTGGGGGAAGGCTGTAGACCCAAAAACATCTCGGGAACCTGAACTGGCAAAGTGGTGCCACGGTGTCATAGGGGTGAGTGGCAGAGCCTTCTCACTGAGATTTCTGTTGGTGCTTGGGAAGGTGATAAAACATTCAGGGATTGCCACAGAAGGGATGGCAGCAAGATTATTTTCCAGCTGTGAATGAGGTTATTTTAAGGTGTGACAATATTGTGTTGATTAGAAATAGATTTCTTGATAATGCAGAATTAATTAATTAATTAATTTTAGAACCTTCAGGGAAAACAGCAGATGTAGCAAATAAGTAAACTGGCTGTAAAATCAAAGCTGTTTCAGCACCAGACACATTTCATTAGTGGTAAGAGTGTATTTTTAATTTTTTTTTTTTAAATGCTGTCTGTGTTGTAGTCTGTGTCTTAAAAACCTGATGAAGTCCAGTCTTACGGGAATTTATTGTAATGCTTGACTGTGCCTCTATGCAAAGGAAACCCTACTGTCTTACTCTGCTTAGTGAAAATTTGCCTATGGAGATGAGCAAACTGATGCTTGCTTAGTAAGGTTTTACTGTGCCTTGAGGATGAGGTAATATTACAGTTGGGACTTCAATAGGATGGTGGTGTCTATAAACAAATGAAAATGTTTATTCTGCTGTCCTCTGCAGCAACATCCCCTGGGGGGGCTCAGGCACGTATCCAATAGGAAATTGTTGCTGTTAGAAATACTCTCTCCTGGGTACCAGCTGGTCACTGCACTGCAGCTTTTAAGTGATCAGGACAACAGCAGAGCAGCTCCTGAGGTTCCCTTGCTGCCAGGTGAAGTGGGAGTGAGCCCCGAGTTCAGCAGTGGGTCTGTGTTGCTGCAGTAGGGGATCCTTTCCCTCTTCAGCCTCTGTGCTGGAGGGACACACACGATGCAGCCAGGGGTCCTTCCCCCACACAGGGACTCTGCAAGTGTGTTTTGTTGTCAGCAGTCAAAATGTTCTAACTCTTCCTGGGCTGGAAGGGACAAGGATGATCCCCCAGTGATGTCAGATGTCATCATCTCCTGTTTTCACATGACTCCATATAACTTGCTGTATCTGAAATGTGTGTCTCAAACTGTAAAGATACTTTTAGTCATTCTTTAGCAAACTGTTACCTCTTCTACTCTGTGTGTTGAGTTGGAGCATAAATTTCTTGTCCTCAAAATAGTGGTTTTTTGGAGAGGCTTAGAGTAGTAAATCATACAACTTTGTTATTTTAATTTAAAAGTACTGGAGGCAGCTAATCTGTTTATAAGTTTAATAGTTTCTAAGGCAGCTTGGAGAGGATTATTTTAATACAAAATCTGTTTCCCTCCATCCTGTTTCTGCCTCTCAGCTCCCAATGAAGTGACTTGATCTTAGACCTCTAAATTTGGCAAAACTTTTCCCACTGTGACTAAGACAGTTCTGATCTACCATAAAAGGTAGATAATTTTAGAGGGAGGGACAGAGCATCTTCTGAGACTTCTCCCTACAAGTGTCTTAGGGCGAAGCAATAGAGCTGAACTAGAGCTACAGAAAGGTAGGTGCATAACCTTTTTCTATGCCCTGTTGTGTGTATGACATGGAAGCTGGTAAGCGAGGAAGCAATCAAGGTGCTTTTTACTGGGAAAGTCCTGGAGGGTGGCTGAGCATCACCTTCCCCTCTAGCAGTGAACCTGGCAGAAGCCAGGCTCTCAGCCCCACTTGCTGGGCGGCAGGACCAAGGATCCTGTCTTCTTGTCCATGTGTGATGATCAAATCTGTGCTAACAACCTGGATATTTTCCTTTCTCAGTCTGAGACATGGTAGCACCCAGTGCCTGTGCCTGGCTCTGCTGTCCTGGAGGTTTTGGCTATAATGGTGCACTCACAGCTCATGGGGTAAAGTGCTAACCTTTCAGGGGGGCTTGGCTTCATGTGACAGAAAACCAGAAAAACATATTCTCTTTAAAAAGAGCAACCACATCATAGGGAATGGTTTCTCCTGCGTGCAGAAAGTATGTTTTTGTCGCTAGAAGAAGTTAATCTGTCCACAATAGTTAAATGTGATATCAGGGTTCGACACAGCCTATGTCATTCTGACTGCTGGTGCTGTAGATAGAGAGCAGCAGTGCTGGAGGGGAGCTGTTTGAACATGGCTTTAAAATGTTGATGCAATTTTATATTCTAGTAAGTCATGCCAATGCTGATGTTTCTCCTTATTATTACGTTCTGCTCAGTTTCTGAACAATAAGCGATTCTAAGTGTGGAACATTTTACTGGAAAATGTTTGGGCTGAGTTTGGTGTGGTGGTAGTTGAAACAGGATAGCTCACAATTTATAAAGTTTATTTTTGCTATGAAAATTCTCCCACTTGGATTCTTTCCAGTGAGGTTAAAGCATCTGCATAGAAAGAGTTGTTCCAGAAGCATTTTGCTTGTGCAGCTAGTGATGCAGCCAGGGCTGGGATGCTGAAGGGGTGGGAAGGTGCAGCTGGGAGTTCTTTGTACTGCACTGCCTTTGAGCTCCCACCCATTGGTAGCTGTTTATAGGACTTGGCCTTAGCCTCTAGTGATTCATACTACTTTTTTTATGTGTGGGCAGAATTAATTCTATTTATCTCAGTACAGGGAAATCCTTTTTTTTTTATGTGTAGATTTTCAGTCTCCATAGATGGGGCATTTTTGTGTGTGTGCTGTTGCAGTGGAGTTGCAGTGAAAATCCCTTTACAGCATGCACTGTGTCTGCCACAAGAGCATCATTATGCAGCACGAGCCCGCCGCTCTCTGCTATTTTAAACCAGCATTACAGTGCGCACGTGTGCTGAAAAATTGCAGCATACACCGAGGCAGGACACCTTCCCCTTGCTGGAAGCTGTGAGAAGGAAGAAGTGAAAGCTACCTCAGCCCCTACCTACGCTGGCCAGGCATCAGCGTAAGCAGGAAATTGATTCAGATAACCCTGGGGTGCTCTCACTGTCACAAAAAAGCACTTTTTCCCCTGACAGTTTCCCTTTGGTTTCAGTTCAGAGAGCCTATGCGTGGAGCAAAGCCAGAAGTGGGAGCAAAGCTGCTGCAACCCGCCCTGAGTCACTGGTGAGTGCTGGGATGGGAATTACACGCTGCCTGGGATGGCTTGGATCACATCCCACCGAGCGCTGGCTGGCAGTAGGGCTGGCACAGGGCTGCTGTTTCTCAGCTCCTCTGAGTCTCCCAAGCTGATTCACATGGGCACCTCTCCAGCTTGGGCAAAGCATTGCCATCCACAGGCCCCCTCCCAGGGCAGCCCATCTCTTCCAGCAGAACAGCTGCAAACCCTGCAGCAAAGCTCCTGCAAGGCTGGCAGCAGCAGTGATCTCCCTGATTTTCCGGGCACCCAGAGGTTTCTGCTCTGCCCTCTGAGCAGGCAGCCCCCCCTTTCACCTGCGGTGCTCTTTCCTGTGCCCTGAGGTGTCCTCAGCTGTGCAATACCATCCTGAGCGAGGCTGAGGTGGAGGAGGTGCTTTCATGGAGATGCCAAGAGTCTCCATATTTAGGAGTGGGACCTGGGTGGGGTGCACTATGAAAGTGTTTAAGGAGATACAAGCTCTCATTTCAGCAAGAGAGCTGGAAGGTGGTGTACCACAGCAGAGTGCTCCTCGCAGAAAGAAAAGGGAGTGATTTTGGTTGATTTAATGAGCAGTGAGAGCTCTGGAGGAGTTTCTGGATGGCATTTTGGGCTGCTGACTGCGTTTCATTTTAATGTGTCCCATAACTTTTTTGCCTGAAACATCTCACCCCAGCTGGAGTTTCTGGAGTTAAGGAAGATCCCTAAAGGCAAAATGGGTGAAACATAGAATTTTTTGGTGGTGGTGGTGGTGGTTTTATTTTACTGTGTTTTTACACATTAGCTTGCTGAACCATACCATCAGATGATGTAAGTGCTGGAGCATAATAGGACTGGGGAAATTGGATGCCAAGTAAATGGGAGAGAGCGCAGTAATAAGAGAGAGGAAGGAAGCTTGTTTCAGGGTTGTCAGTGACCGACAGCAGAATGAGTTCTTAGGCAGTTCATCCTGTAGGTGGTCCATGCTCTGGAAATTAATGGTGACAGCTCTCCATCTGTCTTAGAAGCAGCAGGCACACTCTGCTGCTGGCATCTGCTACTGAGGCAGCCCAGACATGATACTGGTAATCCCTCAGGCTGCATTTTGGCATCTCTGGTTGATGTGAGGAAAACTTAATTGCTCCTTATTAGGTGTCAGGGAACCAGGAACCCCATTTTCAGAAAAGAAAAGGTCAGCAGTTTAAAAATGAAAGGAGCAAAAGGACAACAGTGTCTGGTTTGAAGCAGAAGGCTGTCATTTGGAGGGACCAAACAGGATAATTTGCAAACTCCTGTTGGAATAATAAGTCTTTATGGCTGGAATATGATTACAGCTCATATTCCTGAGGGCTACCAATGTTAGATGATCAGGTGTGCTGGAGTATGTCAGACATTCAGCCCGGTGAAAGGCAGAGAGACTCTCACGAGCTGGAGAGGTGAATACTGTGTACAACCACTAACGAGGGTGCTGAGTTACAGGAGCACTTAAATGTTGGCTGTGGAATACGTTTTAATTGGCTAAGTGCTTTGGCGTGTTTTTGAATCAGGCACATTATCTGTCCGCAGGATTTCCTCACCCAGTATGGATTGTTAAAGCAGAAAGGAAAATGGATGTTGCTCTCTGAAGCCTGAGGTGCTCTGTGGCAGCTCACTAATTGCTGCTTTCGTGGGCCAGGAGGCCACTGCAGCAGGGAGGGAGGGTGGAGTGTCAGTGCTGGGCACACTGCTTCGTGCCAGACACAAGGTTGTTAATGGAGATGTGCTGGCCCTGCTTCCCTCCAAAAGCAGCAAATGCCCTCGGTGACCTTACAGGAGATGAGTGAGAGCTCTCAGAGAGGTGCTGATGCCAGTAAGAGTGAGTCCAGGGACTGACAGGGCAGGTGGTACACACAGAGGAGAAACAGCATCCCACAGCACAACTATAAAACTGAGCACTTCCCTCATTAAATGATCTGGGGGCCCAGGTGTGTTGTGCTTTTGTACAATCCTGTAAGAAAAATGTCTTCTGAGTGCAAAGCTGCAAGAAATGCCAACCAGAGTGGTTCTAGGCCTTGAGCTACTTGCAAAAAAAAAAACAAAAAAACAACTGCAAACAGCAACTGAGGGACTGGTGGCAAATCTCAAGGTTTGTGACTTAGGGCTTGGAACAAATGTTGATGGTTTTTCCTACTGGAAAATTAACGTCGCATTCATGTGCTGGGTATGAGTTATGGTAGGTTGAAAGAAAAACTTACATCACACTTCTGATTGCAACCTTGCTTTTCTTTCTTTTGTTTCCACCACTTCTTACAGACATAATTAATATAGCCAAAAACTTGCACATAATTAAGTGAAATAAGAGTATACTGCTATAAATGAATGATCAACAGGAAAAAGAAAGATGTCAAGTTAAGAGGCTTCAACTCCTGTAACGCCTAAATTGAAGGTAAAATCCACCTATTGCCTTTTTTTTTTTGTATGCTTCTTGCTGTGAACCACAAAGCCATCTCCTGCTGGAACCAGTGCACTGAACTTTAAAATTCATGTGGGTGGGCTCTGCTTTAAGTGGAGACTTTCCACTTGGTGGACATAAAGGCCAAGACTTGGCCTCTGCTTTCCCCAGCTGTGTCTGTGACTCTTTTAGTTTTTTGAGACTAAGAACTGCTGCAAGAAAATTTTAAAAAACCAAAACCCAACCAAACCATAAAAAACTCAATTCTGTGGAATAATTTTCAGATTGTGAAGCTCTTTTCCAAAGAAGTGTGCTTTGATGCTTGTTGTGTAATATTCATTTTGTGTTTCTGTGAGTGTTTTGTTGTTCTTCCATAAGCTGGCACCACGTTTCCCTCTGAAACCTGTCTCCCCCCTGCAGATGAGAGCCCTCCTGCCAGCAGCAGCCTGCTGCAAGCGGTAGCTGAGGCCGAGTGGCTGCCAGGGAGTATTTGAAGAGCTTCTCCCTGTGTCTGCTTCGCTTGCCAGTGCAGCTCCCATGGCCTGTGACGAACCCGCTGCTCTCTCAGGCACCTTCACGCGCCAGAACTCTGCCAGCACCAATTCTCTGGACTTCGAGCCCGATGCTGGCTACAAGTTTGTGGAAAGCCTGGAGGAGCGCTACAAGTGCGCCTACTGCCACCTGGTCCTGCGCAACCCCCACCAGACGGGATGCGGCCACCGCTTCTGCCAGCAGTGCATTCTTGCTCTGAGGTGAGAGCAGACCCCGCCCGTGTCCACAAGCTCCCCTTGTTCCCTTTCCTAAAAAAACCAGCCCATGTCATCTATAAATGAGCAGTGAGTGCCATAATAATATTACCGACCCAGTAAGAGGCTGAAGGAGTCAGTGGAAGGACTCTGTTGACTGCGTGCTCAGTGTTTTAAAGGTGTCTCTAAAGACCTTGCCCAGCGCTGGTGAACCGCAGGGAAGTGAGCGTAAAGTGTTGATGTAAGCTGATATACTGCTGTGTGAGATGCTGCTGTGGTCTGTCTGCCTGCCATTGTGCTCTTCAGAGGAACTTGCTGCTTTGATGTCTCACGGTGCTGGTGGTTAGATTAGGCTGTGTTCATTTGCTTCTGCATAATTCCTCCGAAAACTGATGTTAATAATACCTGATACTGCAGGTATTATCAGATAACAAGGCTGCTGGCATCCCTCTGCGTGGTACAACCGAGTTTACCCCTAGATCTATCTGGGAAAACCTTATGGACTGTTTGGTGTACCTGAGGGCAGGATTTTGCCTGGAAAGGCTGCAGAGGAGCCTCTTTATGGGGATGGATGTCACTAATTACCTTTCGTGAATTTTAGACGCTTCATGTTAGCTACTTTGTCTCTGGGTTGCCTCCCTTTTGCACTGCCTCAATGAATGTTTTCCTGCACCCTATTACAGGATTTCTGGAAGCCTTTTAGGAAAGGAGCCATTAGATCTTCTTTTACTGGTGTAGCAAGGAGGGCACTGCTGCTTCTAGGCAAAGGCTGGGTTTAAAGCACACAATGAGACTTTTTGAGATATGACATTTGTGAGCTGCAGATGGCAAGAGAGTAACAAAGTCCTCTTAATTAAAAACATCTTGTGGTTTTTACCACTGAACGCTCTTAGGACAAACTCTACTTTCTGTGACATATTCACGGCTGCTGCTTTATGCCCTCTTTGAGCTGTGGGCAGAATTTGGCTGTGTAGTTGCCAGATGAAAGTGTTTTTAAAGGACTTTTTTTTTGTTTTTATGGTATCTACTGCTGAATTCTGTCAAAGTCAGATTATAGCATAGCCCAATTTCATAAAATGAATTGAATTTCCTATGGGTTAACACAACTCTTCTTCTATCTAGAGAGTTAAATGCAGTACCCACCTGTCCTGTCGACAAAGAAACAATAAAAATGCATGAGGTAAGTGGCTATAGCCTTATTTCAGCAGTCAGCATTTACATGGGAAAGGCGAGACAGCTGAGAACAAGGTGGCTTTTAGTCCTCAGGGCAGAGCAGTTTTTCTGTCTCTGAAATGATGCTAAAGGAAGCAGTGTACTCAGTGATGCTCTCCCAGAAAGGAATTATGGCTGTCTAGCTAAAGCTTCATTTTTTATCTCATGTTCTAAAGTTATTTCATTTTAGTCTTCTGTATTTTCAGTAAAGTGTTGAAGAATTTCACAAAGCTTTAAATCCTCCCAAGTCACCAGATGTCTGGTTTTTTATGGAGATTTTATTGACTTGCTTTTTAAATGCCCTATCTTGCTGGGGTATCTTGTTTCTCTGATTGTTTTCACTTGGCTATAATTTGCTGTCTTGACTATCTCCATTAGATCTCATTAGCCCTGAAGACTTAATTTATTTTTTGGTAACTTTTAGAGAAAGAGAGAAGTTCATCCTTTTTATTTTGCAAGCTATTGTTGGTTTTGGTTGTTTTGTTTTATAATGGAATCATTTGTCCTTATTTATATTCCAAGGCTTCAAAGTATACTATATACTTGGTCCTGCCAGATATTTTCCAGGGAAATCAAATGTCTCCTTCCTCTCTCTCCTACTCCTGATAGGAAATTGTACTCAGACTGTCCGCGGGATTTTTTTTTTTTCATTTGCCACCTTCTACTTGCAAATTTTGATGACAACAATGTGGGAAGATCTCTAAAGACTGAGAGTTTGCTCTGGGGGCTTCATTTGCTTCTGCATACACAGCTGAGAACGGTGCTGCTTCCTAGAGGTGACAGACAGGATATCTCAGCATCACCTCCATCCCAAAGGCACTGCTTGAACATAGTGGAGCATGCACAGAGCTGGTTTGGCCTTTGGGGCCTGTTAGCTCTGGCTGCTTTCTCCTAGATACAGGCAGGCTCTGGCAGTGGTTATATAGCTCCTGTGCTTCTAGTCCTGCTGGCTGTGGGATGGATCAGCATCTGTGGAATAACTACGTGGGGGAAAAAATCCCTACGCTTACTACAAATTTCATAAACAGTTTAATTTATAGTTTTAATACAAATTTTCAACATGAATTATCAAGAGGCATACTCACAATTATGGAGTCTACACTGGAACATTCAGAAGATCTGTAGTGATGTTTTGTTCTTTTATATTATTTATAACATCCCATGTGACTGCATATTAAGGCTGGTTTGGTTCCTTTACAGGTATTCAAAGACAACTGCTGTAAAAGAGAAGTTCTCAACTTGCATGTGTTCTGCAAAAACTTTCCTGACTGCAATTCAAAAGTAATTCTGGGACGATATCAGGTTGGTTTGCTTGATCAAGTTTTGAAGCCTTTGATTTTCATGACAGCTCTGTGTATTTATGATCAGCTAAATTCCTGTGATTGTCTTCAGAGTTTTTGTAGCAATGTTGTTTAAGTACAAAGATTATGACAGCTATACACTGTAAATAGCGAATATTACAGGCGTTAGCTTGTTCCAGCTTTGCCTTAGGGTTTTTTTTTTAATTAATAATCATTTGCTTTATGTAGCCTTAGTAAATCACAGTGTCCATCCATATTCTGAATGCTTAGGTGATTGTTGATTCCAGGAAACGTGCCAGGTCACACTGGCCATTTGGCATTTAATCTGCGGGTGTGTGTTGCAGGAGCATCTCCAGCAGTGTTTGTTTGAAAGCATGCAATGCACTAATGATGGATGTCGGGATCAAATTCTTCGCAAAGACTTGAAAGAGCACTTGAGCCAGCACTGTAAATTCCGAGAAGAGATGTGCCAGTACTGTAATACATATGTGGTGTTAATTAACATAAAGGTAAGATTATGAAGCATTCCCAGGAATCCATAGCACCTGTTTCCCCTTGATATTGCTGAGTGAAAAGTTTCCAGCATTACAATGGCACTTAACACCCGAAACAAAATTTGGCTGAGTAGCTGAAGGAGAAAGTATAATAAATGTGCTTTAAATAATACCAATTATTGATGCTCTCTTATGAGCAACAAGGTGATATGTGGCTTGCATTCGTATGCTTGGGATTACTTCTTGCAAAGCTTCCTCTCTATATATGACTTTACAAAAATGAAAACCATTGCCTTATTCTGTTCCTTTTTCTTCAGAATCACGAGAAAAATGACTGTCCTGATTATCCTGTGCCTTGTCTCCAAAACTGTTCACAAATAATTCTGAAAAGAGAGGTACTATTATTTTTTTTCAGATACTACAATTCAGGAGGTCACACACATTTATGAAAACTGAAAGCATTGTTGCAGACCACATTGGCCTGTGCCAATAAAATTTCATTGCTCTAAGTGTTTCTTTTGTTTGATCCTAAAAGGGATATATCTCCCATCTTCTAAGTGGATTATTCTGTCACTGCAAGCTATGCATGTTTTGCAGCATGGAAAAATACCTGGCTTCCTTATTGATTCTGAATACTCGTTTTCCTGTTTAGGTGATTGGTGGTGTCATGACAGTGGCCTTTATTCACCCTTTGTGCAGGCATTTAGATTTTATTAGTGCTTCAAATTACCAAGTATTTATTTAATCACAAACCTCTTTGTTAATACATGCAGATTGAAAAGCACCATGCTGTGTGTCCCGAGGCAGAAGTGGACTGCCCGTATAAGCAGTACGGCTGTCACATAAAGGTACTGTTTTACAGATCTTTGTCTGCACCAGGACTGGACTTTGTCTCCCAAACCAATCAGACTAATTAAAATAGCCAATTTATGTCCTTTCACAACCATTTCTGCTGTTGGCTAAGATGCCGTACTAGAGAACCAGGACTGCCCTTCCCTCACTTTCAAGGCATAAAGGAGACATTTTGACTGTTTGCATCAATAAAGTTTTTACTGACAGCTTCAAAAATCTGCTTATCTTATTATTTTATTCTTTCACTTCCCCCCTCTGCCTCACTAAGGTTAAAAGAGGGAAACTTGCTGAACATGAAAACAGTGCCCTGAGGGAACACATGCTGCAGATTTTAGACAAGAACTCCCGGTTGGAAGAACAGGTAAGTCATATTTAATGAGCAGTCTTCAGCAGTTCTTGACTGGTTAGAGGATGATACGAGATTCTACATTTGTTACCTGGTTTAGCTCAGCTACATTTTAAAAGACTGTTTTTATGGTCTTTTCACACCTCAGAAGACAGAATAAGCTCTTCTAGTGAAGTCAGTCAATTACGGGGAAACCTCTCTCTGTGCTCAGGCACGTACATTCTCCACCAGGCACAGTGGGAGGCTCCTTGCCATCACTCACCTCATTTGCTTTCAGTCTCTGCTTTACACTGGATATGAGGTTTAGAGATAAAGTATTAAAGTTTCATTGACTGGCCAAAGCAGACTTGCTCCAAAAAGCAGCCTTTAGCTGCCCAGGTCACCTGCTCTGTGTGGAGGCAGCATGGAGGACAGCAGAACCAGCTGCAAACACCTTTCTGCTCATGATCACTTCTTTGGCTCCCAGCAGGTGACACTGGGTGTAGGCCCAGTCCTGCTAAGCTGAATGCATCCAAGCTGATGGTGGACTTAGTCTTTGCTTGTTTATGCAAGAAATAAATGTCCCAAAGTGCTATAACTTGGTTTTGAAGTGTGTATCCCTCACTGACTCATCTCTTTTACCAGTTAAACCTCAGTAAAGTCAAAAAAATGCATATACATACACCCAGAAACACACATGCATGTGTGCATGTGAGTATATATTATCCCACTGTAGAGCCAAATGGATCATCATGATGGGAATGAGAGATAGGACCCTCTTTGCACCTGTAGCCACACAGATCTATTCAAGAGTCTGATACCTTACGTTCAGTTCTTGCCAGTGCTTATCCACGAGTAGTGAATTAAGGAGTGCTCTGTCTACCTCACTTAGAGGATTTGCATTGTAAAGTTTTCCACTGTCTCTTATACAGTCACATATGTTATAATTTCTTCTTTGTATGTTTTGGTGTTCCTTAGCGTTCATACTCTGATTTTTCCATCTGTAGATATCTGACCTGTATAAGAGCCTGGAATGTAAAGAGATTAAAATCCAGCAGTTAGCAGATGCCATTAAGAAGTGTGAGAAAGAATTCAGACAGTATACAGAACTGTTTGGTAACAATAGCAACTTGATGGTAAGCACTCAGGTGAGACATTGATTTTACCTTTTTTACCAATTGCTTTCTTGCATCCTGAAATATGTTTCTCTAGTAACAGTTGTCATTAATAGCACAGCAATAACAAATCTCCCCAAGAGCTTCTCATTTTTTTACAGTATGGTATTGTCTTTTCATTTTAATTGGTACAGAAGTTTGGACACGTGATCTGGGCAAAAAGCACTGTACAAATCCTCATGGTCAGATGCCCATGGCAAATGTGCAGGTGTAAATTTGAATAATGAGTTGAATGAAGTGATGCAGTGTGAATTGGTCTGAATGAGGGATGGCTTCTCAGTCTGTAAATGTGCTGAATTAATCATGAAGGAGCACTGGGATAAATTCCTAAGCCAGCAGAGCACTTTCAATGCATCATAACCTCGATACTGCTGACATGCTAAAAACTTCATTATCTTCACTCACAGCAAATAGCTGATTTTACAGATATCTCTTGTCTCTACTTCCCACCCTTTTCCAATGGCATGAACTGGGAAGGCTCTGGCCAGTCACTTGGATAAGTCTGCACGCCTGGAATCACAAGTGAAACAGCTAATACAGATGGCAAACCAGCAGCAAAGTAAATTAGACCTGCAGCCCCTGTTTGACACAATTGAAAACATGAAACAGAAGATTGCCCTGATGGAGACGTACGACCAGCGCTTGGGTACGTTGGTACTTTCCTGCACAGGTAGGGGGGTTTTGCTCATTTACTGGTGGCTAAGTAGAGGCTCTGGTGCTACACTCAGTCATTGTAGCTCTTCACTAGAAGAGGCTTTCTTGTGTTCTGAGGCCAAACTGTGACAGTGTGTGCTGTGTTCTCCCACCTTTCCCTACTGCACAATGTCTCCTGAACTCCTGTGGCACTGCAGGACCACATATCTGGCCTTGATCTGGCTCATGCACTGTGATGGAGGCCATGGTGGCATTCATGATTTATAGCTGCCAGCTTTTCTTATTCAACTACTAGCTGCAATTACAGTTTTAAAAAGTTAGCAGCTGTAGTTCATAGCTTGTACTCAGGCTTGGGTAGATCAGTTTTGCCAGCTTGAGTTTGGGTGCTCGTTTTATCCAGGGCTCTGACAGTTTTATTTTACCAAATGTCTCTTTCTTTTTTCTACTTCTTTTCTTCCCCCCTTCTCTCAGTTGTTTTGGAAGATCAGTCCAGCAAACATGATCTCCAGATCAATATTCACAAAGCACAGCTCAATAAAAACGAAGAACGATTTAAGCTTCTGGAAGGCACCTGCTACAATGGGAAATTAATCTGGAAAATCACGGACTACAAGTTGAAGAAGAAAGAGGCGGTGGAAGGCCGTGTGCTGTCCATAGCCAGCCAGCCCTTCTACACCAGTCGCTGCGGGTACAGGTTGTGTGCGAGAGCCTACCTGAACGGGGACGGCTCGGGAAAGGGAACACACATCTCCCTCTACTTCGTGGTCATGAGGGGCGAGTTTGACTCGCTACTGCTGTGGCCTTTCAAGCAGAAAGTTACACTTATGCTTTTGGACCAAAGTGGGAAAAAAAATCACATTGTGGAAGTCTTTAGAGCTGACCCCAACAGCAGCAGTTTCAAAAGGCCAGATGGAGAAATGAATATCGCCTCCGGCTGTCCGCGCTTCGTGCCGCACGCGGTCCTGGAGAACACAAAGAACACCTACATCAGAGATGACACTCTCTTTTTGAAAGTGGTTGTGGATTTAACTGATCTGGAGGAATTGTGAAAAGCGTGCCTGCTTAGTGTGATTGCTGTAACCATGAGGAACTGCTTTTGTGGTGAACACCAGCCCTGCAATAGTGAATTGCCACCAGTCAAGCTACTAAGAATGTTTCACAGCTTTGGACTACACAACAGATAATGAATTGCCAAAGCATGGGCCTTTCCTTTTCTACCCTTTTTTTCAAGACTGCATTTTTAAGGCAGCTAGAATTCCAGTTTGATGCAGGCATGCATTCCATCCAGATTGGTTCAGTCCAGGCTGGGGGCAATGCTTGGCTCCCATCACCAGACTGGCATTTGGAGATGAAACTCCTCCAGTAAACTCCCTGGAGCCCAGGCAGGCCTGTGGGCTCCTCTCCCTCACACAGAAGTGAAGCCATGCCCAAATGTACAAGTGCATTTCATCTGTCTGCAGTGGAAACATTTCAACATTAGCAAATTCAAATCAATGTGTCTTGATCCCTCCATCTCCTGGATTTTTGAAGCAGGGAGAATGGCTTCAGTTAGGCAGGGAAAACATTTGCCAAGTATCTTGCATCTTTTTATTTGTTTTAATCGTGTTTTCCCAGAAGGCCCAGAGGAAGGAGTCAATGCCTCTTACTTTTTTAACCTATTTTTTCAGCTGTACAGGGTACCCCCAGGTAACAATAGCTTTCTTGTGTCCTTCCATTCCTGCCTAGTGCCTTGGGACTGGTTTCCATTGGTGGTAAACACCCACAGTCCCCATCTGAAGCCAAAAGCTGCAGGTGCTTCTCACCTCTCAGGACACGGCCAGAGGCAGGTCATTTGGCCAGCCTGCCAGCTCTTGGCTGCACTGCTGGAAGAGGGGCAAAACTCCTGTTCTTTTGCTTCCACATCTGTGCAAAACAGATGTTTTCTGGTCTACCAGCTTTACAAAAGGCAGGAAGAGCTTGGGGAATAGCTCACGTAACATGCACTTTTCCTCTCTCCTAGAAGTTTGGGGAAGAAGGGGGGAAATAGATTAGGGAGTGAGGTTGCTGTAAGAACCCAATTTTCACAATCAGTGCAGCTCTAGTGTTTGTTAAAGGATGACACAGCTGCTGACTGTGATGTCTGAAGATCTTAATTTTTATTCCAAGTTCCTTCCACACTGCAAGGCAATGTGTGCATTGTACAGGGTTTATTGGAGACACACTAAAGCCACCAAGATCAGGCACTGAGGAACAAGTGACACAGAATACACGTGCCTTTTTAAAGCCCTTTGGGTGCCTGTAAGAGGGATGTAATTTTGCATACTCAGTCATTTTGTTATTACAAGTGGCAGAATTTTGCATCTCTCATCTCTTACAGGTCAGGTAGGGAAACACCATGGCATTATCCATTGCTTCAGAGCTTATCAAGACACAGCAAGAAGCTAAGCTGGGTTTAGAGTAAGAATAAACTAGGCAGGATAAATATCAAAATAGGGCACAGACTGAGAGGTATAAGATAGAAAATTCAGCAGGGCAAATGTGGCAAAATGAAAAATGCCCTTCCTGTTGATATCAACTAAATAATTCAAGGACTGATACTAAGATGAAGGCAAAATACTTTATTTTGTATCTGCAATCTTATTGCTAGACATCTACTTTCCCACATGGTTTTTGAGACATAATTCAGACACGTGTATTTTCTAACTCAGGGGTGGAGGGGAAGAGACCTTAGTAATCTGTACCTCATGGTGGGTTAGCACATGGCAAAATCTTTGTTTTGATCTAGAAGTCCCTTTTTGGTTTACAAAGTCAAGACATAATGAGCCACCATAGGGGCTTTCCGTGTTCCTGGGGACAGATTGTGAGGAACAAATTTTATTCTTGTGTACCACCACCATTAACCTCAAGAGTCATTTCAGCTGTAAAACAGAACGAATTAGGCATAACACTTGGTTGCAGAAAGAGCAGGCTTGTTTTGACGGTGGTGTGGCATTCTGTGACATCAACCCTGAACCTGGGTTTCATGTCGATTATTACTTTAATATTTGTCATGTAACTTTCAAAGTGACACAACTTGCATAATAACCACTAATAACTGATGGGAATGTACCACCCGTGTGTCCTGGGACTCTCTGGTACTTTGAGTGTAAAATACAGAAAATGATATCAAGAACTCAGACAAGCAAGGGGAGGCAAGATGAAAGGGATGTATGTGGTCTGTATCCTGGCAAATTCCCAGCCCTCTCTGCCTCCTGCACCCCAAGTGTAAAATGGGGATAATAATACTTGCAGAAGCGTTAGGGCTATTTAAATGTTTGTGAAGAAGTTTGAGCATGAAAAGAGCTAAGTATTATTAAAACTCCATTTCTAATTGTTAGAGTAGGTGATGGCATAGTGAAGTGGATAAGTGTTTAGTGTTTTCCTAGACAGATTTTGAAAGCATGTTTGGTTTTAGGCAGTTCATACTGCAATCTCTACCTACTGGTTGGGTTTAGGTTTTTGCCATGAATATTCCTTTTAAAATTTTGAAGCACAAATTCATCCTGGGCGATGGAAACATCCCTTTTGAAATACTGCCTGTTTTATAAAGAATTAGTTGAGAAAATTAATTTTTTTAAAGACAACCTTCTTTAAATTCGTTCTTTTTAGTACAGAAATTTAGAGGTTTATGTTAAAATTTTCAGTGATTTTTTACTACTTGTAAACAGGGTTTTAAATTTCATCTCGTTCCTAATAAAGAAAAAAAATGTTGTATAGCATGAATTGTCAGGAAGAATTTTGATGTTGCATGAAGAATACCAAAAAACTTTTCAGTAATACTGTACTGGGTAAGTAACCAAAAGAGCGTAGGGTATTTCTACATCAGCATACAGTATGTTTCTAATGTATTTATTGGTAGTTTGTAGTTGTTTGAATATCTCTTACTACAGTAGAGGCATTTTTCTAGCCGAATGTCTTTACTGTGTACATAAACTAATGTAAGAATAAATAATTTTATCATCCTGAAGTGACTATGGTCTATATTCCTTTTGGCTGGATTTAAGCAGACTTTTAAGGATCTGGAGTACTGGTATTTGTTTATAGTAATTAAAAAAAATTTTTTAAAGCAAACCAACACTGCTTTAGAATAAGAATCAATGTGCTTCATGGGTATTTTGGTTTGCACTTGAATAGCGTAGAGCAGCCGCACATGCAAGTTCCGAAAATCCTACGCTAGATGAGATGAATATCCTCGAGGTCTGAGGATGCACTGCGCCGATAATTTCCTCCTGGGGCGGGTTTGCGCTCAGCAGGGGTTGGATTTGTTTCGGTTCGGAGCAGGAACAGGAACTGTTCCACTATCCCACGACTACCGAGTGCTCGGGAACACGGTACTTTACAGCGGGGAAGGGGACANCGTGATCCACCGACAGCCCGACACGTAGGTGTGGGGATAAAACCCCCCGGCGTCTGCGCTAGCGGCCCCCAAACGCGGGTCTGGCCTCCGGTTCCTGGTACAAGGGGATGGGCCTGAAGGTGCTTTCCCCACGCAGTGTGGCGCAGTGTCATAGAAGGGGCATGTGGTCCTGTGCCGTGTGCTCCGGGATGACCCTGCTGGAGCAGGGAGGTTCCAGCCTGTCCCACCCTGTGATTCCATGGCGCTGCCTTCAGGCGTGCTCNTGGGGCGGGTTTGCGCTCAGCAGGGGTTGGATTTGTTTCGGTTCGGAGCAGGAACAGGAACTGTTCCACTATCCCACGACTACCGAGTGCTCGGGAACACGGTACTTTACAGCGGGGAAGGGGACACTGGGCAGGGCCAAGCCCCAGGTGTCGGAACACGGTGTGGAGGCCGCGTTCCCACCCATGTGCCTCCGGCGGCCGTGAGGGAGGGCAGGAAGCGGTGGCGGGCGGCCACCACAGCCCTTCCGGGTCGCGGGCGGCGCCGGGCGAGGGGCGGCGGAGCTGGGGCGGCCGCGGCCCCAGCGCNACCCTGCTGGAGCAGGGAGGTTCCAGCCTGTCCCACCCTGTGATTCCATGGCGCTGCCTTCAGGCGTGCTCGCAGGTTTCCTCTTGTTTCTGCACTGCCCAATTTTCCCACCGCTCCCAAAGTCATTTGGAAATGGTGTCATTAACTGTACTTTTGCCTCTGACTAGATATGGATAACAGAAAGGATGAAAAAAGTAGGACGCTATGTACAACCTCAGAAGAAGGGCTGAAGGCCCGAGGTAGGCGCTGTGATCTGTTACTGTTCTGTGGTGTTTGTGTGTCGCCCTCTGTGTCACTTACCGGGTTTGGTCACTTGCTGATGGCAATAGACCGTGGCATACTGGAAGAGTGGGGAAAAACACAACCCCTCAAAACAGGGGTTTATGGTCTTTAGATTATGCTAAGAATCATTTCTGTAGGCCATAGGTACTAGCAGGCTTGTCACTGTTGCCTTGTGTTACCCTAAGGAAAGGAAAAAAGGAAACGAAAACGCAGCAGAAGCAGATCCTCATCTGTTTCATCCACCTCATCTTCTAGCAGTACATCCGCCTCTTCCTCCTCATCACGCTCATCGTCAAGGTCATCTTCTTCCAGTAGTAGTAGAGGTAAGCTACCTCCACTTGGATATAATATTTTCCAGTTTTGACAGCACCCCTGAGGGCATTTAAAGCTTGTTTTAAATGTGGTGAAACCACCACAAAGTGACAGCGCAGAATACCACTGCTGTTTGTTTAGGGTGTTTCTCTCATAACCCTTTCTTATTGTGTGCAAAGGTGCCACATCACACACAGTTTGCAATGTTCTTGTGTTAATTTAAATTCCTTCAAAAGAGAAACTGCCAGTCAAATAAATGTTACTTGGTAACAGTATGCTATATATATTTAAGCCCCTCTATTCATTACATTTTCAAAACACAGATCTTTTCTTACTTCACTGGTCTATCTAGACCAGAGTTGTGGGTTTTGATTTAGTCCTACTTTGGTCTTAACGTTTCAAGCATTTAACTTTGAGGACTCACGTGAAGCCAGCACATCTGCAGAATGAATAAATCAGGTATTTTCACTTTCCATGTTAGTCCAATAAGTGGCAGTAACTTAATGTGTTTCCTTTCTCAGGGTTAGTTCAACCTGTGTAAATATATATAGCTGAATGATAGCATTTTCTTCCTATGTTTCACATTTCTGTGTGTCTTATCTGTAACACAGATGCCTTTTTCAGAATACTAAACTTACAGGGTTTGAGTTTGTTGTTTATTTTTTTCCTTAATTTTAGAATCTCCTAAGTCTAAATCAAAGAAGAAGAAAAAAGAAAAACACAACAAAAAGGTAAAAGTTTACAAAGAGAAATAAGTAGTTAACAAACAGAAAATAGTTCTTTGTATTTCAATAACCTTAAATGTCATGTAAGACAATACTTTTTTCTGTGGCTGTGTAAATCTAAATCATGCTTTTAGGGTTGTGGTAGCTGAACTGATAAATGGGCACTTTGTAGAAAAAGAGAAATAATTTAAAAGTTACTTTTGCCAATCATTGCTGGTCCAGCTGGAGTTTGGCGTAGTCTGTAAAGAAAAGAGAAGTAAGGAATCTTGATAACTTTACAGAATTTGACAGAAGAAATTATTTACAGTCAGTGAGAGAAGCAAGTGGTAGATTCTTGCTGTTGTAATTTTTCTATTTCATTTTCAATGATTTTATATATTTGGGTTACTTTAAAAGAGACAGAATGGGGAATCAGATCTTTTCTGTTCCTCGGAATCCCAAGGGTTGCTAACCCTGCTGCATTACTTTCTGTGTACTTCAACTACTCCCTGTCTAGCAAGTGGTAAATGCAAGCACTAGTGCCTGTCTTGACTTGAGTGGCCTTGAGAGATTCTTGTGGGTTGGGGGATTTCTGCCCTTGTTACTCTGTAAGCATAAGAGCATATGTCTTATTCTTGTAGAAAAGGAAAAAGGAGAACAAAATGAAGAAAAAGAAAGAAAAGAAGAAAAGGAAAGAGAAAACGGGACCTGTCCAGCTTTCCAAGGTATGCTTGTTCTGAGTGTGAAGCCCTGCTTTATTTCTCATCTACAAATTTAATCCGTCCTATCATAAAAATGTTTATAAGATCACGAGTTTGGTCATCAACCAATAGAAATCTCTCTCTGTTGTGGACAGTTAGGAAAGATTATTATTGTCTGTAATTTTTCCGAAGATTTGTAATATTACAGAACAAAGCTTACGTCTTTTTAATGTGTGATCTCATTTTAGTTCTTCAAAAACAAAAAGAAGAATGAAAACTACAGCATGATAACTGGAAAGAAAATCAAGATGAAAATAAAGAAGACTAAGGAAGATATAGAGGTAAGAGTTAAATAATCTTAATGTCCCTAAGAAAAAATACTGTATCTTTTAATATTTTTCTAATAGTAGTTTTTGTAGAAGACTGGGTCTTGCAGTTACAAGTTGTAAACTGAGTGTAGCTTTTCGTGTGGCTGTCATGCCATCTGAGAAATTTTAATTGATTATTTTGGCAGGTTTTATGTTATGAGGGGGCTTGGAATACTCAGGCATGAGCAGATAAACCAAAGGATGCTTGTGCAGGTCCTTAGAATTTCAGCCTCTAATCATTAGCCAATTTGTGCCTTTCTCTTACACTGGTGTTAATTGTACTCATTGTCTTTCAGTCTCTTGTGATCAGTTGTTGTAATTGCTACTCTGCTGTATTTTTCTAACACGTGCAAGACTAGCCTTTATTTAGAGAGGAATTTTAAAAAACCCAGTAGTATTATTAAGACCCCATGCTCCTGCATTTTCTCAAAGCAGTCAAGTGCTTTTGCTGAGGTACCCAGGGAAATAAGTATCATGAATAGTGTAGTATGCTATTGCTGTGGATGTTTGGACTCAGCACTTAAGTAGTACCTTCACTCTTTTCAACGATTTCCACACCTTAGGATGACCTGCAGAGGGCTCTGGTACTGATTAGGAAGTGTTACTTCCTTGAGGTATCCAGCTTGGCAGATTCTGCTTCAGCCCTACTAGTTCATTCTACAGCTACCAAAGCAGTCCTGAGCATTCTGAGTTAAACTTGACTGAAAACACATTATCTTCTCTCTGTGTCACTGAAGTGTGTGTTAAATTATGCTGAATGCTTGCTAGTACTGTTCCAGTAGCCTGCTTGTTACTATATTTGATGTTAAATATTTGATGTTGGTCCTTTTTTGATTGGTTTCTGTGGTCTTGTTGAATTGAACAACATACACTCTTTACAATATTTAAAGATTCAATAATTTTTTATAAAAAACATTGGAATTGACTGGTTGGGCCATCTCTTATGTGAAGAAAGAACCTAAATTCAGGATTCTGTTACGCTGCAAGCTGCTGTTTATACATAGAAAAAAAAGATACTTCCCCAAGCACAGGACTTGCTGTGAGTACAGTGAAAGTTGCCTCAGACACCAGAGATGAGCATCTGTTGTGCTTGTGAGTTCCCTCCTGGGCAGGCTGTGAGCTGCACAATGACAACCCAGTGGAGCCTCTGCAGGGAGCCACTTAGGAAATGTCTCATGGAATAGTGACAGTGTCAGCTTGTCGCCCCAGTACCCATTGCCTGCCACTTCCCCTGGGCACCCACGCCTCACTGGTAGCTGCTTAGACCCAGCTGTGTCAATGGCACTTGCTTTGGGATGTGAAAACCCCACAGAAAACAGGGATCTGTGGCCTTGCTCCACTGAGTACAGGTCTGTTCAACCACTGCCTCTGCTTGTCTGCTCTCCAGAGAGACCGGAACCGTGCACAGCTCCTGGAATTTCTGAACTCTGCCTTGTAATGGGAGGAGTGCTCATCAAGGACCGGTAGATGTACCAAGCCAGCCATCATCCTAGGAAAACACTAAAGGGAAACTCAGGGAAAAGGACACCAAGTTGGACAAGACCAGACCGTCCTACTGGGAAGAAAGTTGGGATGTCCTTTTTTAATGGCAAAACGAAGAGTAGCTAATAACTCGTTAATGGAGATCCATGTCCTCCTTTTGAGATCCTAAGGTAATAGCCAGGCTGTGGTGTTTTAGAAAAGCCCAACTGTGTGTTGTTCACAGTGATAAGAAATGACACACCGAAGTCTAGTAATGTAATTTCTATCCTAACTGCATGCAGAATGCACTCTTGATTCAAGTGGCTTAATTTTTCTAGTAGTTTAAGCAGAGTATTTGTAAATGTCTATTTGAAAGATGAGGTGTTTCTTTCATGTATATTTTTTCTGGTAGTGGTTATGCTTATCCTAAAGAGCAAATTGACCTTTGTAAATAGAACATCCTTTTACATAAATGATTTTTTTTTGAAAGTTCATTCACTAAATGTTATTTTCTTTCAGAATTTGAGATGTGATGTTTCTCTGGACAGTTTATTGCTCTTTCTCATTAGAAAGTATAACAGCAAAATACTCTAGAGCAATAATGGTAGCAAATTATTTTTATCCTAAGTAGAAGCAGGAAAGGTCTCTGTTTCTGTTTATTTATCTGAATCAGTTGTTCAGTTCACAATAGATGGTTTACCCCCCCACATGTGGAGTTGCAATTCCTAGACCAAAAGCTCTGGAGTTCTGGCCTGCTTTTTTGATCCTGTGAGCCATATATCTAATCTTTCTCTGTTCAAAGTGCAGCGAGACACATACCATGGACTTACCTTAGTCTGATGGAGAGAGGGCTGTGGAATGGTGTTGAGGCAGGCAGGCAGTGACAGTGACTTCACAGGTCTGTGTACAGTCCACTGTGAGATGAGACAGGTATGGACAGGCAGCAGCAGCCCAGCACAGCTTGTGGGTGTGCCAGCTGTGGTAGTTTGCTCAGTGCCTGCACTCTTCCTTCCAGACCTTGGCTCTTGGTTGCCCAGCAGGCCGCTCTGTACATAACCCTGCTGTGGGCATTCCACTTGAATCGCTCGTGAAGCAGGTGCTCCTCGGGAGCTACAGTTCAGGAATGCCTGAAGGAGGGACTCGAGGGGAGTTGACTTTGACAAGAACATCAAGTGTACAGCAGTCAGAGTGGGGGGAGTTCATTAAAGAGCAAATGGAAAACTGTGTCTGTGTCTGCTACGGTGTTTTGAAGTAAACCTGAAGATTTGTACCATTGCTCAAGGGATAATTTTTTAACTGTTTTGATGTGTGAAACCTTCTGAAGGTGCTAGAATCCTCTTCTTTCCCTACTTCTGTTGTGAAGCATTTTGTAGTAGTTGTTGCAGAGACTAAAGCCCTGATCCAGCAGAGCAACTTCTTACCTTCTTATGAACATAAAACTTGAAAAAACATAAGTAAGAAATGGAGTTTCCTTGAGTTTTAATCTGACAATGGAAAGGGGTTTTGTGAAAGCACTGTTCTGAAATGTCAGGAGGGGGAAAAAACCAACCAAACAAGAAAACCCCATTTTTTTTTTATGGGGATTATGCTTTGATTTATGCTACTTTGGTATTTTCTAGCTAGTGATGTCAAAGCATCTTGCCCAGATAAGCAGCTTTTGTCTCTGGACTTTGCATAAGGTTAATCCCAAACACACTCTTGGAAGACACTTAACATCCTTCCCATTCCCTAGGTTATATTTTATGTAAAGATAGTATAATTTCTGAAAACTTGGTGCAGGGTAGGGAGTAGAAATGTGGAAGATGGAAAGAAAATAGGAACGGGAAACCCAGAGATCTCAGTTGTAAAAAACTGCATTGGTTGGAGGGTTCATACTTAGTTTAAATAATTTGCTTTTTGTTGCCTTGGTCAAAATCATAAAAACTCCTGCCCTGTTCTGCATTAGTATGGAAAAGGCAAAGGGCCTTTAGTAATATGATGTGGACTGTTCTTCTTTTAGGGTTTTGGTAGTTGGTGAATCTCATGGTATAAAAATGAGTCAAACTATTTCTTCTTAAAAAACAAACAAACCTCTTTTTTTTGGTGTGTGTTCAGGACAGAAAAATTTTCTGGGTTTGTTTTTTTTTTTTTTTTTTTACATGCTGGGTATGCTTTGGTGATTCTTTAAATTATTTCTGTGCCAGCATTGACTTCTAAGCTATCATTTCTTCTAGAAAGCCAAGCTCCTCAAACTCTCTGGCAGTCATTCTGCTCTATTCTCTCCTGCCCAGTCAGTTACAAGTGCTCTCTGAAACTTCCCAGCAGTTGCTGCTTTTATAAGCCTCCTTTTCTGCCCTTCCCATCTCCATGTAGATTCTCAGGTTTCTAAAGAGGTTTGAGTCATGTTGCATTCTTCCCTTCTCCATCTTTCCCTACAAGCACTGAGATCCTGTTCATCTTCTTGGGACTGAGTATCTTTGAGGCTGCTGTCGGGAAAAGGCCAGCAGATTGCAGTCCTCCCTAGTGAGTGCAGGCCCTTACAGCCAGAATAACTGCCTTGCACCCTCAGGGCAGAAGTTCGCTTTACTGACCTTTTCACTAAAGCATAGCTTCTTAATACTGCTTCAGATCCCTGTTGTGGCAGCTGCACCACAGACTGAACCAGAGGAGAAGGTTACAACAGTAAGACTGTGGTGAAAATCAGGAAATTTGCATGAGGGAACTGTGAAATTGTGTGGGATGTTAACCTGATACACACATGGCTGATAGACTTGCTACCAGGTCTACCAAGAAGTGCATGTTGTGGGCGGAGGTGAAGGCTGGAACAATAGAGCAGTGGAAAAGGTGTGAGTTAGGGATGGAGGGAGACTGCTGCTATCAGAAGTCACAGAGTGGGGCAGAGGTCAGGTGATGAGGCAGGGGCTGCAGAAGCTTACCTGGCTGGGCAAGTTGGGGTTCTTCCTAGAATGCTGAATAATAGAAGTCTTTCAGATGTGAAACCTGCTTTTTGTGTGAATGTGAGAGTGTGTGTGTGTGTGTGTCTTCCCTACCACACTTGCTTTCTGTGTTCCTGCACCATTTGCCATTCTGAGAATCATGCAGAACTCAGCTGAATTTTTTTAGCAGCAGAATTTTCAGAAACAGAAGTCGCTGTTGTGGGAAGGAGGGGAAGGATACATTCTCTGAGCTGCTGCTGCCATGCCCATCTTCCTTGGCACTGTTTGGTGTTCTATCCCAGCCAGTTCTTGTGGGCAGTACAATCCTTTGTTACTCATTTCCTTTACAGTTGATTTGAACTTCACTCTTTTGCCCACACAAAAACGTAGCAGAGATGAAAAGCTGAGGAAATATTTATAAATGCCACTTTGACTTGGAAGTACCTGGCTCCATGGAACTAAGGTGTTTTGTCCTACAGAGCTGAGCGGGGCCCGCCATTTTGGTAGCAGTTTCAGTATGGTTAAACTTGGGCAAGCTATGCTGTTTGGATGTATTTGGGGTTTCATGCTGCAGGAATGCATGAGCTTCCCAGTCATCCTCTGCAGCAGGAAAAACTGAGTGAGCTCTACATGCAGGGGAAGAGCAGAGGTCAGAGAGGCTGGAGTGACTTGCTCTGGGGTCACCTGCTGAACGTCTTGTGGTGTGGGCAAAGGCCTTGATGGCTGGTGGAGCTCTGATGTCTTTCATGTGTTAAACACACTCCTCGTGGTCTTTGTTGTGTGTGTGTAGAAACACGTTTCCGAAGTTCTGGTTCAACACTCAGGGTTGGGAACTCCACTTGGAGTCATTTGAGGACGCCATGGAATGGCTGGATTTTATGTCATAGTGGGTTTTCCTGAAGGAATGAGGTCCTGAGCACACCTGAGAATCCTCCAGTTTGCACTTAGTTATACTTGAAGCTGTAGAGTGATGAGTTTTTGAGGAGCTGCTTCTTAAAGTTATTGGCAAGCACCCAGCTACCTAGTTCCATCTCTGGACAAAATCATCAAAACTACTGTCCAGTGCACAGATTGGGATTTATTTGCCTGTTTACAACAGATGGTTTTTTTCCCTGCTTGTTCAATTTCAGTCTTAAATTGTTCTTCAGGAGTATGACTCATGTAGTGTTGTCTGAGGAATGAGCAGGACGTGGTGCTCAGGGGTCTGAGGAAGCCTCTGTAGAGCCCTTTGGAGCAGCATGAAGAACATCATTACTGCCCAGGCTGAGAGAGGCACAGTGTTTATGATGGCAGCTGTTCCCATGCCAGCGTGCTGGCCACTGGTGCCATCTTCCACTCAGGGATTGAACACCACTTGTGTTCACTTTGCTCTCCATTCGTGAGCTGCTCTAGGGGCGACGGTACAGTGGTGTGACAGGGAAGAATCTGCATTTGTCAGGAGAGGCCTGGTTAGGAAGCGGCTGCCTGTTCCCTGGTTGGTCGGTGTTGGAATATCTGCCGGTAGGTGGCATTGCTGTCCAGCTGGAATGCCACAGAATTTTTTTTTTTTTTTTCCAACCTTTTTACATTGGCTTTGCACTTTCTTATTCTGAAACCCTATAATTAGCCCGCAAATACCTAATTATGGTTGTTTATGAGGAACATGTGTTACTGCTGTCCTGTGAATTTAATCCAGTCTTTGTTCCTTTCTTGCCCGTGGCTGTGCTGAGGACAGACAATAGTCTCTTCTGCTGGTGCCTGTGTGCCAAAGGCAGAAGGAAGCCTTTAACTTCTCAGGAGCTGAATGCAACAGGAGCAGGTTGGTGAGAGCCAGTAGGGGCCTGAAAGGTGCACTAGGCTACCTGGGGCTGCTGAGTTCTCCAGAAACTGCACTCTGCTCTTCTCCATCTCCTAAATACCAGTGCTAGAATATAGAAAGAAAACCCACCAACATAAGGAGTATTTCACTGTCACTGCTTCATAACACATCTGGTTATTTAAATAGTCTTCAGACCAAATTAAGTGCAATCTGTTGCTTTAGGCAACCTGACACTGGAAAGAATCAGGTTGGAAAAAGTACTGCACATGGACTGTGACCTGATAGAGGCCTCTGAGGATACAGCATTGTGAACACTAAACAGATGTAATAGTAATTACATTCTGGGAGCAGATACGCTGATGTCAAAAACACAGAAGTTCTTTCCCCCACTTTGGTGTCTCTGCTCCTGGGTCAGAGTACATTTATTTGGTAGAGGCAACATGTGGCTGGGACTAAAATATAGAGGTGAGATGCTATAATATGGGGAGTAATCCTAGCCAGGACCCTAACAATTTGTCATTTTATGAAGTGTACAGTGGCAGTGTATACAGTGTATTCTTGTAGGCTTCTTTCTCAACTTTCTGGCGTGTTTATTAAGATCTCATCCTGTAGGGGTTTTCCCTTAGTGTGAGAATATCTTTGTGCAGCAAATGCACTGAAAATACATGGTAGTCATTGGGAGACCTAGGCCCAAGACCCAGCGTTCAGGGCCAGCAGAGCATCTTTCTGCTGTGAGCCAGCTTGTGACATGGCTTGTCTGACCATGCAAAGAGAACAAGAGGTCCCTTTTGCCAACAGCTCATACATGGACAGCAGTACCAGGGAAAGGCAGGCACTGAAATTAGGATGTCTCTGCCTGGCACAGGTGGGTGGAACTGAGGGAGGCCTAATAGCCCTCCCTCTGTTGCAGGGCACAACCAAAACGGCTGTGACTGATGCAGTCCAGTTCTTCTCAGAGTGCTTTTTGGGTAAAACTACAGTACCATGTCCTTTAGCAGGGAGGTGTAGCAGAACACAGGAATATCAGAGTGGCCATCCAGTCAAACTGTCTGTAGTTTTCCTTCTGGGAGAGGCCTAGAGCAATGTCTGGGGGAAGTAGTGTAAGCAACAACACGGATTTGCTTGTCCACAGCTTCTGGCAAGGAGTAGCTTAAGCCCTGTGCTATAGGCTGCATCTAAAGCACTGCAGTTTACTAACCCCCTGTACTCACACAGTCCCCTTTTGGAACCACTCGTCTGCCTGATGTGCAGAAATGTGCTATGCAATGCAATTCATGCTTCACTAATACTTAATGTGGGGAAAAAAATGGTTCCCTTTTGTTTAACACATGCATGCTTTGTATATACGATGCTTAGCACAGGGAGCCCTGAGCCATCTGGGGTCATCTGCTGATATTAAAGTGTTCCAGTACACAGGATCAGGTATGAGATCAACAGAGTGACTCAAAAGTATCTGGAGACAAAACAACCATTTTGTTTCTCATATCATCTCATTTTCTGGTAATACTGGTTAATGTAAGACGTACTTGGAAGCACATTGATGAAGACTTCAATTCAAGGTTGTATCTGCAGACCATGTAGCTTCAGAGAATTTCAGACCTTTGCAATTGCTTAATCCTGGTTATTTATCATGTTATATCTTGAGATCTGATTGCAGAGGTAGCAAGATAGAAGGTGGGCAGTTGCATTTGTAGCCTGTAGAGAGAGGATGGAGTTTTTTTTCTTTAGATCAAGTGCTTTTACCATTCATGCCTTCCTCCTTTGATACATGCACGGTAGGGCAGTGGAACAGCTGTTGTGTTTGGCTAGATATGGACAGATTATATTTCGGGAGATCTTTAATTAAAGACAACAAGTACAAATAAATTGGTTTATATTCCACAGCTTTGCTTTAATTCTCCAAGGTTCCATGATGAAATGTATAAACAGTGCAGTGTCAGCAGACAGGTATTTCCCTCAGAGCCTATTCCAATTCCCCATGGCATGACAGCTGCCTGAACTCTGTGCTGATGTGGGTGAGGAACCTCAGCTCCTGCCTGCACATCCTTTCTGGCTGACACAGCCTGTGGCCAGGCTCAGCTCTAGAAGCCACAGGAGCAGGGCTGCACAGCCTCCCTCAGGAGAGCAGTGCCTCTAAGGAGTGCTAACCCCTGGAAGCTGAGCAGTGCAGCTGAGCTGTTGCCACTACTTACTAGAAGGTATAGCAAGTCTAGGACTGCTTTTTCCTGGGTGTCACGATGTCCTTTGGACAGCACAACACTGTCACCGTTGTCAGTGGGGCAACAGCGATGCTCTGAGCTGATACCAAAATCCTTGCTCAGTTCTGAGTGAATGTTTGAGGATATAGAATCATTCTTGCTTGGTTCACTTCTGTTGTTAGCAATGATGTGCTCCTAGTTAAAATTTTACTCTCCTTGAAGAATTAAGACACAGGACTAACTTTCAGGAGGTGCTAAAAACAGAGGGTGTCATCAAGGCCGTGTAGAAAAATTTTTGTTGTTGTTTTTCTACACTAGCAAGTAGTGCAGCCCAGGAGGAGCAGAGTTGTAGAGTCAGACAGTTACCAGTGAGGGCCTGATCTTCACACTACACAAGTTTCTGAGAGTTTACTTCAGATTTATGGTTTTTGAGCCACTTGCAATGCATCATTTGCATTGGCTTTAGCTAGAAGCAGTCTGGTTTGCCTGCTGTGTGTGCCCAGTGCCATGGACCGTACCACAGTAGGTGGGGACAGTCAGGCGTTCCATGCTCCTCATTTGAACTGACACTAATTTAGCCACACCAAATGTGGAATTAGGACAAGGCAAACATGACTGGGTAGTTGTTGCTGCATGCTGTGACCAAAGGATCATTAAAGATTCAGACTACAGCATTTCTAAGAAAAATCAGGACTACAAGAAGTGCAGCAGTCGTGGATCGTGATCACCTCCCAGCTCTGCTCCGGTACCTGCTGCTGCATGCACAGTGCAGGAGCTCGCGGTCAGTCTCCGAGCAGCTGGCTACAGGCAAACATGGTACTACTTCTAGCCCTGTAAGAGTACTAGGTAGCATGGAGTACGAATAGAATTCTCATAGCTTGGTATCTGAATATCCCTCTATCATCACATCCTACTGTGAGCCCAGTGTAACCTGCAGAAGTGGTGGAGGGAGGGTGATACCATTTAAGAGTTTGGATTACATTTTGTTGTGGAATTAGAAATGATAGGTAAGTTGAGACAAAACAGCTGCCACCAGCACTACCACAGCCTGGCCTCCGTAACATGCAGGGCTTGACCAAAGGTCGGATCTGTCTCCTTTGCTGGCTGTTGCACGAGAATGGTGTCTGCCAGCTGGAAGTTGTTAATGAAGGGCAGAGCACGATCGTGGGCTGCTGTGATAGTGTGAACACCCTTCAGTGACTTCCTTGGCTTAGTACATTGCTGCAGGGAAGTTACTGCTGATTCTCCTTAAGAAAGAGCTGACACTACTGACACTGTACTGTAACAAAGAGCTTTGTGGCAGTGTGTCAGAGTGTCCCGTGTCTCCCAGCAGTCCATCAAACATCGCATCAATACAGTCAATACTGAAGGTGTCAAACAGAACATAAGTGCAAATTAAATGAATACAGAGCATGAAATTAATGAACTCCTCTCAGCCTTCAGTATCATACAGTGGCTTGCAAATATATAAAAAAAAATATGGCTGACCCTTTTCCAAAGAAGAATTTTTTCTGTAAATTGTGATGATCCCTTGCTAGAGATCCTACATCTTCTAGGCAGCTAAGGCTATGCTAAGTATGTCAAGCCTTTGTTTTTACTTCATATACGCAATCACATTACTTCACAAGGACATATGGCTGAAAAACATTAAGCTGATTGTCGCAAGGCTTTAAACTCTCCGTCATTGACCTAGAGTTGAAATAGCCTGTCCCAAACTGGATGCTGTATTTGGAAGCCCTGACTTTTTGATTAAAAGTGAGCTGCTTTCTGCCCCTAGGAGGGTTGCTGGCAGCAATGTTTACCAAGGGATAGAAACTGCAGCCTGGTGCAAGTGAGAAAGCCTTGTATTCAATCTTACGTGGCCCAGAGGGGAGAGAGGAAGAGCCAGAATCCCACAATCTCAGAGAGCTCTTAGGGGTTTGATCTTGATCTTTGTTTTATGCTGCCTTCCTCCATCTCTGGAAGAAACTGCACATTTCTAGTCTAGGATAGATTTCATGTACTGGAATTCTTCCCAGAGTTGGCACAGCTTCAGAGGATTTTAATCTTAGCTGTAGAACCCACATGCTGTTGCAAAGATCCCCAGGGAAAAATAGCTGGAAACGGACAAAAGAACAACAAAGCTACAGGGTCCTCCAGGAGTCTGTGCCCCACTGGGATGATTCCCCAAAAGCCAGTCACACAGGCAAATCCCTCTCTTCGTTCCCTATCTCCCGCTGGTCACCACAAAGCATCCTAGCCCTTGGGTTCTCTACAGGACACTTGACTTTCACAGTGTGCCCTACTGTTCCCCTTGCTGGTGAGAGCTCTCTCCCTACAGATGCTGAGTGAGGGCCTTAGCAGCTTTTCCTTAGTGGCATTTTCCTGTCTCTTCAAAGTCTCAGCAGAACCCTCATCTGCCAGAGCCCTTCAGTCACTCAGAGCAGCAAAAATTCAGATGATCTCAACCGTTGCCACAATACAGAGAGCCCTGGAGATGAATGCTGAGTCCCTTCACCCTTCCCTTTACATGGATACTCTACTTCAGCACTCTTTCAGGCTTGGCCATAAACATTAATTTCAGCCCACTGATTTATTTCTGGGGTGTGGGGTGGAGCACTTACCTCAGCAACACAGAGCACTGAGGCCCCAGAACAGCATTTGACACAGCACTGAGGTATCCACCTGTGTATCTACACAGTAGGCTGATAAATTTCTATCTACTCTGCAGGTGCAAAGTTCAGGGGGTTCTGCCTGCACAAAAGAGAAAATACCCAAGAAACTTGAACATGCATAAACTGGTTGTTGTGGAACATGATTGGTCTTTAATCTCAAAAAGCTTGGGTCTGTTTCTACTCAGTCTGCATTGTGAACTGTCAGCAAAAAAGCGGATCAAGAGCAGTGCTGAGATTACCTGTGAAGTTTGTTGTAGCACTGTGGAAGGCTATTAGTTGGAAAAGGAAGTTCAGTTCCAAATCAGATACTAGCTTTAACTCACAAGCCTGATCCTGCAAGCTTCACTCATTTAAGTGGCTGTCTTGCTTTCAGCAAGATTGGTCCAGCCAGCAGCTCTCAGTAGCTTAAGCCAAAAGTTTTTATAGATAACTACATCCAGGCTGGAGGGGAAAGGGGGTAGACAGACATAGCAAAACGAATTCATTTTCCACAAGAAAGCAGTAATAAAAATGAGATAGTAAGTGAGCCTTGCCCTTAAGGTTACTGAATAGCTACTGAGTTAAAAGGAAAGGCCACCATGTTTGGTAATAAATGGTGTCACAGACTGCAGGCATCAGCAGTGGTTACTATGGACACAGCTTCCAAGACAGAGACAGGCAGGAGAAGAGATATGGAAAAAAGAAGAAACAATAGAGTTTAAAAAGGGTTAACTAGGATTTTGAAAGATCAGTGTCTAAAAACCTCATTCAGCATAGAGTCAGAAATCCTTGGTGTTCCGAAATTCTGGCATGCTCCAAACCCTCCTGTTGGGCTGGGTGCCCCGTTCCACATCCTCAGAGATGGTCTTGATGTCACTGATGAATGGGGAAATCCTGGACCGAGATTTAAATGTTGTTAAGGAGAGGCTGGTTCTGTTCCTTGTGTTCCATTGCCTTGCAAGCTTCTTGGCCTCTTCCTCCTCTTTGATCTTCTCAGCAGCTTCCTGCAGGATGGAGCGGAAGAGCTGGGATACTTCCTGCGCTTCTGGTTCGTACTCAGCAACGACTTGTCGGAACCTGGAAGCACAGTCAAGGCACAGCTTTGATTAAAAACATCAAATTACGGATTGCTGCCAAATCACTGTGCTAGGCTTGGAACTTGCACTTTCCTGCTAAATGGGACTCCCTGGACTGAAGGAAACAACAACAAGGAGGGGCCACGAAGATATGCCCAAGGTCTCTAAAATCACAGGCAAGCCAGGGAATGTAAGGAAGCAATGAATCACTGTTTCTTAGAAGCAGAAGAAATTATAGTGAGAACGAAACAAAGCTAGAAGGCAAGTCTGAAACAGAAGGAAGTGCTCTTTTCACACAACACCTATTAAACCAGAACTCAGCGCTATCAATAGCTTAAGAAACAAAATTATTGGACAAGTTCGTGGAAAGTGTCCCCATCACTGCTGATTAAACATGATTGTCCAAATGCACATCCTTGCTCAAGGTAGTCCCTGAACTGCAGCTTACCAGAAGCTAAAGGTAGACCAGGGAAAGCCCCACTAGACTTCCCGTTTCCAGTTCTTGTTCCCCATAGCGTTACTCAATAGCCTCTAGACAAAGGAAAATCCAGTCACTTTGTTTGGTAGCCTTTCAATATTTAAGTTTCAGAGAAGTGGTATTTCATCTTCCTGTGGATTTCTGTAAGATAATGGACTGGCTCAGCTGAAAACATCTTAGTTGCCAGCATGATGCTGTATCTCATTAGATAACCCTGAATTACTTCAGTACCTTCTCAGCAAAGAGCTAAAAATTGAGTTTTCTGAAATTTATTAGGCTAGCTTAATACCAAGGAAGTGAAGAATAACCACTGTTTATTTTGCAGATGAGGAAGATAAGATGCAGGGCAGATTAGTTTTCTTGAAGCCACTGAGTGGGCCACTGGCTGGGCAATGAAGAGAACATGCCATTCCTGACACCTTCCTGGGTGAATTCTTCCCAGCCTGGAGAGTGTGGGATCCACTCCCAAGGCTCACACACTGGTCACATAGATATTCTGATTGTTCTGTAAGAGTATGCATTTGTGACAGATGGTAATATGGCTACTCTTCTAATAAATAATCAGTTCTTAACATAAAATTATACCTGCAAGCAGACACAGAGCTAAACTAGTGCTTCACTAAAATCCAGGTATTTGTACTGCAGGGAAGCTAAAGTGTATAAGGTAAGTGTTTTAATATTTTTCTCCAGCTGAACTTAACAAGGATGGAAAACAGTAGGACTGTATTTAAATAAGCTTAATACAGCAGAAGCTGATAGAATAAGATATTGCCTCTTGGGTTTTTGATAAGCCCTAGGAATGTAAGGAGTTTAGCACATACGGAATTGCACCGCTTAATGGTGTGCCAAAGGATACCCGAGATAATAAGGACAGGAAGAAAGCCGAAGAGAAACCGGAAAGAGTCTCTGTACATTTATGTATTTTGACTCTGACTGTGGAGACCTGAAATTGGACACACATCTTGACATCCTGCTGTATCCCAGACATTTCTCTCCCAGCAAGTGCTGGCAGCTGTGTGTTCAGTTGTGGAGTCACCAGTGTTGCTTGCTGAGGGAACTCGCTGTCAGCAGAAGCACCAGTCCCTTGCAGTGTCAAGCCAGAGCAGTTTGATACAAAACCTTCCAAAGTCACCAAAATGTTCCTTAACTGTTTCAGTTGCTTTGGATGAATTCTTAATCTCCCTCCTCCAACCCCTCACCAAAAACATCTAAACTTTGAATGTTTGGGTGCAAAAAGCCCCTGAGGTGCTGTAGTTCATGCTGGTATTTAAGTACTGACACAGTGACGCAAAACTGAATTTTGCAGAGCCTGGAAGAGCAAGAGACTGTCTTGCTGAGGGTTAGTGGACAACGGCAGGAACAGGGATTTGCTGGGCATTGCAGAGTTCCTTTCTGCCTTCTGAGGAGGGACTTCTGTTGCACTAACAAAGAGCTCAAAATAGTTTTCACAATAAATACATTTTCCCCTTTATCCTATTTGAAGCATAGACAGGTGAGCCCATAGAAACCCAAATCTTCCTAACATTTGTATTATTACAGCAGGGAAAGCAGCTTCAAAGGATTTCTGTTGCAGAGGTGAGCTAAAATGAGTCATCCCGTTATTTTATCTCTGTGTTTTAAAGAGAGGCGCTGTCATATTATATATATATCATATATATATCAGTACATCCTCCTCTTTTGTACTGGCAATTGTGCACCCCAAAGGCCTCATCACTGCCTCCACTTTCAGAGGTTGTGTGTCATACTGCTGGATTGTGGCTCCAGAGCAGGGAGCAGCACATCCCAGGCTATTACTGGGCCAGTGCCTGGCTCTGGGAACAAGAGCGGAACTGAATGATATGGCAGCAAATATACCCCCTGTGCAGAGAGCTCTAATGCTAATGCCCTGTGTTGCTGGTAACACTCCCAACCTATCCAGCTGAAATAGTTTTCTGAAACCAGGGTAACTTTCCACCTTCACAGCTATCTGCCTGTTGGCACTCTTCTTAGCTTGGTTTTGTGAACTCTGCTGTTAAGATTTACCTCTAATTTTTCAGGATCAACACCAAAACTACGTTGTATGGGTTTGCGTAGGTCTAAGAAACAAAGGGAAAGTGATCCTAAAAACTGTCTGCCAGACACACAGTGAAAAGCCACCTTCATTCTGATGCAGAAGGGAAGGGGGACCCTTTTCTCTCCCCCAACAGGATGAACTAACTTCACCCCTTTATTAATGCCCACCTAACTTCCGTACCAGCACGTTTGTGTAAGGGACAGCTCATGTAGGAAGTCCAAAAGGTGGGCACACCACAAATATTTCTCAACACAAAAGATGGACAGGTTATCAGGGCTGAGCTCCAGCCAAATCAATCTGTGTATCAGAAAAAGACGATGTTTTTGCTGCAGGCACCTACACATAACCAAAGCCACCTTCCCCAGGTAACAGTGAACACCAGTGTATGTGCTGGATGATCCAGCAAGTCTGCTCTCTGCACAGAACACCTAGTACATAAAAACAGAAAACCACTGGAATCAAGGAATATGGCCTTGTGTCTTGGGAAACAAGCTCCACACAAAGCTGCTCCATGGAGTTAAGAACACAAAATTGCACAAGGCTCATCTGTCTTCTAGCACAGATTAACACCCTTATGCTTTTGCATAGGATAGTTTCAAACTAGGCAACCGCACAACCACGTCTAGAAATGCCTCAATGGGGTTTCCTTACTCATCATAAAAGCAGACCTAGCTATCTTACTTGTGGCTCAAACTATGGAACTGCTGGTAGCTGTCCTGGAACACATCGTGCAAGTCATGCAGTCTGAGACATAACTGCCAACAAAACTCACCTAGAACCAGCACAGAAGCCCGGGGAGGGTGCATAGGCATACAAAGGGATGAGCACATTCCCCAGTCCAGGCACTGTTTTAATCACATTTCAAACAAATTTGTTCTTTAAATTGTGGCCCTTCCATTGCTTTATAGAGCTGTTAGATTTTAAGAATCCATCTGTGCTTGGCTCATACTGGCATTGCTTTTCAAAGCACTGTCACCTGCCTGTGTTATTCTGTAGGTCCCCTGTGCTGTAGGTTCTCTAAGCACAGCCTGAACTTTAAAGACCTGTTAAATCCAATGGAAGTCCGTGGACTTAAACAATGTACTTATAGTTCAGGGTATTCCTGAGTGCCTGTCTGAACAGGGAGCTCTAAGTAGATTTAGTCATTCAAAGAAAACGTGGGGTTGCTTAGTGCTAATAATTAGCTGCTGACTCTTGAATCTATACTTTAAGCAGTAATTCTGGTTATAGCGTAAAGCTATGAACAGCTTTGCTAGAGAAGGCTCCTTGACTCCCAAAGAGTTACACCATTCACACTAATTGCAACACTCAAGTCACATCACCTCAAACTTAAGCTCATAATTGTAAATAAATCCATTTCTGATTTTCGTCATTTGTCTTGCATTCAAGCTTACTAGGAAGGCCACTTCAGCTATACACAATCCTTAGAAAATCACAGTCCTTAGCCTGTGATATTGGTAACAACTCAGATCAGCAAAATTCAAGTTTACATTTCCATAACAGGGAGTTTTTTTGTTTCCCTCTGGGCACAGGAGGACAGAAACCAACTGTTTCACTTTTGCTGAAACTGAAGGAAATGGAACAGATTTTAACTAGCTCTGACTAGGGCTAAAGCTCTGAGTAAAGATGGCAAATACCTAGCATTTTGTATTGGCAACCTACTATTCTACTTGTTCAGGTTAACCATGGCAGCTAGGTACTACAGGCCTCATCAAAATCACTGTCATTTCCTTCAGCTGGCTCTAGGATTTAATTTTAAATAGTCAGCCATCTCTAACCCTGTAACCTAGAGCTGAGTTACTCCTGAATGCAATAGCTTTATTTGCATGAGGTGAATTAGAGTCTCCAGATATCTGATGCTAGCTGCAGTGTATTTGAATCCTTCCAGAATTCCAAGAGACTCAAAGAGAAGTTTCTATTGATCCAAAATACAAAATAGGCAATCTGGATCTGAAAAAAACCCCTTTCATTTCTGAAGTGCTCCTTTCCAGCCTCCTCTACAGCTAAAAAAACAAATTTAGAGAAACTTTGCCTCTCAGTAGATGAGCCTGTAGCCACAGAAAAGGACAATTTGGATAATCATTTAGACCTTTAGAGAATGAAGTGACATCTCTGACAAGTCACATAAAAATGCTTTGTTCTGGCTTTGACTCTGAACTCAGAGTCTCACAAAGAAGGAGACCTTGCATGACACAAACAAAACAAACTGCAGTCTTGCAAGATGCCTGGTACTTGTGTTATTTAAGAATTACATGCTTGTCGAGTGCAAGAAGGACTTCAAAAAGGACCTCAGCTCTTCAAATATCTAAAATGGAAGGGAAAGGATCAAGCTTACTATTTCAGTCAGAACCAAGGACTTCAGTAGGGTACACGCTCTGTATTTGAATTTCCCAATGCAAGCTTTTTTTTTGGTGGAAGATTTTTCTAAAAGCTGCTACATACAGAGTACTTGAGAGGAGGCATCAGCACTGCAGTGATCTCGTTATCAAAGTACTTCACTGGAAATGTGGAGGTTTCATTGCATTCCTATTATACTCATCTTGAGGAATTTCTAGTAGTTACTAAAATCTCCATCTTATCTCACTTTCCGAGAAGATAATTTAACCAATTTTGGCTGTCTTTCAGTTAAATTCCATGCTCATTTTTTCTTTCTCCTGTACATTTTCACCTCCTAACATGGCAAGCCTCATTCTTTTTCTTTGTTTCTTCGTCAGCAGTGAAAATTCCATGGAATCACAGAGCTCTCAGTTAGAAGGTAGAAAAGAAGAAGGGTCAACTCTTAACATTTCCAACACAAAATGAAAGGGTTATTGAATAAAACTAGGACATACTAGTTTAAGACACAGTTTCCATGAGCAAAACACAGTTTCTATAACAGAGTTGTAAGTTTAGGAGTGGAACTCTGCCACAGGGTACCAAAATGGTAAAAATTTACATGTGTTCACAATGAGAAAAGCCTCTACAACCTAAACAACTGAAAGAAAAAACCACATCAGCCAATTATGGACAGAAGGTCCACTTGTGGCTCCAAAAGTCTCCCAGTTACAAGGCACAGTAAGTTGGATGCTATATTTGAGGTGGTGTAATTGTCCCTACTGTTGGTTTTGCTTCCTTGTCCTTTGCTCTTCTCCTTACACTGGTGCCACTGGCCACTCTGTCACATACAGGCCACACATCAGATCAGCCAGACCTTTGACTTAATCCAGTTCCACCATTTTTGTGGCTATGATAGTCCCTTCTCAATCGCGGAATTGAACCAACAAGGTTATGAAATCCTCATTCTTTTTTAGTATGGCTCTGCTAACCATGCAAGCTCTGTAAAACATGCCACTTCTTGAATCATAGTGTAATACAATTTATGACAGCACCCTACAACAGCAATTCGTAAGAGGAGTTTTAAGAGGATGGTTTTAGCCTTTTTCAATCATGCCCACACAGAGTCCACCAACGTTGTTGAGTACATTTATCTACTGCTGGCAGTATGCTGAATCTTGAACAACCATTACAAGCTGCACTGAAATCACACATCTTGTATGATCTGTCTCAGTTCCAAAAAAAAAAAAAAAAAAAAAAAAAAAAAAAAAAAAAAAAGCAAAAAAGCAGAGCAGCAAGTTGTATATGACTCAGCTTAATACTTTCCTGAGGAGGGTGAACCTTGGGGCCTCCCAGCTCCAGCAACTGAAGCCTGCTGTCATGGAAATAAGCTGTTTGCCAGACAGGCCTTGCTCAGTGGCCCTGGAGATGGTAAAGATAGCCCTGAATCCCAAGGGTTTGAAGTGGCTTGTTTACAGCATAGCTTGGAGTTATACAAACACAAAGCAGGTGCTGTCCCCAGCAAATTTTCACTGGAGAGGTCTTGGTCGCTGAATGATCCCAAATCTCTGCTTCTGCCACCATGGCAACCTTTGCAAGAGCCAAGGCTCTGTGCCAGGTTTCTTCCAAGGTTCAGCCCCAGGGGAGATGGGGGCTAGAGAGGTAATTTTGGCATTGTTTCCTGGCTACACCCACTGTAAGAGAGAGGACCAGCTATTTCCAGCACTTTTATAGTTGCAGTGCAGGAGCTGTAGATTTATTTGTTCAAGGGAAAACAGGTGCCAGCATACATAGTGAGGGCTGAGGGCCTTCTTGTATATCTCCTGTAAAGACTGTCTTCAAATTTAAATCGAGGAATGAAGGCTCCAGTGAGGGGGGGTAAACACCGAAGGAGGTTGTTCAGAGGCTGTGGAATCTCCACTCTCAGAGGTATTCAACAATGGACAGGACAAGGCCCTAAGCAACCTGATCTAACTTTGAAGGTGGCCCTACTCCAATAGGAGGAGGAAGTACACACCTCTAGAGGTCCCTTTAAACCTCAGTTTCTCTAAGATTCTGAAGTCTGAAGCAAAAAAAAAAGCCATCACAATACTGAGATGGTAACTGTTCATCAGGCAAGGTAAAGCTGCTCTGGCTACTCAGGAGCATAAGGTACTCAAGCCAATGTCAGAGGAAAATAGCATTTAGTAATTTCTTGAAGGAAATTATGCTGTGTTAAACTGACTTAAAACATTTGATTTCCCTTCTTTCAAGTGCAAAGACACTATCCCAACATGACTTATGATACAGGATGCCAAGTTTTGGTTCTCTTGGTCCTAGCAACTCTCACTCTGCCCTCTCACATTGTAAAGAGGAAAGGGGGAAAGGAAAGGTCTGTACCATCCCATCTTTTACTGTACCTGAGTATGACAGGCCCACAGTAGGAAGGATGTATTTTGGTGCACATATCCTCCAGCTGCAGCCGTTCTCCAGGGCTGATGTCATAGCTCTGCTTTGGGTAGCTGACCAGCCAGCCGTAGTCCACCCCGGTCTTGATCTTGCGGTATTCGTTCTCCCGCTCTCGCTGATGCTTCTCTGCCTGCTTGATCTGCCAGTTCAGCTCCATCATGAGCGTTTCAACCACCATTTCTGTGGGGTTCCTCTGGGAAATGCGGTTTGGGGGCTCATTCCACCTGAACCAGGATGCCAATGACATAATGCTCTGTGTGTCTTCTCTGGGAGCAGGTTGAGGGTAGAGAGGGAGAGAAAAAGAACAGTGCCGGCATCAATACACCTCAGCTGAGAACATTCTTCCCCCTCACACCTCTCCAATCTGTTGTTAAAATTGCTACTGGATAACCACTTGGAAATAATTGGTGCTGGGCACCTTGAGAAATTTCACTCATAGCAGCCAGCTTGCTCAGAGGGCGAGACAAAGGGTGAAGAGGCACTGTCTCCCTTAACTTCCACTCACCATGTAATTAAAATGAGTCACAGTCCTTGCACCTTAAGTCAGGTTACAAGGATACCTTGCTCCCTCCAGGCTAGGCTGGGGAAGCATTCTCCTGCTCACACACGGGGCTCGGGCTCGCCTGGCTGAACCCTCATGGGAGGGCACAACCTCACAACCTTGCAGCAACCCTCCTTGTGAAAACTCAGTGCATGGAGTCAAATGATTGCTGGAAGCTACATTCTAGCCAGGAGATCCTTAGGGAGGAGGCAGGATAAGTGACCTGGTGCAGTGGGTTAAAGCTGGTGCCCACCAAGTGCCCACCAAAGCTGCTGTATCACTCCCTTCCCCAGTTAGACAGGAGAGAGGAAATGTATTGAAAGGCTCATGGTTTGAGATAAGGACAGAGAGAGATCACTCAGCAATTACTGTCAGGGGCAAAACAGACTCGACTTGAGTATATTAGTTTATTACTGATCAAATCACAGTTAGATAATGAGAAATAAAACCAAATCTTAAAACCTTCCCCCACTCCTTTCTTCTTCCTGGGCTCTGCTTTCCTCCTCAATTCTCTACCTCGTCGCACCCAGCAGCACAGGGGGATGGGGAATGGGGGTTGTGGTCAGTTCACCACATATGGTTTCTTTAGCTCCTTCCTCCTCTGGGGCAGGACTCCTCACGTCCTTCCTCTGCCCCAGAATGGGGTCCCTCCCACAGGAGACAGTCATCCATGAACTTCTCCAGTGTGAGTCCTTCCATGGGCTACAGTTCTTCATGAACTGCTCCAGCCTGGGTCTCTCACAGGGAGTGCAGTCCTTCAGGAACAGGCTGCTGCAGCGTGGGTGCCCCACAGTGTCACAAGTCCTGCCAGCAAACCTGCTTCAGCATGGGCTCCTCTCCCCATGTGCCCACAGGTCCTGCCAGGAGCCTCTTCCATCATGGTCTTCCCGTGGGGTCACAGCCTCCTTTGGGCATCCAGCTGCTCTGGCATGGGATCCCACATGGGCTGCAGACGGATCTCTGTTCCCCCATGGACCTCCATGGGCTGCAGGGGCACAGCTGCCTCACCCTGGCCTTCACCATGGGCTGCAGGGGGATCTCTGCTCCAGTGTCTGAGGCGCATCCTGTCCCTCCTTCTGCACTGACCTTGGAGTATGTAGAGCTGTTGCTTTCCCATATCCTCACTCCTGTCTCCCAGCTGCTGTTACTCTGTTTTTTCCCTTTCTTCAATCTGTTATCCCAGAGGTGCTACCACCGGAACTGATGGGCTCAGCCTTGGCCAGCAGTGGGTCCATGTTGGAGCCACCTGGCACTGGCTTTGTTGGACATGGGGGAAGCTTCTGGCAGCTTCTCACAGAAGTCACTGCTGTAGCCCCTCATCCCAAAACCAAAACCTTGCCATTCAAACTGAATACACCTGAGTAGGCTTGCTGCTGCTGCCGCTGCTGCTGCTGCTGCTGCTGCTGCTGCCGCTGCTGCTGCTGCTGCTGCTGCTGCTGCTGCTGCTGTAACATCAGCAGCAGAGCTCGCCCCTGCCTGGGCAGCACTCACAAGAGCATGAGCTACACGGCCAGGCAGAGCTTTAACCATTATGTAGCAAATGTGTTGCTGCAGCAGAGGCTACAGCACCTGCTACAAGCTGAAGTCTGACTGTGAGCTGTGCTGCAGGAGCACTCCTTCAGCACCACCACCAGTGCCAAGGGAACTAGGGCTGCTCCGAGAGGGAAGCACAAGCTCACTGAGGTTTAAACTGTTATTACTTCTAAGAGGTTTCTGCTGCTGGGGAGTTACCCAGCACTGAGAAGACAGAAAAAATTTCATCAGCTCAGAAAAAGATGGGATTAACTCCCCACCCAGCCAATCCCTTCATGTTGTCCCTTCAGGAGGACAATGCATGGAACAAAGTTATTACCTATTGTACTTGTATTTAAACACAATGGAATCCAAAACAGGCACTAGGGAGCCGAACAGGAGCAAAACAGCATCTGTTTCTTCACACAGTGCACTTACGTGCCTTGTTGCTCCCTTCTATTAGCCCCTGGGGAGAAGAGGTGGCACAAATAATGATTGCAGCTGGGATTACAGAAAGGCTACTTCTGGCAGCAGCCCAATCAGGACATGGCGTCAAAAGTTAACGTGAGGGCAAGGGATTAAAGAGTCTGATTCTGCAGGGCCTGAGCAAATCCTCACTACTGGGAGACAGACAGACACGAAATGGAGAAAAATATGCTTTTGATTTAAGCTTCCACACTGGGGTCTAGGGCTCTTTTTGACAATAAAAATCACCAAAAGTTCATAACTACACAGTACTCCTACTAGGAATGAGAGCCATGAGCTCCCAGACTCCCTAGATGAGAAATGATCAACAGGATTCTGCCGTGACTGCGAGGAAAAGATGCTTCCTTGCATCATTCACTTGTCATAAAGTAGCCTGTTCTCTTTCAAACATGTTCATACTGTGTAAATACATCACACTATTAAAGGAAAATGCTCCAAAAACCTGGATTGTCTATACAGTGTCCCATGTTTGAAATTATTTCAGGCTCTAAGGCTTAGGCTTTTCTAGAATCAGAAAGTTTTCCAAACTGCATCAAAGGACTAGTTTCTCTAGTCCTGTATCCTATCTCTCCCAGCAAGCAATACCAGTTTCTTCAGAAGGCAGACATAAAAGGGCTGAACACTTCCACAGGTCACAGATGCAGCTACCTCAGTGTGTCAGGCCGCAGGTCCTCTCCCGAGACTGTGTAAACAGGAGCACCTTGGCTGGCTTACAGTGCTTGTAAGGAGAGATCGCTGCAGTGACTGCTTGTGCCCTGGAGCATAGCTCCATCTCCTGCAGTCACAGTCAGCAGCTGCTGCAAGTAATCCTGCTCCTGTCTCATCTCCGTGCTCTGGAGGAGGAGGAGCAGCCAGTCCTTCCATTTGTGTTTATCGCCAGGGTGACTCCAGCTAACAGCTCCCACGCCACCACACAGAGCTCCGGCGTCTGCCGCTGGCTTACTCGTCTGAGACACGGGAACAAACTCAGGCTGGAACTGATGCGCTGACAGCTTCCAGTCCGTCATCCTGCCACTCCATCGTGTACCTGGATCTTGCTACATGGTGGCCTCCACTCACTCTTACACATGATTAAGGATGCAGACCTTTTCCTTGGTCTGACCACCCCTTGTGTATCACTAACAAAAGTGAGGAGCATAACGGACCACAAGCGGTTGTAAATAATTTAAAGTCTCCCTGTTTGTTTTCAGCTTCTGTGATGACAGTAATTTTTGTAAGCTGTTCCAGGTACCTGACCAAATAAGGTACCATTATTATTTCCATCTGTGCCTTTATCTGATGAAGGTGAACATGCCCTTCTGTATTTTAATTTGTGCTTATCCTGGCTATGACCTGGTCTCACACTGGTTTAACTCTGCTGACTTCGGTGGCATTAGGGGTAAATCAGTATAAAGTATTACAGCTGTGAAGCAGAGGAATGCCCTTCCAGCTATTCCTAGCTCACCAGCTGTTTCATTAGAAGAGGAGCAAAAGGGGAATTTAGTGGTCACACTAGGAAAGAGAGCGAGGAGACTTGGGTTTTGCATGATCCTGGGCTGTTCTTACTGCCTTTATGGTTTTTAGTTCCACAGGTTCCCTCAAAGCAAGGCATTCTGCATGAGAACCATTTTAATAGCACTAATATTACAGAGAATAAACAGAAAAATATTTGGATACCTTGTCTGCTGATACCAAGGCCTGCTGAACCTGAGCCTTGCCCAGTCCCAGAGCTTTCAGAAAGCTCTGGTAACAGGCAGATTTGCTTTTGGTATGGGAATCTGGATGCTACTGACCCCAAAAGGGGCTTCCACTTGACTGCCATAAAAAATCTGCTTCCACAGTGAAGAATATGAAGGAAGGCAAGCACGTCACCTGCAGCTGAAATGGCCTGTTTTTAAATGAAGGAAAATCCCATGCAAGCGTTTCATGCACACTGGCAGCTTGTGCTGGCTGTTCCTAAGGGAGCCTTGTTTGTATGAGATTGTTTCCTTCCCCATCTCTCATCCATCATCTCCTCTTTTTGAGAGCTGGCAATTGGCCATCTCTGTTTAGCAGGCTCAACAAGCCACCACTCTTCCCACTGCTGCTCTTCGCAGCCTGCAGAAGATACTGTGGGCTCCATTAATTGTGGCTGCTGGTTTTAATTTAAAGTTCACAGGCAGGCTAATCATTAACTGACTAAAAATGGCTTTCCCATGTGGAAAAACTCAAAGGACTGTTGGCAAGATGTGGACATTTAAAGGAAGGCGAAAGTTACAGCCTGACCTTCTTACTGGGGAAAAGGACAAATTTACACTTTGCAAGCATTCACATTACAATTATTTTTTAAAAGAGATATTGCCCCAGCTGAATACAGATCTTTCTGTTGCACAATTAGTCCATTTTCTAATTCCTTCTTAGAGGCTATCCTGGGGACCTGACACAATCCAGTTGATGAACTGCTCTGGTGTCATTCAAGCAAAATTTCAGAGAAGTTTATGTAAGTTCCACTCCAGAAACAGATCTGGATTTCAAGACTTTGGTATCATTGACCCTAGAGCTTTGTCTAGAAGACAAGCCTTCCTCTCACACTGTTGGTTGCAAGTCTGACCAACCACCTCACAGAGTTGTAAGCCCACATTTACCTTAGCAGTGCTTAAGTCTGGAATACCTTTCTTTCTCTCTCTCTCTCTCTCACACAGGCTCTGAGGGGTTGCTTCAAATTTTAGCAATTGTTAGTAAGTCAGTCTGAGAGTTTTTCATGTAAATGTGTCCTGTTATTTTGCCTTTCTTTGGAACTTCTTTTTGTTCTCTACACTGTCAGCAATTCCTGCATTTTTCTCCTCGTTTACTTTACTTTTCCGTAAAGCTTTCTCCGTTCTTTTCTCAGGGCATGTTCTGAACAATATCACCTCATCTTCCGTGTTTTTACCTTCTCCCGTGTTTCCCCATGTGATTTCCTCTTCTTGTTCCAAAGAATGCACCAAAGAATCCTCAGAAATATCAACATTCATATGCCTTATCTGTTTTTTCACCTTCTTTAAACAGGATTTCAGCCCTTCCTAGCTCTTTCACCAGCAAAGGGAGTGTGTTTCCTTGGCCTGCTCTCTGGTTGGTCTTTGGCCAGCTGGAGGCTGTTCATACAACCTGACAGACACGGTCTCCTCCAGGCTCTTGCAGGCGGATCACCACTTGCTAAGACTTGTTACAGCAGGGCTGCTTTCTGGTAAACCATGAGTCAATCAGCAGGGCCTGTTTAGCATATAGAAAATTAACTTCTGAGAATAAAAAAATCCTTTCCATTGATCCTTCTCCTGGTTCCCAGCTTGTAATGCCCTCCAGGACAGGAGAGAAGTATGCAGAGGGTGGGACATAAGCATTCTGAAAAAAATGAGAGTAGGATAGGACTCTCTATAAAGGTACGTCCTCGGTTTGACAACTCTCCTGTGATTTGTCTTTGCCTTCCCAGTCCAGGAGTGCTGCTGACAATCCTGCGTGACTCTCAAGAGCCTTCAGGGTGTGGTAATCGTGTAGGAGCAGAAGGAGAAGCCTTAAAGGGGTTAGGTGACAGGAGCCTAATCCATAATCCAGTGATGTCAACAGGAGGGTTGTCACTCAGCTGTAGATAGATTTCCAGGAAATCCACCATCATGCCGTCAAAGCACACCAACAAACTGGGCTGAAGAGCTGGGAAATGCCTTCCCTCCCTTCTTGTGGGTGGGAGTTCCTTACAGCTACAGTCAGAGAGCAGAATTTGCTCATGCAAGATACCCACTTAGCCTTTTTCCACACGTGCTGGATCACAGAGTCACAAACAAGGACGTTTATTTCTAAAATAAGTGGCTCAGATCTCCCAATTGTCCCCATAATTGTACTTTTTAAGAGACACAAAGTCACAGGGAGAAGAGATATTGTGAAACTGCGGAATATATTAAACTTCATTTAAAATTTTTTATGTCTTTAGTAAGGTTTGGATTATGTTGTCCAGGAAAGTCCAGTGTCCTTCAGATAGCAAAGGGTATCCAGTATCTGCCTGGACTGGAACTCACGGGTAAAATTGGTTTGGCTACACCCATCTCTGAATCCTGTACTAACTGATGCAATGTTTAACCAGCTGCTCAGGCAGAAATTGTGGTCATGGCTATGCTGGCTCTATCTGCATGAAGTAGCATTAAGTAGCAACAGCATCAAAGATGAACCTCAAAATCTATTTCTCTTGTGATGAAGATATTTTAATTTTGTTCCAAAGAATCTTAGCAAGTTCTAATTAAGAAACTGCTGCCAACACCTTCTCAATTTTATTTATATAGTCCACCACAGCTTTGTAAAAGAATCCCTGTTCCCTGTTCTCCACCACTTTCTGGTTTGTTCAGCCAGGAGAAGAGGAAACTGAGGGGAGATCTCACTGCAGTCTACACCTTTCTCACAAGTAGAAGCAGAGGGGCAGGCACTGACCTCTTCCATGTGATGACCAGTGACAGAACCAGAGGGAATGGTCTGAAGTTGTGTCAGGGGAGGTTTAGGCTGGATATCAGGAAAAGGTTCTTCACCCTGAGGGTGTTTGGGCACTGGAACAGGCTCCCCAGGGAAGTGTTCACAGCACCAAACTGACAGAGCTCAAGGAGTGTTTGGACAATGCCCTCGGGCACATGGTGTGACACTTGGGGATGTCCTGTGCAGGTACAGGAGCTAGACATCAATGATCCTTGTGAGTCGCTTCCAGCTCAGGATATTCTAGGAATTTTTTTTTTTTTTTAAGTTACTTGCCATTACTCTCTCCATATAGAGAATTTTACCTTACCAAGACCCAAAGAACCCTACTTCCTATCTGTCTGGAATCTCCTTTCTTGTTCAGTGACATGGAAGGCTAAGGTGTTTACAGCTACTTGCCATGTGATTGTCATCTCAGTGGAAATTATTATAACCTCAGCCTGAGATGCTATGAGGCAATTAGTGCTGAAAAAGCAGTAGGTAGAGCTTTTCAATCAAGAAATTTAAAAGCAATGCAAATACCACGATATTAACACAGCAGCATTCCTCATTCTGACCTGCAGAATAAAGAGGGAGAACTTTGGAGGACATTCAGGGTTCTGTTTATAGACCACAACAGAGAACCTGTGTTTTGCTTTATAAGCACACTGATTCCCCTGTTGTGATGGACGCAAGCTATTTCTGGACTAAAAAAGTTGAACATCATGGTGGTTAAAACGTGTCCAGGTGCATGACCCTGTTACAAGTAGCAAGGAGCTTTGAATAACAAGGGGATGAAGCGAATGCTTTAAATGCAACCCTATTGTCAAGTGTTCGTGGTTGCAGGTGTTTAAGGACAGCCGAAAGCACCTCACAGCAGTGTCCAGGAGGGAGGCAGCTGTGACAGGGCACGGTGGCACCCAGCAGGCCCCTGCATGCCAGGCAATGCCTGTCTGTCCCTAGCAGGGCTGTGCTCACGGTCCGACCTGCCTGCCCTGGGCTGACGGCTCCCGCTGCTGCCTGGCTCTGCTCCCGGCTGACAAGCGCTCCCAAAAACGTGTGACAGCCGTGCTGCTGTTCAGCATGCAGCTCCATTTCCGTGTTCGCTTCTCTGCAGCAGGCTTGGCATTGTCAGCATTATAGAAATGGACTGGCTCCTTGTCTGCTGTAATTGCCACAGAGAGTTACAAGTCACTTAAGCCTTTAGTGAAGGTGCATGACTAAAAATCACCGCTAGGTGAACGTGACAGGAGGGCAGTCAGAGCGAACCAAAGGTGCTGCAGGACAAAGAAACACCAAAAGTGATACCATTTCTACCAAAGGAAAGGTTGAGTGGCCTTCTGGAAATACCACAACAGTGATGATGTATGTGAATATGTCACATTTTCTACAGCTGCTAGCCCTCCCAAGATTTTTTATTTTTAATGAAAGTCTTTAAAACTGAGAACACACTAAAAGTACTGCTGTCACCTCCCCAGCATTTGTGTTGTATGTAACACATTCTTAGAGCTTCAGTCTTCTAGAAAACAAGTCTATGTGATGCATTTTACATCTGCATTTTGATTGTAAGAGGGGTGAAGAGAAGAATCCAGTGCAAACTGGGCCCCAAGTTCAGGTATGAATGAGAAAGGTATTTTTCAGTCACTAGCCAAAACACAATGAGAAAAGGTAGCTGATCTAACAGGTACAGCTTCATGATCTACAGCAAAGCTGCACTAATGTAAAACAGATTTGCCTCGCTGAAATAAATGAGAGTTCTGTTGATTAACTTCAGATAAAAATCCAGTCCACAGATTTTAAAGAAAGAGTGAAGGAAGGGCCCAGTATCCTGGAGCTCTCCTAATGCCTGGGCCTCTCTACAGAAGACAATCTTTGTGTTATCTACAGAAGCAAAAGGGTGGGTTCTACTCAAATCTGCTCATGAAGCAGAGCAGTATTTTACAGTTTATCTACTTATCAAAGCAAATTAGTTCCCTCTGTTGAAAAACAGGACTATTTTCCTGCCAAATTCTCACTCATGCTTGAAACAATGTTTCTAGTAGCAACCATAAAAGTACTCTGTCATACAACTTACACTAAACTGTTACCTAAACCTCCAGAAGACAGGAAGTTAAAGCACACTGAATGGCTCTGTTTGCCTGACTTGTTATTAAAACTCCTATATATTGCTCAGATCTTGCCATGGTGGATCAAACAAGCCTTCAATTCTATACCTTGCTTTGATCTCTGCAGACTACAAAGCCAGGTTTCTAGTCAGGACAGAGGGATGTAAAATATTCTTCACCATTCATTCAGCTGAGTAAATGAGAGTTCAGAAGGTAACACAGACCCATAGCTCTTCTGTTATCAAAATGATTCAAACCACCAGGAAAAAGTATTCTGCAATAAAACTGTAATAGCATCTGATGGAAGGCTCCAATACAAAAGGCTTTCAGAATTAAAACTCTGAGAGATCCCCAGCTCATCTTTCTCTATTCTACTAATAACTACACAATGTTATTAAAGGGGCTGTAATGTCACAGATTGGAGTTTCTAATACTGTCATCCACTGCAGACACTCATATCTATAGAAGCTAAGGTGGAGATTGAAACTATGACCCAAAGGCATATCCACCTGTCATCAGGTGATCTGAAGTTTTTTTAATTCATATGTTGTGGCAAAGACCAGACTAAGTGCTGTGAAAACAGGCAGGTGAGATGTGCATTCTCCATCCAGACTGAGGACTGATTCTTCTGGGAAAGCAGGAGTAACTCACAGCATCATACTGTGAGAATGCATTCTAAAGACACCTGTACATTTCTGTTCAGGACTAAACCTTAGTTACAGTATCTGCCAGAAAGAATATTGACCAAAGATCCCCAAAGTCTCACTCTGCCTCGATTCACTGCAGAACTACTCCTATACTGAGAGTTTTCTCTGTACTGCAGAATACTAGGACCAGAGTTAAAGTTTGATCATTGTGACAGGAGCTGTTTTAAAATACACGTTGCTTTAAAATTAGCAACCAAAAGAAAAATGCTAAATTTACATCTTGAAAACTTAAGCTTGTCTTTGTCAAGATCACACACAGCGTTGGCAGCACCTGGCAGAGCTCTGGGAAAGCTCATGCTTTCCACCCTGCAATAGCTGCATGTCCCACCTGCGGGCACAGAGAGAGCAGTCACTGTGAGCAGTGAACAGCGCTGTCCTGACAGGTTTTAATTAATGTGTCAGCAGTCGGAGATGTACAGTGTGTTCTATCCTTAGTTACACTGCCATAATTCCAAAGTTGTCTGACTGACCTTCGTGGTACCTTGCTGGGATTGCTGAACACTGGACTTCCACGCTGCAGACTCTAGTAGGGCAGGTGTCTAATCAGAGATTTTTAAAATGGCATAAGCATAAGGCAGCAGGAACCATGCTTTCCTTCTCGACTGCCTGTCCTTATATAACCAGTTACCCAGCGCTCATCCATGATCCGGGCAGCCGTGCCTGAGCCCAGCCTGAGGGAGCTGTCGGAGCGCCCCGGCCCCCTTCCCTTCGCTTCCCTGCCCACCCATCCCGCCTCACCTTCGGCACCAGCGCTCCCGCTGCTTTTGCGGACGGACGGACCCAGGGCGAGCCGAGAGGGTACCAGGAGGAGGACGTGGCTTGAAATCAAGCCCTCTAAACTGGCACAGCAGGCTTAAACCCACACTGAGGTATGGATTAGCCCTGGTGACGAGATATAACAGCTGGGCTTACGGCAGTGCTTTTGAGGGATTAGGGCTTGGTCCAGTACCTCCACAGACACAGCCTCCCGGCAAAGAGCCGGCACCTCCCGGCTCAGCCAGACTTCGGCATCTGTTTAAAAGTCCCTCCAAAATACGAAAACTTTGTGGGGTTTTCTAGCCTACAGCTGAGCCGGGCCTTCGAAGAAATGCAGGTACTCGAGGGCACTGGGACTTTCTGAAGGCGGCACGGGGGGGTTCGCTCCCGTCGCCCCCCGGCCGTGCCCCCCCGGCTCAGTNCGCCGCTCCGCAGCCGCCGCCCTCCGCGCCCCGCCCGCGCCGCCGTTCCCACGGCGACCACGAGACGCCCATTCGGTCCAGGGGCGTGAGCTCCGCCCGGGCATCCCACCGGCACCGGCACCGGCACCGGCACCGGCACCGGCACCGGCACCGGCACCGGCACGGCGTCAGCCCCCCGCGGGGACTCGNGATATAACAGCTGGGCTTACGGCAGTGCTTTTGAGGGATTAGGGCTTGGTCCAGTACCTCCACAGACACAGCCTCCCGGCAAAGAGCCGGCACCTCCCGGCTCAGCCAGACTTCGGCATCTGTTTAAAAGTCCCTCCAAAATACGAAAACTTTGTGGGGTTTTCTAGCCTACAGCTGAGCCGGGCCTTCGAAGAAATGCAGGTACTCGAGGGCACTGGGACTTTCTGAAGGCGGCACGGGGGGGTTCGCTCCCGTCGCCCCCCGGCCGTGCCCCTCCGGCTCGGTGCCTCGGGGCTGTCCCGGCGCTGCCCCGGCGGAGGCGGCCGCACCCCGCGCCCTGCCGGGAGCCGCTCGGGCCGGACGATGGGGAGCGGGGACACCCCAGCCCCGGGCTCTTCGCCGCAAAGACAGCGGTCCCCTCCGCTGAACACCACCTCCGCCCCGCCGGGCACCCCGCCCNCCGGCACCGGCACCGGCACGGCGTCAGCCCCCCGCGGGGACTCGCTGCTGTAGGTTGAGCTTGCACCGACAAATAACGGCGCAGAAACTGGATCTACTCATTCATTTCTCGCCAAGTCCTTTGCGAACAGAACAGAGCAGCCTTCGGCCACAGAAGCCACATGGGTTTCGCTGGGTTTGGAGGGATGAGGAAGGATGAGGCGTCGGCACGGGAGCTGAAAGGGCACGGGGGAGGAGAAGAGGAGGAATTTTTACAATTAGGGCGGTGAAACACTGGCCCAGGTTGCTCAGTGAGGAGGTGGATGTCCCAACCCTGGAAACATTCAAGGGCAGGTTGGACAGTGCTCTGAGCAGCCTGACCCGCCTAAAGATGTCCGTGCTCATTGCTAGGGGGCTGAACTAGATGGTCCCAGTCGTGCACGGCCAGAATGTTCTCTGTGAGCCCACAGTTCCTCACTCAGCCTCTTCCCACAGTGCAAAAATACACAAAACCATCCTCAGTATCATCGGCCAAACTCCCACCAAATTCAAGGAGAGCCAGGCTGTGTCAGAGGGTTGCAGAGCTGCAGCCTTGGGGAAAGGGAGCACACGGACAGGTGACAGCACTCAGGGACACGTGCAACCTAAGCATGTGTGTAAAGTCAACCATGTCCCCGCTGAAAAGCTTCCATAAATTATGGCCCAAATTCTGACATCTCGGTATTTATGCAGCACTCACACAGCCAGAGGACAGTGGTGTTTCAGACCATGTATATGTGTGCAGCACACACACAAACCAAAACAGCCCAGATAAAAAATTACAGATTACAATATGGCCAGTGCAGTCTAAATTAAAATGTATGAGGATGGGGGGTTTTAAGGTTCAGTTTATAATTAGATCAAAAAACACAACTGGACTAACAAAGAGATTAAAAGCATTTTTGTGTGCTAATTATCTGTGGAGGATTACTTGTCTGTCCTGAGTTTCAGTGCCAGCCCAGTTTGTAGAGGTTTATAACATTCTGGGTATGTTCTGCTCTAAATGGGATCGTGGAGTTAAAGTAAAAAAGTCATTTTACATGAATAAAGACCATTATATTTTCATACATTAAAACCTATTTCAAAAGTCATCAACTCTGACTAATGCAGAACAAAACCCCCTTGAAAATGCTTATCTTTCAGGTATATTTTCCAGGTTATATTTTCAATGCAGCGATTTCCTGGAAGTTCTTGCCGTGAATGAGAGACACTGATGACTGGGAAATATCTTCGGGAACATTTTTTGCAGATTTGTAAGCCTCGCAACTGAAAAATCATTCATCTCTCCTGTACCTTATTTAGCAGTTGAAACCAAGGATTCTTTTACTGTTGTACTGACAGGACTTACCAGATCAGTCAGCACTCAGATCATCAGTTGCTTGGTAGCAATGCTCTGGCAGCATGGGTGGAGGGAAGATTTATTCAGTGGTACATTTTCCAGGACATGCCATGACGATCAAGTTTCACCACACTGCAATTTGTAGTGCAATTGAACAGTGTGCAGTGTAGTCCACTTGGGATTGCTGTTTCTCACCTGAGCACACTGCTAACACTGCAGGTGTTGCCTACACAGCCTTCATATTTTGGTGTCAAAGGCATGGACCTCTGACACTGGCGCTGAGGATGGACTTCTCCAACCAGTAACAATCATATTGCTGCTGTCTTCTGCATGGGTCCAACCACAAGCAAATAATCTCGCACAATCACTGACAAAAAGCAAATATAATACAGTAGGGTTGCATTTGGCCTGCTGTTTTTTGGTTGAGTTGCTGAAGTGTGCCAGTTAATATAATGGGGCTCACAGAGGGAATATTGCCTTTTCATAGACTTACAATCTTGCTTAGGAAAGTGCCACTTTCAGAGCTATTTGCCTTTTTTTTTTAGTGCTTGTCTTCCCTCAGCAAAACAGTTTTTCACTTACTGGGAAGATCTTCATGCTATTTACTTCAAAACCAGTTAGCCCACCCACACAGAAGTGCACCATGAGCAAAAACAGGAGAAAGTTCATTCAGTCTCGAGCAGCAGTCCCCAGGCTTTGCAAGACTGAGGCTCATTTAAGAATAACTGGCAAAGTTGCCATGTCTTTTCTAGCACATATCTCTTTCTCTCCCCTCTCCCTGTCCCTCTTCTCCCTCCACATGCTATGGCTGGGTCGTTGGGTTGCTGGCTGTGCCCACAAAGGCTGAAACACTTGTGTTTGATACCTCAGCAGCTGGAGGTGCGCTCTCAGGGAGCACTGGCCCAGGAGGTTAAAAACAATCAGCTTAGAAAGGAGTGTCCTGGGTCAGCAAAGGACAGATGCTTGGATATGGTGTTCCAGAGCATAGCTGGATGATGGGCATGGTATCCAGGTCTTTCTCAGGAAAAGTTAGAACTATTCAGAGTGAGTTGTACTTTGTCCAGGACTCTTGGATAAACTTATCATAGAGTTGTTACAGGGAGACCTGTGACTAAAGTGAACAGCCTTTCTACTGTCACCTTCTACAAGCTCCTGAGTGACAGGCCCCTTACTGCATCTGAGTAGGTTCTGATGCTGGATTTTTGCTCTCGTTCCCTCTATGGTTTATTAAAACCTAGAATCCTGAAGCCATAGAAAAGAGAATCACAGAGTGTTACAATGCCAGGAGTAGGAAAAGATTGCTTAAAATTAATATTAACTAGAGCAAAGGAAGAAATTTAAGGACAGAAAATCAGGCATAAGCAGTGACTTCATTTGAAAATATTTGTATCATGGCCAAATATTTCTTGTGGATGAGCCCCCAAGGTAAACATTTCAAAGGACTCTAGGAAAGCATTAGAAAACGTTTGCATCCCTGTAGGAAGATGGAATGAGTTGCCTCCTAGGAGCACTGTACCTCTAACCTCAGTGGCATTAAGAAATAAAAACCTACAAATGTTTCTTTGCTGCTTGCACTGCCCACTCAGTGCAGCCAGCTTCCACTGCTGATTCCTTCTGACAGACTGTAGTCAGTGAAGGAAGACTGGGTCTGCACTGCTCCTTGTGTACTTCTGAGCGTCCTTAACCCCCATGCAGGGACTGTAGTTAGCTGTGCCCTTCAAAACCATTTATACTCACAGAGACTACCCAGAGCACAATAAACAAACACCCTTCCTGCCATGACGTCTCCCCTTCTCTCTGAAGCATCCCCTAAGCTGGGCATCCACAGTGAGCACCAGAGGTGATGGTAGAACCCCTGATGATTTTAACTCTGTGCAGCACCAGAAAACCTGAGCTGCAGTTTTTAAACTGCTGTTGCTTCTTTCTTACCTTTCTGTTCACCACTGAAGAGTTGTTTAACAGTAGTGTAGTGGTCTGTTTGATTGCTGATAATCTTAACTGAGCAACTTAACTGAGTAAATGCAATTTCTGTACTTTTAGCTCTGAGTGAAAATGATGAAGTGTCATGAAATACTCAGCCAAGAAACAGATGTAGTAAGGCAAGCTGAGCAGCAAAAAATACAACACAGATGGTCATGATAAATTAATTGAAGACACAAGGGGGAGAGATGCAAAAAATGCCATCAAGCCTATAAGTAGACAGATGTCAAAAATATCTCTGATTATGCACTTAATTGCACTCTCTGTGATTGCTTGATTCCTAACGTACACTGTTAACACACAATAATCTCCAAAGGACATTGCCAAGGTTGTTGACTTTTAAAATGACCACACCTCAAATGCCGATACAGTCCATGATGTCACCTTTGCAGAGGTAATAATTTTTTAAACTTTAATTTTCATTATGTGATAGAAATTTCTCTAGTACTAGACATGAAACTACTTTCACACCATATTAGAAGGGGTTTTGTCTCTGTCTTACCAAAATATGTGTTATTTTATCTTACACTGATGCAAATCCAGCTGACAGCAATTGACAGATTTTCATTAGCCCCGAGAAGTTTCAAATTATTTGTCCTCTTTCATTCAAAAGTGAATTTTTCACTGTTCAAAATTCAGTACAACGGGAGTTTTGCCATTAAATTCAACAGGACCAAGACTTTGTGCATGCTCTGTTTGAGCTTGTTCCAGAGTCTATTGAAATCAGTGCGGGAGGAGGAAGGATTTAAGCTGATTTGAAAAGGAATTAAAAAAAAAAAAAGGGGGGGGGGCTGTGTGTAATGATAATGCTGTCATTTCTCTGCATATAGGGAATCTAATTACTGCTCCATTCAGTGTGTAACCTCACTGTAATCACCAAAACTTCCTGGGATGTGTTGTGCAAGAAACACTAACTTTAACACATACATCCCCTTCAGGAGAGAGCAGTAGGAAGAAAAAGACAAGAACACCTGGGATAGTGCTTTGGGGATTTGGAACTGAAGGACAAAACAGTAGTTAGATCTTCTGGAGGCAAGAACTGGAAACTCAAATCCCAGTGGGGTCACACTGTTTGTGTAGAAGCTCCCAAAGAAAGTCAACTCCTCGCACTCCGAGACAGAGCTCTGGAGCGTGCCTGTATTCCTCCTTGGCTCTGACAGATGCTTCTTTCAAACACTTAGGGAAAGATGCAGGGTACAAGATCTCCGTGTCATTACACCCTGAAACCTTAAAACCTACATTCCACTGTTAGAGAAGTAGGATCAGCCTTTCTCGTTGCCAACAATTGCATAAGAATGAAAGTTTCCGAAATGGTGGTGTTTCAGAATGCCCAGAGGGGCACCCTGTGGGCATTTGAATGAAGCCCCCATTTTCTGGGATATCATTGATATCCATGGACTCTTTCCAGGATCACCCACACAGCACTTGGGAAGCACTTGTATCTAAGTAAGTTTCAACCCAGCGTTTGGGGTGCCCTGTGCACTGCTCCACTGACCTGCTGAGCACTCTAACACCAGCTGTAAGCCTCAAATGCCTCTTGGCACAGCTGGGACCAAAAGCTGGCATACTGCAGCCCTCACACTGGCTTAGCCCTGGGGAGGATTTTCCCTTTGGGGAGGCTGTTCCCTGCTTTCCATGTACTCTCTCCACTTGAGCCTGCCCGGAGGCATCTGCTGCTGCAGAAGCTGCAAGAGACACTCCAGCTCAGACGGGCTGGGAAAGCAGAGGGCAGGCACAACAATTCACCCTTTCCTGGACACGATGTTTTGGAGAGACTGAGTGTGTTGCCTCTGCTGCCTCCTGACGTCGTATCTGAAGCCTGAAGAGCCTGAGTGTTGCAGGGACAAGGGGGCACTTCAGTTGCTCCTTGTGGGTCACAAACAAGCCATTAAAAAAGCATCACGAGGGGAAGGTGGGGAAACCCTAGCGTGAGTTTGTTTTTCCAGATTTTATCAAACTTGCTTTCTTTAAAATGTGAATTCTTAAGGTAAATCTTAAATGTTTTGAACATAATTCCTTCAGTTAAACGCCCATTCTCCAAAAGATATGTAGCATTACCCACGCACAGACATGTATTTCTTTCAGTGTGGGAGGTCAACATTTGAGACTCTAATCCCAGAAATGCTAAGAGACTAACTCTAGAGCCTGTAATTTTTATCTATTTAGTTAAATTATTTAGATTTCATTTAAATCCAGCCAAACGAGTGCCCTTTCCTTAAGGCAGGCCCCAGGCCACCCCACTGATTCATTCCCTAGCATTACATTGGGACTATCAGCAACTGGGGAGGGGAGCTTCTCTGGGGAAGGTGTTAAAAGCAGTGATTTAGCAAGAGCACGGTTCAGTCTCTTAAGCAGACGTGATCTACAGAAGCTGATGCATCTAGTAGATTGTATTCATAACACGTAGAGAGTCTGTTCAACCAGTCCTGGGCCTCTGTTCCCATTAGTGGGTTGTAGAACCTCGCTGGAGCACAGTCCTGCACACCACTGGAAGGTAGAACTCCATACCTGCGGCGTGAGGCAGCAGATGCAGGAGGTCATGCAGAAGCTGTTCTCTGCATGAAGAGAGCTATCCAGACGTATCTGAAATAACTCAGGCTCAGCCTAGATGAGATGTTCTGATACGATGCTTATCTGACACCCTGCCCTTCCCTATGAGAGAAATTGTTTTGGGCCTGCCAGTGGAATGTTCTACAACTTAACTCAAAATACTAATTACTTGACGGGCTAGTGCTCATTTTCCTGCCATTGCAGCTGTCTGTTTTCTGTTGTGATTCTAAATGGTTAAGCAAGCTGTATACTGGGAGGCATAATCTGCTGTAATACGCTGTGGTCTGATGCATGCACCTAGATTGAAGTGTTACTTAAGCTTTAATCCCCAAGAAATCAGTGATTACCCACAGGAGACAAATGGAGGGCTGTTTATAGTATAGTTGCTAGACAACAGTGCACCATTCAAAGTATATTTGTCCAAAGATTAACTGCATCTTAGAGGCTGACAACTTTTGCAACAACCTGTTTATGAAAAGCAAAGTTTAAAACATCTAGATTTTCAAAAGAAAGGAGAGCGACCCAATAATGCTTGGCATTTTCAGGGACACAGGGAAAGGATAAGTGCAGTGCAGAATGTAGAGGAAGGGGCTTCTAAAGCTTACTCTGCAGAGAAGTGAAGGAGGAGCACGATGAATACTCTGCACAGGTCCTTGCCACCCCTCTGCACACACTGGGTATGCATTTCCCCAGCTTTTACCCACCAGTGCCAGGCAGCTGCTTTAAAGCCTTTCATTCCCTGCCTCCCTCAGAGAGTAAAACCAAAAATAGTAAAGAAATTACAGAAAGCATACCATTAAACCCATCTCTTTTTCTCCCATTTCCTCTCCTGAGTGTTACAGCAACTACCTTTGTTCCTTTTGGAAAAGGGGGGTATGTAAATGGAGCAGAGCTGGGCTGCACTTGCTGCGATCTATTTGGCAATGTTCAAATGCAAACTGCATGGATAATGTCCAATTTAAATGGTGTTTCCTTATTTGCTGCAGCGCTGTCACACTTAGTTTTGCCTCTTCTTACAGGTTTTTTTTGCTGTCTCTTTGACCATGCTTTTTTTACCTTCTTCTCAATACAGCAAATGAAGCAAGGAAGGAATATGGGGGCAGGGGAGGGGGTCCTTTGTGTGGAAGAAGCAGGGGGACAAGAAATCCAAGAGAGACTCAGAAAAGCAAGATTTTCCTGACCTGTCATTTCAAATTCTGTTTTCATTTTTTAAGAATCAAGTGTCTGGATTATATAGATTTTACAATATATGGCCTCTGTGTTACTTGACAACTTTCTGAATTAATCTGGGGTTTTTTGCTGAGAGAGATCTGTTCAAAATATACATGAATTCTTCAAAATCCAATCCCCTTTAATTATTTTCTCAAATCAGCAGTGTGAGCAGTGTCACCGCATCAGTGCTCCACCTCCGCAGCTCGGAGCATTGGCTGGCCCACAAATGGGGAAAGGACTTTGCTGGAGAAGCTGCAAGGCAGATGTGGCTGATGTTGCAGGGGCTGGGAGGTTGCCTCAGCCACCATCAGTGTTCGGACAGAACAAAGCACATGGTGGCCTTTCCTGACAGTTCTTCATCTTAATCTATTCCTAAACCCACAGTGGCAGGGATCCTGTGGCCTCCCTTGGCTAGTAGCTACAAGTTTCATGGCAACAGTTTTCTTCCCATCTAACATAAGTTCTCCTTCACACAGATTAACCTGATTTGCCCTCATCTTGTACCAAGTAGATGGGGAGAACAACTGCCACAGTAGAATACTTGTGACTTGTATTTATCCCATGACCTGCTGTGACCCCTGGTTCTTGTTTTGCAGTACTTGTGCCACTTGTGTAGTTGTACATTCCTAAATATATAATTTCTCTTTCATCATCACTGAATTTCATTCTGGACCATTTTCCCTGTTAGTCCAAATCATCTTTAACTCAGGCTCTCACTCCAGGGGAGTCCTTCAGTCCTTTCAGGCAAGAAGGTCATAGCAAAGTTATATAAATACATTCTCCAGTTAGCACCACTGGACATAATAGTGAAAATATCCAGTAGAGACAGGCTCACAGCACATCCCTGTGAGACCTTATTTGAAATTACCTCTTACACTGAGATAAAGGAACCAGAGAGAGCTGAGAGAGTGATTTTTCAACAAACATTTCTTTGTTATGGTGCTTCATCTACACCACAGGGTCCCTAGTGCATCATTAACTTCTAAATTGTTGCACAGAAGTCTGTGCATCTGAAAGCAGGATCTGGCCTGCACATTAGTAAGATTTGCTGTTCTGGTCTGTTTCAAAGCCATCAAGATGAAGACTCTCTATTCTTAGCTTGAGTAGTGGCATTAATGCACAGCAGTGCAAGAAAAGTAGAGAAATATGTTCCCCTGAGTGCTACCTTTTTGTGGGACAAAGGCAGTCAGGGCCAACCACAGCTCCCAGGACACCCATTCAGACATAGATACACAGAGCCTCCAGAGTACTTGACACACATCCTCCCAGGCTGAAGCTAGAACTTGTTTGCAAATTCAGAGAAAGATTTAAACCTAGGTTATCTGCATGAATTTGGAGGGACAAAAGAGGAACAATATGCCCTCCCCGTAGATGTGCCAGGAAAATTGCATCCAGAGCATTTTGTTTCTTTTCTACGAATAGTGTCAAAGAATGAAAATTAAGAATATGTAGACTCAGTTTTGTGAGGAATTTTGCTCCTTTTTTCCCTTACCTGGCAGAAAACCCCACAATGTGAGGGGTTTCAGTACCTTATGCCCAGTGTGGAAAACGCCAGTTTAATAAATAGGATTATTTGTCCAAATAAAGGGACTGAAGCTGCTGGAAAAGTGAGCACTAGGTGATCGGGCAGCTCTGCGAGCAAGAGCAGAGGCAGTGTAGAGAGAAAATGTAGAAGCAAGAAGTTATTGTCTTATTCAAAATCTGTCCACCCCCTTATACCAAGAAACAACAAGCCATTCCTTCATGGAAGTGAGCAAAAACATACTGAACATCTTTGTTCAACATTGCTTTCAATTAATTCTCCATAAAAAGACAGTCTCTGTCCCATCATACTCACTTGGTGTCTCCATGGACTTAGAGAGGAAAAAGACTTGAAGTTCATCAAGCGAGTACTGTTGCTGCTCCAGTCTCTGAGAGGATCACTCTCTTTACCCTCCCACTTCTAGTGCTTGTAGTTAGGAGAGAAAAGCCACACATGGAGATGGGCAGGTGACTGGGCCACGTTCCAGGGCCAGGGATGGGGGTTCCTTGTGGCAGAGGTCACAGCTTCTCCCATGGCTCTGCCTGTTGGGAGGTGGGTGCTGCAGCTCTGCTTGCCAAGGGCTGACAGCCTGCAAGTGGTGCTGGTGCTAAAACACACCAGTTACTTTCTCAGCCCATGTCTGAAAATCAACATGGAAAGGAATAGGTTAAAAATGGAAGCCTCCTTTCCTTCCTAAGCACTGCTATTACTGTGAAATGGTCGTCTGCTCAAAGCTTGCCTAGGGGAAGAAGAGACCATCATTTGAGAGCACCTACTGCAAGGACATTCTTATTCTGCTCTGAGACTGCTCTTTCCCAATGATCCCAAATAACATATTCCATAAGATTCAATGCTGTCTTATTTCTTTCATGCAGTCAAGCCTCAAGTGTCAGCAGAAGGTGAAACAGAAACCTGATGGATCAGGCTACTCTTCTGAAGAGGGAAGGCCACAGGCGCTGCCCTCTCTGAGGACCTGTTTTAGCAGCAGGTAGCAGAACAAGACAGATTCCCCTGGAAAAATTACTGACAAAAAGTCAAATGCAAAACAAATAACCTGTTCCACTTTCATCTGCTTATTGCTAAAGCAAAATCACTTGTCAGCAAGGGGGACATAAATACTATGTGTTTATGGCCTGGCAGCTTGTACCATCTTCATTTTGCAAGCAGAGTCCAGCACAGATTCCTGCAGGCAGTGACCAGTTTTCTCTGACAGTCTGAGTGCTTCTGACAGGGAAGTGCACACATAGCCCTAATTCTGGTGAGAAATGTAACTTCTGGAGTGAGATATTAGTGGCAGAGAACCTATGACATTCAAAGCAGAGTCTTACTGCCATCTTAGCTTTCCCTCCAGCCTCTGGATGCGACTGGTTCCTCTCAAAGCCCAGCCCTACATCCTCATGTGAAATGTGGTGTAGAGAGGCTCTGGGAGCAGACCCTGGTGCCCACCAGGAATGTGGGTCCTGCACAACTGTGGAGCTGCTCCATTTCACAGAGGGCTGCACTGCCCTGTGCAGAAGGAGCAGCTGGAGAAAAAGCCCCTCTTCACATCTTGTTGCTGCTCTGGTGACTGTGGAGGACCAGACAGGCTAAAGCAAACAGTGCAGCAGCAGTTAGTGCTCTGTTTAGAAAGAGAGCACATGTGCATGCAAGGTAGACTGAGTCCCACTCTAGAAGGCCAAACAGTACACCTGGAGATTTAATGTTTCAGACATTTTCCTTTTGATGAAGTACACTTCTGGTGGCTGCAGGTCAGTAACTCTTACCCTGAAGGACTGGATATTCAGTGTAAGGTACACCACCAAGCTGTGCTGACCCCACTCTGTTCACACCAGCATGGGACCTCACCCATGCATCCATCAGAGCAGAATATGGCTTCAGATGCCTTCACCATCTCTTTACTCTCATTTCAGCCCTGCTCTGAGCAAATCATCTGTGCCTGTCACACACTCGAACTGTAGACTGGAGAAGAGCTCAAAACAGAAGGTCAGATTTTAACCCAGCACAGCCACAGGGAGTTGAGGTCTCTTTTCTGCTGCAAATATTTATCTAGCACATTACTGATGCTTCAGGACATAATGATAGAAGATTAGAATGATTATGATCTCAAAAAGTGGCTTGTCATGATTCGTGAAACACAGCTCAGCCAGAATGAACCTGGTCCTGGACCAGCAGCTGAAATGCAAAGAAGCTGAAGGGAAGAAATTAATGTATGTGTTTTCAGTGATAGGGCTACAAGAGGATTAGTTTTGTGATGTCTGAGTCCAGCGTTCCAGAAACTGAACTGGCTTCTGCAGAATAATTCATTATCTCTACTGAAAGGCTTTGCTGAGGATTTGAAAAGGGACAGAGAGTGGCCAAAAAATCACACTGGCTCCTGGGGCCTGATCTTTGGCATTGAACTGATGTTCATTGTATGCTAGCAAGAGAAGCCTGGAAGGTGGAGATAGACACCCGTGGGCCCTATGACACTATAAAAAGTAGCAGGGCCAGCTCAAAAATGGCTGAGGCAATAGTCCAAGGGAAAGAAGAAAGAAAGATTGAGTTGCAGTAAATGTTCACTAAGCTTATACAACAGATCTTTTTTTTCCTCTCTCCATGCCATACTGGTGCTTGACAAAGACAGATAAATGCAGTTTTGAGTTATGACACCAACTGTAACAAAATCATAACACCATCGAGGAATGCTGTTTTCATCAGAAACACACTGGTCAACTCTCACAAGGGTTTCAGAATCCTGATTCAGATGGCTTTGTGACAGGATTTACCTGCACATTTATTCTTTAAGGTATTTCATAGCTATTAGAGCTATTATTCAGCTCACTGGGTGGTTTATTTATTCTTTATGGAAGCTGTAAGTGTCCTGAGAAATGGCCTTCTTTCCAGTGACCGAACAGGTACCATATGGAGAGCTCCTCGCCTGCCATCTGCTCCAGCCTAGTGGGAGGGACCAGCTGCGGAGGCAGCAATCATTCAATTTCCTCTGACACTTAGTCCTTGAGGTCTCTGCTGATTGCCCACAACAGTCCAGCAAGTCTTACTTGCAATGTGCACACCTATCCAATAAGAAGCGGATTACGACCGCCTGTCCCATTAACGGCCCCGATTCCTCAGCGGTGATTATGCGCTGTAAACGCAGGTAGCTCCTCTGAGGTTAGCACAGCCCTAACAGCTTTTGGCAGCCAAGGACCTGGCCACTTCTCTGAGCCTGCACTTACCTCAGGCAATGCTACAGTGTTCTGCTTGGCTGAGGGCTCTTGCGCCCTTTACACAGCCAAATGTGGCGTGACTGCTGGGGCGATGTTTTGGCAGGGGTCAACCAGTGCGCAGCAAGTGATGAGTGATGTGAGAGATGACAGCCTGTGCGCAGCTGGTGCCCAGCATGTTGCTCACCTCGTGCCTGAGAAACGCCGAGTCCTGGAATCTGTAATGAGTGATTCATCTGTAACAGGGTGAACATGTGCGTGTGCACTCCTAGCGTGTTTGGGGATGATTTAGTGATGGACATGTCTAGGGAAGGTGAAAGGTGCATAAATATTCCGCTCACATTCATTTTGGGAGCTGATTAGATACACTGAGCTGTCCTCTCAGGTTTTGGGCTGAAGAATAAGACCTCATGTCACTGGTTAAACTGTATTTCAGGCATGACAGGAGTCAGGAGCCATGCTGCAGGGGCTGACTGACAGCAAGGCACAGAAAAGGGATTAGTCCTTCAGGTCAGCAAAAGAAGAAAGAAATTGAAATGGCAAAGATAGAGTGCAGTCTCAGAGCTGCAGATTGCACTGCATGGTTGTGGAGCACCTTGCTTTAGAGGTATCTGAAAGTGATGGGAAGAGCAGGAAATCGAGATCCCCTGCTGATCTCTATTACCAGCTCTCACTCCACTTGCCCTGCCACACACAAACCTGCAGACACACACCTGGGCTTTTTAAACACATACTTAGCAGTCAGCTTGAAGAGAACAAAATGTAAGAGTCACAGAAGTCTGTTTTTAATAAATCTGCAATGAGAAAACTTAAAAAGAGGAACCTACTGACTCTGAAGTAAAAGGTGTTCAACTTATTATAAGATGGTCCAATTTCTTTAAAGATGAAAATACTGGTGCTCCTGTAGTTTTACCAGCAGGTTTCATATTGGGCATCTGCGCAGGCATTGCCTCGAGTGGGTAAGTGGATCACTACAGAAAAATGGTTGTGGAAAATCAAGCCCTCCTTCCATTCTGCATGCTGGCTGCAAGGAAACCACCAATGCCACTCACCAAGAGCAGGACCAGCCAGAGCTTTTTGTGGCACTGGTAATGTATTCACTGAATAAACAACCCGTTATTCTCACTGGAGTGCCACACCAAACACACGGGCAGATGTGGAGGTGCAAACAGCAGAATGGGGGAACAAGTCACTGCTCACCCCAAAGGCTTGTGATGGGCAAGTCCCAGGCACAACAGCTCTGAGCACAGATGAGCTCCAGTGGTGGAAAAGGCATGTTTCATTTCATTCATTTATTCATTCGTTCATTCATTCATTTATTCATTAATTCATTCATTCATTCCTAACACCACTGCTTTTGCTTCCTGAGACCCTAGCAAAAGTTTTAAGGCTCTCTGAGAAAGTTAGAAGCTCTCTTTTCAGAGAGGGGTGTTATTTTTGGAACCCATGCCTTTCAACTGCGGTCACTGCAGCCTTTGAAAAGAAAACAGGCTATCAAAGCAAAGAAGAGTCGAGCTCCTTGCACTCCAAGGGAGTTTGGGACCAAGTGTAGGCTGATCTCTGCAAGCAGAGGTGAACTGCCAGGAGCACTGAGATTTCCTCCTACGCAGTGACCAGGCAGGGCCCAGGAGTGAGCAAACCTTCCTGATGCAGCTCGGGTTAGAGGTGACAACAACCAAACCAGGCCCAAATTTTGATGATCTCTGCCTAGCAGTAGCATATGCCCTCCACATTTCTTAACATGATTGACAGTTTCTGCTGAAAAAAAAGCCCACCAAATATTACAAGTCAAAAGTGAGCCCCTGCGTAGAGCTGGAGGAAGAGTTTGGCCCTGACCAGCACTCACTGTCAGCAGCACCAAAGGTACACAACAGCTTTTAATTGAACAGGAATAGACTGAATAGCTGGAAGCAAGGCAGTTTTACTGCAAGGTCATGTGCCCTGTGCACCATGGGAAGGCTTTTAGCTATTTGAAAACTACTACTGCTCAATCTGAATGCAGCATCTTTAAGGACCAAGACATCCCCTTTTCTCATAGCCTGCTTCCCTTCCTGGCAAAACCCCTGGTTCACAGTTACCTTCAGCCTGTAACCAGCTATTTAACTGCTAGAAACAACTCAGATTTCATCACCAGGCCCCACCTGTGCCTGAACATGTCCACACCAGGTTATAATGTCTTGTCCTCGAGCACTGCTCTGGCAGGTGCTGGTGTGGTGGCAAACAATGATCAGCTTTGCCTTAGGTCTGTCCTTAGGAATGGCCACTGCTGTTACTATTGGGTTATGCCTGCTCCAACCAGGCGGGGAAATGTGCATACTTGGCCTGCTTGGAGGCTGCACCATGGCTTAAACTGGTTTCAGTTGGCACAAGTTTCTCGGCACTAGTGATGTGATGTACAGACATTTCACCTGTGGAGGAAAAGCAAGGCCAGGCTTTGTTACAAAATTGACATGAAATCCTAAAATTAGCATTCAGCAGAGTGACTGTTTGAAAAATCAAAGTGACAGCTTATAGATTGAAGGCATAAAACTGAAAGCCTAAGAGTTTCTATGGGGCAAAATGCTTCAGGTGGCTTTGGGCATGGCTGTGTGCTGGCTGACACATGCACAGGGTCTTCCAGCTAAAACTAAAAACCAAATCACCTCTAGACTCTCCTCAGGCTTCTAAAAAATTCTGTTTGATCCCAACAGCTCAAAGATAAAACTTAGAAGTTCTCAGGACTGAAGGAGCAGAATCTCAGAGAGAGTTTTAGCCAGCTTGCCTGGCCAATTGATCAAAGACACTCCCTGTTCAAACAGATGGGAGCAGAGCAGGTCTCTTCATGATCCAGCAGAGAAAAATTTTCCTCCAGCACAAAAATAGCCCAAACAAACTTGAATGTGTATTACAACCTAAATAGCACTGCCTCCCATCTGTTAGATAAGGCATAATCAAAACCTGTGATGTCCTGCAAACACTGACAAGGACTCTTTGCCTGAAACAGAAATCCCAGTACCACATTTATGGAGGGATTCTCACTGGCACGGAAGGGGTGGTCCTGTGTTAGACCTGAGCTGCATCTCCTGCTTTTCCCAGAGGAAGCTGGCTCCTTACAGCACGTGCTGACAACACTGGCCCATGTCTCTCTCATTCTGGCCCTCTCGTGCACGTGCTTGGGCTCTTGCCAGGGCTGCTCTTTGTGCCATTTGAGCCAAGCCCAGCTGAATTCCAGCACCAGAGACTTGCCGTGAAGGAGAGGAGATTGCTCTCGGTCACATCTATACTCCTCCCTGGCTCACACCTGAGGCCCACAGCACGTTGCCAGTGCCCTCACAAAGCTCCCAGCAAAACCTATCTGGCAGCTCCCCGTTTCCCAGCACCAGCAGAAAATGGGCAGCCCCACAGCCATCTCAGTGCACAATGTAGGGGGCTGTGCTGGGCAGGCAGCCAGCCCTGCTAATCCATGCCAGGGCCACAGAGTAACCAGGAACCTCTGAACATCCCATGGGGCACATTTTGGGCATGCAGGCAGGAGAGCGTGGCTGTGCTCCTGACAGGATTTGCCACAAGAGGGTCTGTTCAGGGAGGATTAGCAAAACTTGTCCCTGAGTGAACGGTGGGCAGGCCAGCCCTGGCCAGGCAGGGTGTGCTTGAAGCAGATGAGCACTGGACCAGTTTAGGGTTGATCGCTGCTGCTGCTAAAACCACAGGCATTTGCAGCAACGTATTTTAATGGAAACTAAAAGCTTTGCAGAAGGACAGCTTGAATCGCAAGTGAGCGACAGAAAATTGACAGGCTAATTCTGTTTCATTTTTAGCAGCATTATTCTGAAGTGTAGGATGGTGGTTAACTGATTTAACCAAGTTCTTACTTCACATAAGAGAGGCTGAACAAAGAGAACTACTGGGTTTTTTTTTTTTTTTTTTCTTTTTTTTTTTTTTTTGCAGTTTGTCATTATTATCAAGCAGCAACATTTGTATCTTTAGCTAGATTTCCATATATAACCTGTTAATTGATAATGAATGTGATTATAAGAATAGTTCTCCTTCAAAACAATACATAGGGCAGTAACTGTGCACTTAGGTTTGTGTCGTAACAAATAATTTTACTTTTAAATTCTGTATGATTTTTGTCACTCTCAGACTGGCCGAACACACTGGAGTGCAGTCCTTGGAGATGCCCAAAAATGTACCAAAAGACAAGCCAAGGAGAGAGCAGCTCTCCCTGGCCAGACAGCCTCATGGACAGTGCCCCGGAGTGGATTCCCAAATCAGTCAGGCTGCCCTAGGGAGGGGGTGCAGGCTGTGTTCATCAGCCAGGATGAGTGCAAGAAGGGATCTCCCCAGATCCCAAGCCCATCCTCTCCACGGAGGGTGGCTGAGCTACTTCATCTCATTCTGAGTGGGCTCCAGCTTCAGGGACAGAGGTGTGCTCCCAGGTTTTTTGGAATCGTGCCCAGAAGGATCAGGTGCCTGCATGAGTTCCCAGTGGTACGTGAACTTGTGATTAAATGCACGAACAAAACTGCTGAAAGGGGTGTGCCTACGTTAGGCTGAGGTGTAGGCTTAGGTTAATACCCAGCTCTCTACGGTGGGTATCACAGCATGATTTACACTGGGAACAGGAATCTTCCAGGTCAGCTGGGGATCCTTTGTCCCTAACCCAAATTATAGCAAAGATGTGGTGTTTGGCAGATGCTGGCAGGATGAAGATCCCCTCTTTCCTCTCCAGCTGCTTCTTGGCAGGGGTAGGGTGGGGGTGGATGCAGAAGGCAAGCCTCCACAGCCTTTTCAGCCGCTCCTTTCCTGGGAAAGCCCGAGAGCTCACGTGGTTCAAAGGTGTTCCTCTCCCATTATTGCTTCGTTAGATCCCATTAAGGTCTCTCTGCAGAAATGCACGCAGTCGTGGCACATCCTCGCTGCTGTCATTTCTCTTTGCACGCCTCGCAGCTTGGCTCCAGCCGTGCTCCTGCTCTGGCAGAAGGGACCAGCGTGTCCCATCGCCTCAGAGCACGCTCCACCCTGACTCCAGCTGCGTGCCCAGCAGTGCTCCTGTGACTCGCAGCTGGCACTGGTGGCTTCCCACGCCTGCAGCCGGCATACATTCAGTGCTCACGGCTGCCAGATTCCCATCAAGGGGTCTCAGATCAGCAGGAGAACAGACCGTGATGCCCTGAACCCTGTTGGAAGCTGTCCCCCTGCCTTCCCTCAGCCACCTGAGATACGGTGACAGCTTTCCTAATAACATTTTAGAACTCTGATAATCAATAATGTTTGTGAGGTTCACCAGTTCCACTTTGTTTTCCTCTCCTCCAAAGGTTTGATCTCCCTCCTTGCAGAGAATGTCATTTTTAGGATGTTGTTCAACAACACTTATTCTTTCACAGCAGCAAAATCCTTATTAGTGAGCCAATGAGCAATGATTATTACCCTGACTACCACAGAAGTTTGTGTTTGCACTTCTTTTCCTTGCTGATCACCTAGTGTGCTAATCCAAACAAGACCTTTACTAGAACCATGAGCAAACCAATGTTGTGTAAGCTAATCTGGGCAGGAACATTGTCTGCTTAATTATACAAGGTGGGAAGGGTCAGACTCTGACCCGAGCTATGATAGGTATAAGCTGCCTACACTCTAAATTCCCTCAGAGCTCATGAGAATCCAGAGTCTGACTCACATCTCCAAAGGTAAGTTTTATGGTACAGTCAGGAGACAGGGTGACATGTGCCCTGGCCAGCCCTCTCTAGCTGCTGTCTTTCCTTTATCTTCTTTTCTGTTTGGTCTGAGATACCTTCTCCATGGCAAATGCTCTGTTGTGCACCATTTCTGCCCCGAAAGAGCACCACCGTTTCTATTCCACTGGAGCATAAGCAGTAATAGCACTCAGGCGTGGGAGAAGAAATCACCTGGGTGTCTCTCCTGCTCAAACAACATCCAAGAAGTTCCTTCCCTCTTTTCCTGAGTTTTACCTTTAAAGTTTTCCCTCAGTACTGCAGAGCAGCTTCTCCTGATGCTGTGAGGTCCATATATCCCCCCACCCTGTAGTCCTCAGCTGCTTTGGTGCCTCGGTAGCTCTGGGGTTTGGTCCAGTCTCATCAGGCAAAACTGACACAGAAATCCACACAGGCAAAGAGAAAAAGTGATCTTACAACAACTTTTTTTAAAGTAATTTTTTTCAATAAGCTGAGCCTGCATTTGATCACCAAAAGCAGGTCATTTTGGGTAAAGGGCACTGACAGGGAGCAGGCATTTACTGAGCTACTTTATGGCAACAGACTAAAAACCCTCTCCCACTGCTGCTTTGCCTCGAAGGGTGTGGTGAATAGGGAACAAATCCAGCCTTCCTTGATCCTCTGATCTCCAGTAATCTGGCCTGCTGGCCTCCTGCAGCAATTTTCTCCATAGCCCACCGTGCAGAGTGTGCCCTCATTGCGCTGGGCCTGCTTAACCCGGCTCTACCTTCATTTGCGCGAGCAGCAGCATTACGTAAATTACTTACTCACTAATGATGCCTCTCTTAAGTAAGCAAATGGGATGACATCACCCACCAGCGACAGAGCAGCTGCTCAGGGAGGGAGGGAAGGGGTGAGCCGTGTCTGTGTGGGAGTGCACATGCAGACGGCCTGAGCTGCGGCTGCATGGCAGAACCCAATCCTCCCAGGAATGGAAACAGGATCAGCAATAATTCAGGCCTGGAAGGGACCTCAGGGGATCTCAGCCTACCGTCCTGCTGACAGTAGGATCAGCAATGAGGCCAGAGCAGGTTGCTCAGTGCTTTATACTTCTGAGTTGTAAAAACTTCTGAGGATGCAGCAAAAGCTTCTCTGGGCGACCTGCTCCAGGTTTCAACTGTCCTCACAGGGAAACATTGCTTCCTTGTATCCAGTCTGACTTCTTTTTACAACTTAAAGCCACTTTGACAGTTGTAAAGGTGGTTTCACATACCCCTATATACAAAAATATCATGTAGATGCATTCAAATCAGTCCACATCTCTGCCCACATCTTTGTTCACAGCAGCCCAAGCCTTCTCTTGTTATACAATATTTGTTGTACACAGCATCATTTAATTTGTCTGTGGGAGTGCAGAAATTGCTTCATCTCCTAAATACCTCAAGCAAGCAGGACTATAGGCACTAAGGCAGCTAAAATGACTGCACAGCTTATGTTTTGTCCAGATGCTGCATTATTCCTTCACACTACAGCAACCTACTGTTCACAAGTTGCTCACAGCCTCCCTCCAGGCAGGAGGATTCCTGCCAGGTGCTCGTCTCCAGAAAGTTTCTTCCTGCCCAGCTCAGCCTTTTCCATGGGGTCAGACGGTCCCATGCATGGGGCAGCCCTTCTCCAACCCAAGCTGGCTGGTGACAGAGACCACACAAAGTCCCCTGCATGCTGGGGGTCTGGCACTGGCCTCAGGCTGTGCTTTGGGAGGAAGATCTTCAACCCATCCCAACCCATTGTCACCCTACAGGACTCTACACAGAGGCACCTAACTTTGCTCCTCCCAAAAGAGTGGTCAGTAGGATCTGGTCTGAGTTGCTGCGATGGTCATGAAAGGGAATCACATCCACCTGCCACATTCAGAAGCCATCTAGCAAACTGACAGCTGGTGAAGAGGAGGGAGTGAAGAGAGGCACTGGCAAGCATCAAAAGAAGTGGTGCTTGTTAATACCCACCTTTGGGAAAGGAACTTTGCTTGAGATGGTTTGGTGGCATAATGCACAACCAGAACAGTGCCTCCTTGCATCTCTGGGCCCAGAAGTCTCCAAAACTAAATCAGATTAGAACGATCCTAACAACTCTCAGCTCCCACCATTACGCACAGACCAGTTCTGCATTAGACACGTGGTGGAAGCAAATATTTCCACCTGCATTGAGACAGCTATTTCCAACACCAAAATCAAGAAATGTATCAAAATCCACTTAATCCCCTATCCCTGCACTTAAAATGTGATTTCAAAATTGCCAGCTTTAGCATAAAATCAAGTTCAGGGTATTTTAATTTCTCTTCTGATTTTGAGCCTCTTGGGTGTGCTCCAATTATGTTGTGAGGCTTCTTTCTAGAAAGATGAGTGCCAGAATTTTTTTTTTTTTAATCCAAAAGCAAGACTGTCACAGAATTCTATAATTCTGTGAAGGCCCTCAGGGAGAACAAAAAACTAGGAGACCTTGCACAGAAGCAATGATAGCAGACTGTACCAGTGCAGCTCATATCACTCACACTGAGACACCTGTGTCTGGGTGAGGGGGGACCTTGTAAACTGAGGAACACTCCTAAAAGGTGAAAATCCTCAATGAATAGAGTAGGATGTTTAAGGAAGGGAGGAGGTTGGCTGCTCATGTGTTTTGCTCCCTGCCCTGCCTGAGGGACTTTTGTTGGCCACACCACCACCCAACGCAAGCGCCAGTTGCAGGTTGACTGCCCACCACCCCCAGCCCCACTGGGTGTTAGCACTTACAAAGTGCTTTGAACACATGCCAGAACAATTGTGTACAGAAATACAAACAGCACAGGGGTGCTGGAGATTAAGTATGCCTAGGGAATAAGGGGCTTTTCCTTCCAAAACTACCCTGAGTGAGCTGTCTCCAAGGGCGGATGCCTGCAGAGACACTGTTGTTCAGTGTATAACCTGCTGTATGAAATTCTTGCCTGTCATCTCATATTAGATCTGGTAACTTGTTCAAACTGGAGGAGAAAATGGATTTCTGTAGTAAATTTCAGGCATCATAAAGAAACATACGAAATTTTAGGCTCTTTAATTATCAAAGTAAATTCAAAGCCAGAGGAAGCAGAGAAAGCTATTAAAATCTGCTCAAAGGATAATTAAGTTAAGATTGCTTGAAAATGTAACATGGTTAAATGCTGCCCTTTGTGCATTGTGAGAGCAAGGTTACTGGCTCAGATATATCTGCTGGTTTGGAAGAAAGACTCTTCTGCAGCAACCCTGCTCTACAGGCTTCCGGCAAGAAGGAGAAATTGGCTCTCCTCAGTGAGTGGGTTAGTATCACGCTCACAGAGATTGCTGGGGGTTGAGAGACCTCCCTTCTCCCTACGGCTAGCTTCCTGAACAGAGCTCGCCAAATCTACAGCCTGCAGAACACTTCTTCAAAGTAAAAGGGAGGGAGAAGTGTGTTCAGCCTAGGGGTTGCAGAAATCAGCCTCTCCCTAGCCAAAGAAGTGGATCCAGCATATGCCAAAAATAGCACTAACTGCCCCAGACACATTTCTAGTAGTGCAGAAATCCCATCTGTAACCAGAAAGTTGTGATGTCCGGTGTCAGTAATTACCGGCAGGCAACCCGAGGAATGCCAGATGTGTCTTCACCAGGGGCAGAGCGAGGCCTGAGCTTTCCAGCGCCTCCCGCTCGGGAAAGGTGCAGAGGGCTGGCGAGGCGGCAGCATATGGAGGGCAGCCAGCTGGGAGCTGCTCCAAAGCCGGCGCCCAGACAGAGGTGAAAATCAATAACTCTGCCAATAAATCAAAGCGCGACCACTGGCACACAGCCCGGCTTTGCCCCGGCCTCGGGTTAGTCACTTCTGGCTGCTCCGCTCTCCTCTCCTGGGGCTGGGCCTCGCACCGAGCAGTGCCGATGTCGGCTCCTGCTGGACAGGGGATTGCTCCCGGTTCCGCTCCCGGCCCCGGCCGTGCTCAGCCCCCCCGGGGCGCCCCTTCCCGGGAGCACTCCCGGAGCATCCGCGGGATTTGCAGGTGTGCGGGGCGGCGGAGGGAGGAGGGTCAGGAGGCTCACCCCGCGAGGAAAAGGGTCAGGCGGCTCACCCCGGGGCGGAAGGGGTCAGCCAGGGCTATAAATGTATATATATAGCTGCAGCCCACCTCCCTCCTCCTCGACTCAAAGTCTATAACGCTGTCGTGTCTTGCCTCCACGCCCCACATGCCCATTCCCACCGGTGGCGCGGCAGAGGTGCCAGCAAACCCTCGCGGCTCCGCTCCAGGAAGCTCCCTCCAGGAAGCAGCAGCCTTATCTGTAATCAAACTCACCCCGCTTTTTTCCAACCTCAGTCCCTTATATTATACCCATTTGGCTCGCCCTCCCGGGATGTTTTAAATGAGATTCTGATTTCTTCAGGCCAGGGATGATCTTTTATCATGTCTGGTACAACCCTTCCCGCGTTGGGGTGCAGGCAGCATGGGACCTGCAGGCATAATTACAGTCCCGATAATAAGTACCAGTCACGTTGTTTGTCTCCCCACTCAGGCTGCCACGCTGTGCTGTAATCAAACTTGCTGATTGTTTTTAAAAGGCAGGTGTGTACTTTGGGCCTGATGCAAGGCTGTCCTACATTCTGCTCTGGGTCATGTCAGGATCTTTGGATTCGATACTGAAGGGCTGTGGTAATCCTCCAGGCTCATGTGCTGCAGGACTCTGGCTCCCTGCCTTCCCCAGAAGACCTGAGACCCCTGCACTCAACACAGTGTGGGGGCACCATGCTCAGCCAGAGGACACACCTGCTTGTTTGACTGCTGCAAAGGAGAGGTGAGCTGATGTTCTCTTCTCATTCCACTTTGTGAACCACGGCACNCCAGGGCTCCAGCCCGCAGCCCGGCCGCAGCCCCGCGCTGCGCGGCCGCCGGGCCGGCAGTGACACCGCGCGGC